>CAUIVZ010000014.1:17540472-17700873 GCA_961763995.1 Juglans cinerea
AGAGGTTCGCTCGATGACCGCTCGACTCACCGCTCGAGCGGAGGGAAGTCAGAGAGCTTCGCTTGAGGTGTCGCTCGACTCACGGCTCGAGCAATTGCGAGAAGCAAGTTCGCTCGACGCGGGCCGACATGTCGCTCGAGCGAACATCCTTAATTCTGCTGAATTAGGATTTCCACCGTACAACATATAAATTGTTTTTTTTGTTTTGTCTTGTACTGTAGCTGAGTGAACAGTAGCCGCTCTACACTGTTGTATTGTGATTCTTCAAGAAATAAAAATCCTCTGCAGCTCCCGTGGACGTAGGCAATTTGCCGAACCACGTAAATACTGTGTTGTGTGTGATTGCTTATTTTTCGTGTGTTACATTCACTTTATTGTCATCGTTTTCACAACACAAACTACCAACGGACTAAGAACTCTAGGGCTCTCTGTCGAAGGAGCTGTATCAACTGTGTTGCTAGTATCATGATCAATGATACTAGGGTACTGTGTCTTCAACTGTTCTATCTGACTAATCAATTTAACACAATTGTACTTAGCCTTTGAAGTATTGGAACACAGTTCATAGAAGCAATTTTGGATCCTATCGTACCTTCCTGCATCGTCAATGGTAGTAGTGTCATAACTAATTTTCACGAAAGTGTATTTTCGCTTAACATCTTTCCTCCACCGATCCAAGATGTATTTTGATGGTATTGTATGTTGGCCCATCTGAGTTAAGACATGGAGAGCATGTTTGCAAAAAATACCCCTAAACTCAAATAACTTACCACTGCATTTCACATCAAGGGAATCTTGATCAACTTCCACATTAAAGGTTACACGTTTTAATAAGTCATTACCAACTTGAACCTCATCCACAACAACGAACGTATATCTACCATCCTCACACCCCATCTCCTTAGTAGTCAAATATAGAAATCCTCGCAATTCCTCTTGTACCTCTTTGAATTTAGCAATAGTATATGCACTTTGAAATTGCTTCTCAAGAGGATAGCGACTTGCAAGGAATGTCTGTGTTAAAGGAATTGAAGTTAGCAATTGCTTCATTCTCTTCCTTCCTCCTAAGGGCCGAATCATACTGGTCAACAAATTGCTTCAGAGTAGTTCTAGAGTGAACGTAGTCATCAAAAAATGCATTTTTGCCTTCACTTTGATGTGTAGTTGACAATCCTGCCCAAATTGTGTCTCTAACATAGGCCAGCACCCAATAATGTTGATCACTATACAGTCATACTAACCATGCATTCTCATGCAAATCAACTATATCGAGCATACGACACCAATGTTCATCAAACTCATGCTGACTAAAAGAGTCATACACACACCTATGTATAGTACTCTTGATTTCCCCATACCGAAAATTTGAGGCAAATTTCTCAGGAAGCTTTTTCATTATATGCCACAAGCAGAAGCGATGCCTAGAAGTTGGAAACACCCTCGAGATTGCAATTTTCATGGGCTTGTCTTGGTCTGTGATGATTGCACTTGGCGGTTGGTTATTCTTACACAGCAACCATGACTCAAATAACCACTAGAATGTATCTGCGTCCTCACTGGATATCAATCCGCACTCGAGTAGGATTCACTGCCCATGGTGGTTCAAACCCACAAACGGTGCAAAAGGCATTTTATACGCATTAGTCAAATATGTTGTATTAAATGTAATCACATCTCCGAATGATTCATACATAGCTCTACCGGGCGTCTCTCCAAAACACATTCTTTAACCACATCTCATTGTCAACGTCAATCTTATAATAAAACTCCGGATTTCTTTTTTGCATATCTTCGAAAGAGTTACATAGAGCTACACCACCTCCAACCCCGAAGCAAAGTCGTCGTGCTTTGTCAATGTAGTTTCAACACTCCTTCTCTCTGAATGTTACATTCTCATAACCCCCTACCCTCAACAACCACAGACTTGAAATTTTTGGACAATATTATTTCTGCCTCGTCATTTATTTCAAGCCTCTTAGCGACACGAGCATCAACCTTCTTAAAGCATCTGAAATGTCTTGCCTTCCCTGGACTACAGGCGTGTGTGTGATCCAATATCACCTTAGATATAGTATATCCACCTTCAACATTGAATACCGCATTAATCCTAGCCTTACACCCATCTTTACTATTTGTCTTGGTTTCATAACATTGGCAACCGTACTCTTCGATGTGCCTCCTCGAGCGCATGCCAAGCAAAACCATCTTACCATCCCATCGTCATCCTGTCTAATATTCATTTTGGATACCCCAAACCCCTTCTTCTTACCATACTTCATATAGTAAGCATGCGCTTCTTTTATAGATGAAAACTGCATTCCAATCGTAGGTTTTTCAATAGTTTCATCACCTCTAATCTACTTATCAATTCCTACCTCATCACACTTATTATTTGAAAATTCTATGTCAGCATCCATTGCAACGTTCAAATTGTCTACAAATATATAACATGTGAAACAAGGATATTAAAATAAAGCTTAATAAAAATAGTTGTAATACGAGAGGTAGAGATGAATATATAATGAAATAAGCATTATGACATCTATTGAATATTTAGTGCTGCATGACAACCGAGAGACCATTCAATTTCACAAGAATTTCAGTTCTCACAAGCATTTTCAAAAGCATGTCAACTGCAATCCCTTTTTTCACATATGTCTCCATCATTCCTTTTCCATTCCCTTCCTTAGTACAATAAGCAAGGATCATAACAATGCATTTGCAACATAGCTCAGAAGAAAAAAAAAATCCAGACAAAAAAACAAAAAACAAATACAACATTTCGGCCTCCCTAGTGCAAGGGAAGAAAACTGAGATGAACAAAAATAAAAAAATTACCTTGGAGATTCTGTCGGAAAGATGGCCGAGAGGGGACCATGAATTGGTGGGGCTCGAACTGGTGGGGCTGGGGATGGCAAAATGGTGGGTCTGGGTGGGCGAAGTCGATGGGTCTGGGGAGGGCGAAGTCGATGGGGTGGGGAGGAAAAAAAAACTATTGTGCTCGGAGATGATTGATGGGCTCACGGGGTTGATGGGCGATGGGCGAGAGAGAAAACATGCAGACGCATATGCGGGAGAAAGGCCGAAATGAATAAAGTACCGTTGCTTTGTGGTGTATTAAAATGAATAAAGTATCAGCCACGTCGAGTGGGATATCAAACGGGACGTGAGCGGGGCCAATAGCATTACCCTTTTTACATAGATACATGGGCTTAGGCCCCTTGGTTATAGGGCTTTTATGGCTCGCTTGCTCCATATAAATTAAATGAGCTTCTAAAAATATTGGTCCATTAATATCATCTCAAAAAGATTCAGTAAATCTTAATGGGCCTTAAAATATACTTTTGAACCTATGAGCATAATTAAAACCTCTACCCAACCTCAATAAATAATAATTTAGGGGCTTATCTATTATGACCCATTAAACTAAATTTAATCTTAATAAAAATTATCCATATTCCATGCTTTATAGTATTGGATCGGGGTGTTATAAAAGTCATGCATGAATATATATTGTTTGCTGGTAATTTGATTTCAGACACATGAATGCCAAGCGTTGATGACTGTAACACGTTGTGATATGAGAACGATGTACTATTTAGGTGTTAAATAAGTGAATATGGGTTACAGGTGGACTTGTAGTCATGCATTAGCTACATGGTAGAGATATGTGTGGGTGGCACATGTTTTATACTTACACGGGTTATATTAATGGACAATATGGGTCATGTAGGTAACAAAGGATTGTGCTTGAACAATACGGGTTCCCCAGTTAGTGATATGAACCCGTGGGAATAGAATCCCTTGAACCCACAATCAATTTGAAAACTCACCCAAGAAAGCCAAAATTAAGTCAATGGATGAAGAACCTAGACCCATTGAGAACCCGTTTCAAGAACCTAGATTATATTAAAATTTAGACCCATTGAAGAACCTGTCTCAAGAACCTAGATTACAAGAAGGAATGCCACAAAGATTTTGATTTACCTTTGGTAAGTTCAAAAGTTCAATAAAAAACAAGAGGAGTAAAACTCAACTCACAATGAATAAATTCATCAAACTTCATAAAACTCCTTAACATGAGACTACAAAGAGTATTTAAACAAAAGCCTAATTAAAACCCAAGCCAAAATAATGTCCTTTCTTCCAAAAATACCTCTGAATGAATAGTGTTGTACAGTACCGCGGCTACAGTAACTCGGCTACAGTACTTCTTTAAACCCTAGTTCTTAAGAAGTAACTTTCCTAATAAGCCTTTGGCCAAATAAGCCCTAGTTCTTAAACCCTACAAAGAGTATTAAGACTCGCCTTGGCATAAAAACTCACTTTTCTCTTTGTTTTTGTCTCACTTTCTTCACTCTCTCTTTTCTTTCCACTCATTTTTTTTTTCATTCTCTTTTTCCCTTTCACTCTCTTTTTTCTTTTCACTCTCTTGTTTTCTGTCACTCTCTTTTTCTTCATCTTTTTTCGAACTCTCGACCTCACAATTGTTTTTCAACTCATTCTCTCTTTTTCTTGAGATCTCAGCCTCAGCCTCATATTTTTTCTCTCTCATTTTTCTCTTTCTCCTTTTCAGCCTCACTATTTCTTTTTTTCTCAATCTCACATTCACTCTTACTTTCAGCTCAATCTCACTTCCACTCTTACTTTTTAGCTCAATCTGTTTTTCACTTTTTCTTTTTTTATCACTCTCACTTTCACTCTTTCTTTTTATCACACTCTCTTTTTCACTCTTTCTTTTTTGAGTATCCTCACTTTTCAGTTTCAGTTGGATGAAGAACCTAGACCGTTGAGAACTCGTTTCAATAACCTAGATTATATTAAAATGTAGACCCGTTGAAGAACCTGTATCAAGAACCCAAATTACAAAGAGGAACACCACAAACGTTGTGATTTGCCTTTGATAAGTTCAAAAGTTCATTCAAGAATAAGAGGAGATAAACTCAACACACAATGAATAAATTCATCAAATTTCATAAAACTCCTTAACATGAGGCTACAAAGAGTATTTAAACAAAAACCTAATTAAAATCCTAGCGAAAATAAAGCTCTTTATTCCAAAAATAACCCTAGATGAATAGTGTCACGGCTACAGTACTTCTTTAAGCCGTAGTTCCTAAAAAGTAACTTTCCAAATAAGCCCTTGGCCAAAATACAAGGCCTTCCCAAAAGCCCTAGTTCATAAGAAATAAGACATGTGGGCCAAGCATCCTCGAGCCCAATTATTCTAGACTAATTCCTATAACTAATAAAATAAGCCTCTTTAATGAAATAAACAAGTCCAAAACCTTCAATCACATAATCATAATAATAGGCTCTAATTTATGTTGCACTCTTCCATAACTTGTATCAGGTGGATGATCACTGGATCTTCTTCTCTCAAGCCCATCTTGAATATTCGGCCCTTGCTAGACTTGTCCCAAGTGGATTGCACCAATCTTTGCATTGCTAGTGTTAATCTTCTTAGCTCTTGATCTTGTAATTGGCCCATCTGAAACTTGTAACAGATCTTTAAGACTAGGCCCACCTTGGTTCCCATTAGTTTGGATATCATATTTTGGGATCTAATTGGATTATGATGATTTCTTTTGATAAATTCTTGAGTGGCTAATCTTTTAGACGTAATAATAATATTTTGGGCATTTAGGGAATATTAAGCTTAGGGTGATAAAGGGCACTTTATGTGTTATGGGTTTTATGAAAAGACAAATAATTGGACTAATTATTAGATTTAAATTAGATTATATATGATTAAATTAGGAACATACTTGACCGTATATTTATTTTATAGGTAAAAAGTTATGAACCAAAAGTATCTTGTTGATGCTACGAGATAAGTAGCATGAACTTATCTTTACGTCTATTGTAGGGTAAACGACAATATTCTTTTAAAGTATTATGCATGCATGATATTTTATTGAAGTCTCTCTTTATGTACTCAAGTCATGAAAAAGTGATTTTGAGTGTCACGATGAATTTTAAATGCCATAATTTTATGCATATATTCTATGTTATTATGTATTGTACATGCATCATGATATGTTCTGACGTATCATATATGATTTTATATGGTTTCCATGCATTATGATAAAATATGATAAGAAAGGATGTAAGCATGATCATAAAGTGATAGTTAAGATACGTGATAGCCTATGTTATGATAAGTACGAGGTTACCATAAAATAAAGGCATATTGCATTGTTAAGATGGGTACATTGGTAGCATACCTAATGATGTCATCCTCATGTATCGATTCCAAACTAGTGGGCCAGTGGCTGTAGGGAGGATTAGGATCATCAGGATCACTAACTCAAACTCACGGATGTGAACAATGTATATTAATAAATAAGGAAAGTGAAAGACATGTTTATTACATTATGTACTGTTCATTTTACATGTTTATTAGCATGCACATTTTCAAAGAAACACCTATGTTATATGTAACACCCCACCTAAAAAGTTCCTTAGGCCTTGACCTTAGTAACCTTAATCCTATTTAATTAGGAGTTGGGCTATTTGAGAATAAGAACAATATTGGATATTTGAGTTGGCAAAAAGACTGTATGCTTTGGGTTTAGTAGAATTATTAGAAGATCGTAGTGCAATATTGATTTTTGAGGAAAAAAAAATTTTTTGGAGCTTGATTGGTTAGTAATATTATTTTGGAGAATTTGTAGTGTTTTATTAATTTTGAGGATAAGAAGCCAAGAGGCCCATAATGGAATGACACATGGCATATTGGATGGTTGCCACATTAACGGGCTAAGCAATTTGGCTTAAATATTTGATGGAATTGGAGAAGGCCCAAAGAGTGGTTCTCAAAGGGTCCATGTGACGATCAAGACTTTTTAGGCTTTTTGGTGTAATTTTTTTTTCTTGAGTATTAGCCCATAAGAGTTTTGGCCTTCATAGGAAATTAGGGTTTGAACCCCAATGGAACTAGGGATCACGCCCAACTCAAAGTTCTTGCATGCCACTTTTCATCCAATGGAGCTTATGTCTAGTACTTGATGAATCTAGATGGAAATGAGGGAAGAGAGGTGAGAAGGATTTAGGGTTTGGCCTTACACGCCTACCATAGGAGATCATCCATCTTCTTGCCATTTGTTGAGCATGCAAGGAGGTTTATTTGTAGGAAGAAGCTTTGTGACATTTGTCACTATGGGAGAGAGATTCTAGAAGGAGAATCATGAGGTTATGGAAAAGTGGAGCCTAGAGAAGGTCAAGAGGCCTTGCACGGCAACCATAGGAAAAAGGGGAGGAAAATATTCTTCCTTTTTGCCATGTGTCATGCATGCAAAAAGGAAAGAGAGGATGTTGTCTGGGGAAGGGGCAAAATCCAATTGGAAAGAAAGAGCCACACACCTAGGGTTTCTGAAGGAAATCTTGGTGGAAATCCTTGAGATGGACGGCTAGGGCAAGGGAGTTTGTGCATGCTTTTGACCAATCACATGCTTGTCCAAAAGTTTGGTGAAAGAAGATCTTCTTGGGAAGAGAGGGAAGTTTCGGCAGCCACCATGCACACACACTCCTCACATGCCACTTGACACACATGCACACATGTAGGAGATTGAGGAAGATTTTTAGCTTGACAAAGACCTTTTAGCCACAAGGTTCATGGAACCAAGACATGAGGTGAAGGGGCAAAGTGGGAATGAGGTTTTAGTTTTGAGGAAGGAGGCGCCACTTGTCCAAAAGGTCCTATTGTGTTTCCAATACAATCAAATGATGAGATAGAGGAAGAGGCCTTAAGGTGAAAAGCCACTTGGCAACCATGCAAATGAGCTTAGCTCATGCAAGAAGCTTTTTGTGTCTATAAAAGGGAGAGGAGCCGAAAACCCCAAGTCTTTTAGTCATTTTGTAAATGTTTCTTGAAGTGTTCGGCCACACCTTCTCTCCAATTTTCTTTCATTTTCTCAACAACCAAACACTCTTCACATTGTTCTCTTCTCACCCAAAACGTTATTTTGAGGATAAGCAAAGCTAGAAGATACTTCCAAGAGGAGAGTCATAGAAGGTATGAAGCCAACATCACCCTTCCAACACACACACGCACGGTTTTAAAAGGGTGAAGTTTCGGGTTCTAGTAAGTTCATCTAGAACTCATGCTCACACACACATTTGAGCTAGAAGAAGTTAGCCCGTGTTTTGAAAAGCTTTCCACATGAACTCATGCCTATGTACTCATGGTTAGATTAAGGTTTTTCTTCAAGGAAGGTAGATTAAACCCTATTTGCTTTAAGTTTATAAGCATGATGTTTTGAAGAAAGAGGACCACGGCCTTTGTGTTTATTTTGAGATAGGGTTTAGTTATATAAGATTCAGACTTGAGGGAATGGAGGTCTGAATGTTTGTGAGTCTTTTTCTTGGAAAAAGATGTCAAGAGCACAACACTAATTACACGGGTTAGGGTTTTTCTTGAATGATGAACCTAAGGATTACTATATACATTTTCAGCTTGCTCGCTATCTATTGCGGATTTTTGTAAGTAAAGTTCTAACTTGTACTTCAATATTTTGTGTATATGTTATGTGAACTTGTTGGTTGCTTAGTTCTATATGAATGTTTGTGATATCAATGTTTCTTCCATGTGATAAAATGCCTTCTTAGCATGACTATCTAATGTATGAATAGAATGGCCTATGGAATTATTCATGTTATGAAAATGGAATAAGAAGCCATCTTAGGGTTTGGATTTGCACAGGGTTAAGTTCAAGAAATTGCTTGTCTATGATCACTAGAGTGTTTCAGTCACACATGAGTGTTCATTGTAAAAGGTTTTACTTAACACATTAGAAGATTCTGAGTTCATGAAAATTGATTGGAATGCATGTTTTCCAACTTAAAGGTCTTGGCTATTACCATGGATGAGGTATGATCATTTGGTGATTAAAGTTTAATGAGCTAAGACTGATTCTTGGATGTACTAGGGTTTGCATGTTTCGGCCCCTACATGGTAAATATCGAATGTTTGATTCTTGATTCAATGTCATATAATTTTTAAAGCCGAAATAGTAAATGTTTTCAAATATTTTCAAGCCGTAACGCTAAATGTATTGGAATTGCATGTTTGAATGTCATATGGTTATGATGAAGTATTCGGCATTGCATGTGTCTCATGAAAGTTCTAAGCGTCATTGCCATGTCACATGCATTGGGATTAAGAAAATCTTTTGTCTTTTTCCACTCAATGAGTGTTTCAAGAAAATGGAGTAGTAACCCCTGAGTCGACGAAGTATGTTCAATGGATCTCAAATGGTTCCTAAAAGAAAAGGATACCGGAGCGGGATTGCACCTAAAGCTAGTGAGTACACTACGGTGAAGGCGAAACGAACTGCCGTAATATGAAAGATTAAAAGTAAGACATAGTCACCTTGTTCAAAGTGACCAATGGTTGATGCGGTAACTAGCGGGGAACACATGGTACAAAGGGGAGCCGTGAGGTATCCATTTATTTGTTAAAAGTCAAGAAAGGCGTCGAGCACAAAGCTATGTTATATGATCAAGAACCGAGCTCATAAGTATGTTAAATGAACAAGTATGAAATGAATAAAGAAAGTTTTATGAAAGAAAAGAGTTATGAAAGTCATGATTTACACGATATCTTTCCGAAAAATCAAATGCATAAGTAAAGTCTCATCATGTCCATGCATTCATTGGTAAGTTTGCTTACATATGCTTACAATATTTGTTACATGTTATTTGTTTACTTACTGAGATTTCATGAAATCTCACTGTTGTAATTTCCACTATCATTCTCTTACTTGGAATGGTAGAAGTGGTGACAGGAACCCAAGAGGACACTAATGGGGAAACGCAAGAGACCAGTCCCCCAGGAGCCTAAGGAATCTCCGGAGAGACGTGACGTTCCTCATGAGTTATCGCTTTTAGAAAGGTTGGCACTTGCCTACCAATTCATCACGGAGGTGCTGCAACGTTTTAAGCATTTAAGAAGGATTTTGAATCTGGATAAGGCCAAGTAGGATCAGCCTTATGAAAAGACCTATGTTAGGGGACCACTTTTGGGAAATGACTCTTTTGATAAATGGATGTATTGGTGCTGTATTTTGGGAGTTCCTTTTGGAAACACTTAACTACTTTTGATGACTCTTATGAAATATGAAATATTGGGATTTATGTTCTTCGGTACCATAATTATTGTTCTATTATTTGACCTAAGTTGACTTTCCGCTGCGACATGCTGCATGCTGCTAGTTATTATTAGGTGCATTGCATCTTATCTGTCTTATACAAGGGGTATGTAACTTGGTGTTACATGTCTCGGTGCTTTAGTTTCTACCAAATCCCAAGCGGGGGTTGGGGGCACCACAGAGCATGGTATCAGAGTAAGTACGTCTCTAGGTAAAACCACATGTTGTCCTAGGAATACATCATACCTGATGCTAGGATTGGAATCTAATAGTTATAGGCTTGAACTGTGTAGCTATTGGTTTGAATTCATAGGGAGGAACGTTCGAAAGATAAGTATGCGGATGAACACTATTGTGAAGTGATGAAAGAAAAAAGATTCTGCCTTTAGGAGAAACTGATGTTGATGCATTGGTTTTGTGCATTTCAGGAGGAAAGGACCTAATGGTGCGCAGACAACACGACGATGTATCTCCGAGGTCACGAGATCGGGAGGCTAGAAACCCTCCATTGGAAGGAGGTCAGGCTATTACAGAAGCCATATGGCAAATGACTGAGGTAGTTAGACATCAAATGGAGCAGGGGCAGAATGTGAGACAAGAGTCGCCTATAGGTGAGAATCGAGGATGCCTGTTTGAAAGGTTTTTGGTATATCTATATCCAAACTTCATGGGTACAGAGGGAGCTTTGAAAGCTAATAAGTGGCTTATCGATTTAGATAGAATTTTTTACATCAGTGGGTGTGCAGAAAATCAGAAGGTCCAGTATGTCGGACATTTACTCCAAGGAGAGGCTGGCATATGGTGGTTGATAAAGAGGCAGCTTTTGGCGCAAGAATTGGGTGATATGGCTACTCTTACTTGGGAGCATTTTAAGGAGTTCAACAGTCGTTTCTTCCCAGAAACAGCTAAACAGCAGAAGGCATTAGAGTTTACGAACTTGATCCAAGGAAATATGACAGTGGAGCAATATGCAGCTCGATTTATGGAGTAAGGAAGATTCGCCCCACATTTGATTAGTATGGAGAAAATGCAAGCTAGGAAATTCCAAGATGGATTGCTGCTGAGAATTCGGAACCAAATTGTCTGCTTGTAGATTGAGAGCTTTCAAGAGCTAGTGTACGTTGCTACGAAAGTATAGGCGGAGCAACGAAATTTGATTACTTAAGTTCAAAATGATCGTGAGAGGGGATTGCCCTACTTTCCAGGAAAGAATATGGGGAAGAAGAAGACCCCTTATACTCTGGAAAAGGTAGTCGGAAATGTGGTGCCTGTTACGCCACCACCATGTCGTAGTTGCGGACAAAAACGCAATGGTGAATGTTGTTTCGCCATCGGAGCATGCTTTGGATGTGGTCAAACTGGCGATATGATTCGGGATTGTCCAAGTCATATGACGGGAGGCGCATCTACACCAGGAAACAAAGGAAAGACCCCGATGAAGGCTGTAGTCTATGCAATCACACTAGGAGAAGTGGATTTGGAAGCTGAGGAGGCTACGGACGCTGGAGTAATTACTGGTGTCCCGTGGGCAGCAAAGAGATTTCTCTCGCCCAAAGGCGAGAAGACTTACCTCTCGATAGGCGAGGAAACTCGTGACCAGAACGCGCGACCAGAAGGCGAGAAGATTTGGCGATAAGTCTTTAGGCGGTTAGATTGGGCGACTAGTCTAAACGACCAACTTAAAAGACCAACCTAAACGACATCGTGGGCAACAACTAGAAAAGGCGAGAAGAGTCTTTTATCCCTGTAGGGAGTCTTTCCACTTGGTAGGTGAGGAGAGGGTCGTGTGGTCTTTGTGACCTCCACGCCAAGTTATATTTAGCGCACACGGGATCTACCCTGTGGGACCCTTTCGAGTTTCACAATCAATCTATTGGCGACCAAATCCTCCGGAACTCCACAATTCAAGCTGCATATCACTGAATCTTCCATTTTAGATATTTCCGATACTCTTGGGATAATTTCCTTTTATGTTAACATCTATCTTTAGAAACTATTTTCTAGATTTTTAGCCTACATTGTAGCCGCATTTATTTTGTTTCTGGATTTGAGTTTTGACATCTATTTAATCCTGTCTTGTGAGATGAATAGGGAGTCTGGGTTCTTAATCTTAGTTTTAGTTTTAGTCTTGGTCTGAGTTAGAGAGTTCTAAATCATAGCGAGAGTAGTTATGTTTTAGAGTCTAAGTCTGAGTTTAGAGTTCCAGAATGTATTCTTTAAGTGTTCTTTCGAGAAGGCGGAACTGGAGGGTAAAGGCGAAAGCCGCATGCCTCATCAACCGACTTCAACGAAGAACACCAGTTTTATTTTTTTTCTTTTTAATTTGATTATAAAGTAATTCTATTTTCCGGAGCTTTGATGTAGCCTAGCATTGAACAGAATTTATATTCCAAGTTATTTTATTTTCAATATTTCCATTATTGAGTGTTTATTCCTTATTCTTAATGGTTACAATTTTCTAGCTAACTATTGTTCGATCTTTTAAATTGCACTGAGACCGAGAGGTGATTCGTGATTAAAGGTCTAAGATTAAACACCATTAGTTGAGCGAAAGCAGAGATGCTTTACCACGACTAGTGTGACTTTCAAGAAAAACCCAAAGAACTTAATGAGTCTCCAATTAGTTAAATTCATATAGAGATATGAAGTTATTAGTTGGAGATATTTTTGGTATTGTTCGAGAGAAAATATTGAATAGTTAAGAGATTTTTATCATCAAGTTGAGATAATTGGGATTCTATAAAAAGGAAAAATAAATTGTTTGGGATTTGCTAGGTAAAGTCAAATGTTCTAGATCTATTCTTATTATTTTTAAAATCTTAATTTTAATGTTTTTTTCTTCAGTTTAATTTAGATAAACCATTCTTCAAATTTTGGTTTTCCAAATAGTAATTTCAATACTCATTAGCATAATTATTCCATATGGGTTTGATATCCATTTTCTTTAAAATAGTTTACTACTTGTTACGATTATGTGCATTTGCAGATAAATTTTTATGCGAACAAGTTTTTAGCACCGTTGTTGGGAAATAATTATTTGTTATTGATATTGATACTAGATAGATTTTTACTACTTTGGATTTTATTTTATTTGTTTATATTAGATCTAAGTTTGATTTTTTTTTCTTTTTAGGAATTAGAAGTGCATGCGCCAATCTAAATCATTAGAGCATACACTTTTCAATCCTGAGATTGAAAGAACCTTATGTTGGATCAATAAAGAGAAAAAGAAAGAGGTCGCCGCCTCCAAATTTAATATGGTCGATCAGGAGTATAAGACGTTCACAGATTATGCTATGTCCGAAATTGCGCTTAGTAGGCAAATCTATCACAACAAATAGGTAAAATGAACGTTAATGCTATTCAAACTAATGTTATTTGTGATCATTGCGCAGGAAATCATTCAAGTGTAGATTGCCATGTGGGGAATCATTTTGCCCAACCGAGTTATGAACAAGCCTATTATGTATCCAATTTCTAACGTCAAAATAATCCTAATTCAAACACGTTCAATCCCGGATGGAGAAATTGCCCTAATTTTTCATGGAACAATAACCAAGTACCTGCTAGACCACCTCAACAGTTTCCACAGCAAGAGAAGAAGCTGACACTTGAATATATGATCATGCAGTACATGCAAAAGACTTATATGGCAATGCAAAAGACTGATATGGTGATCCAAAACAACTCGGCTTCAATCCAAAATCTTGATGCACAAATCGGTCAGCTCTCAAACATGCTTACAGAGAGGACAGTAAGGACTTTACCGAGCAACACTGTGACCAATCCGAAGGAACATTTCAAAGCCATAACGTTGAGAAGTGGGCAAACATATGACCAGCCACAATCGGTAAATACCGATCGAGGAGGAGGTGAAAGAAGCAGATAGGGAGGCGACCGGCCACAAAGCTGAGAAGACTAGAGAAAATAAAGGGGCTGCAAAATCCATGAAATCCAGGGAGTTTACTTCTGAAAGTTATTCTCCTTCAATTTATGATCCACCAATTCCTTTTCCGTAGAGACTAAGAAGAAATAAGATTGATAATCAGTTCTCTCTACAGTTGGCGACCGAGGAGAGCAATGCAATTGTACAAAAGAAGCTGCCACCTAAGGAACCAGGTCTTGGAGAAGCAAAGCCTACCACCATCTCTCTACAGTTGGCGACCGAAGAGAGCAATGCAATTGTACAAAAGAAGTTGCCGCCTAAGGAACTAGGTCTTGGAGAAAAAAAGCCGACGACCATCTCTCTACAGTTGGACAGATCCATTAAATACCCGAGATGACTCATTGAGGACGTACTGGTGAAAGTTGATAAGTTCATCTTCCAGATCGACTTCATTGTACTCGAAATGGACGAGGACGAGGGGATCCTTCTGATGTACATTCTTGTTTTCAAATAAGCAACTGAGTGATGGAAGCCTCACTTGCACTCAAGTGTTTACGGTCATGTTGGATGGATGAATCAAGGGCTACCTTGAGGCAACACCAAGATCCGAATGGTTGGAAGATAAAAATGAAGACTAACTCGAGCTAGCACTCAATTCTCGAAAATTAGGGTGACAAAGCATAAGCTTCACTTTTATTGAAAATAACATAATAATCAATTACAATGCAAAACCAAAAGAAATAGTACTAGGGTTCGGCTAGCCCTTCTCCAATTATCACAATCCCAAAACAAATCAAACTTCTAAATTTAAGGAAACAATCCCAACAACTCCTAAAATAAAGAAAACAAATTAACTAAATAACAAATAGATAAACTTCCTAATTTGAAGAAGCACAACTCAGTCATCATCCTCCAAATCCCCCAATCCCCTAAAATCAAGGGATTTGCCTAATCCCCAAAATTCAAGGTATTTGCAAACAACTCGGTCAACTTCTAGGTGACACGTCCTTGTGCGCCCACCCTCTGCACCCAAAGTCTCACCCTCTGCGCCCAAAGCCTCACCCTCCGTGCCATGCAAGCACCCCAAAGCCACCCTCCTCGCCTCGGCACGCTTAGCCCTCCTAGTGTCATTGCGGATAGCCCTTCTTGCATCTCCATCATTCCTCCCCCCTTCAAGACCGACCTTGTCCTCAAGGTGTAGTTTTGGAAACTGCTCCTTGAGAACCTGAACACTCTCCCATGTAGCATCTACGATTGGAAGCCCCCTCCATTGAACCAAGGCATCGGTTCTCACTTGACCACCCTTCCTCACAAGCCTATACTCCATGATCTTCTCAGGTTGGATTGCCATCCTTCCCTCATCATCCGCCATGGGCAATTCATTCACCACCATGGCTGGATCTCCAACCTTCCTCCTTAGCCATGAGACATGAAAAATAGGATGAATGTGAACCCCGGCTTGTAAGTCTAGCTTGTAAGCAAGCTGTCCGCAGTTCTCCAACACTTGATATGGGCCAAAATATTTAGCCCTCAACTTGCTCAAGGTTGTCTTGGATAGTGCCCTGTGCCTCGGTAAGTATTTGATAAAGACCCAATCTCCCGTCTCAAAGGACTTCATGCTTCTTCCCTTGTCAAAGTGCGTCTTCATTTGGTCTTGAGCACATGCCAAATTCTTTTTGAGTCCTTTCAAGATCTCATCCCTTTCTCTAAGCTCCGTATCCAGCAACGCATTAGGTGAACTCCCTACTTCATAGGCTACAAGCACCGGTGGTGGCTTCCCATAGAGCGCCTCAAATGGTGTCATCTTGATTGATTGATGGTACGATGTGTTGTACCAAAATTCAGCCCAAGCCAAATGCTCCTCCCACTTCTTTGGGTATTGGTGCACAAAGCACCTAAGGTATTGCTCAAGAGTCCTGTTGGTCACCTCCGTTTGGCCATCAGTTTGAGGGTGATAGGTTGAACTTCGGGCCAATTCGGTCCCATGCATCTTGAAGTACTCCTTCCAAAAATTGCTCATGAACACACGGTCCCTATCCGTCACAATGCTTCTCAGCATCCCATGAAGCTTCATCATGTGATCCACATAAAGTTTAGCAATAGTCTTGTCCCTATATGCATGCACCATTGCAATGAAGTGTGCATACTTAGTCAAGCTGTCTACCACCACAAGAACCCCATCACATCCATTTGAAAGTGGCAACCTCTCCACAAAGTCCCTGGTGACATCCTCCCTAGTGTGAGTAGGGATCGGTAAGGGTGGGCTTGCTACTCTCACTCTTCACCCTTTGACAAGTGTCACACCTCCTAACATACTCCCTCACATCTCCTTTCATGCCATCCCAATAGAACAAGCTAGCCACCCTTACCCAAGTACGGTACACTTCCGAATGTTCCCCTTCCTTGGTATCATGAAAGTGACCTAAAATCATCCTTCTAAGATCTCTCATACTCAGCACCACTACTCTCCCTTTATACTTTAGTAGCCCATCACACATCTCATATTTTTCTACTCCCTTAGCCTCCACATCTAACTTCTCCATCACATCCTTACACCTTAGATAATTTTTTATTCCCTCTCTAATCTCATCCCACACTCTCCATGAAGGACCCGAAAGGGCCTCCAACACCTCACCATCTTCCCTCCTAGATAGGGCATCGGCTACACGATTCTCCCTACCCAGCCTATACACCAATTGAAATTCAAACCCAAGTAACTTAGATACCCACCTTTGTTGATCCGGAGTGGTGATTCTTTGCTCCAAAAGATTCTTCAAAGGTTGTTAATCCGTGACTATCAAGAACTTCCGCCCCAATAAATAAGGCCTCCATACCCTCACGACCTCCATGATAGAAAGCATCTCCCGTGCATACACACTCCATCCTTTCTTTTGAACACCAAGGGCCTTGCTAATGAAGGCTAGTGGCCTCCCTTCTTGTGTCAATACCGCACCTACCCCCACATTGCTTGGATCCGTGTATAACTCAAATGCCTTCTCAAAGTTAGGCATAGCAAGGACGGGTGTAGTTGTCATGGCCTTCTTCGAAGTTTCAAATGCCTTCTCCCCCCCCCCCCCTCTTCACTCCAAACAAAATTATTCTTCTTGAGCATGTTGGTGAGTGGTTTGGCAATGGAAGCATAATCCTTAAGAAACTTTCTATAGTAACCCGTGAGCCCTAGAAAGCCCCTCAATTCGGTGATGGTCTTCGGTTTGGGCCAAGCCACTATAGCTTCAACCTTTCTTGAATCCACCTTGACCCCCTCATGTGAGATTAAATGCCCCAAATACTCAATTTTCCTTTGGCCGAATGCACACTTGGACAACTTAATCAAGTAGCACCCCCGAAATGACCTCCAAGTGCTCCAAATGATCCTCCCATGTCTTCGAATAAGCAAGAATATCATCGAAAAATACAAACACATACCTCCTCAAATACGGCTTAAAGATTTGGTTCATGTATGCTTGAAAAGTTGAAGAAGCATTGCATAGACCAAACGGCATCACAAGTACTCGAAGTAGCCATTGTGAGTTCGAAAAGTCATCTTGTGAATGTCTGCTTCATGCACCCTTATTTGATGGTATCCAGCCCTTAGATCAAAGTTGGAGAAGAACATCGAACCTCCAAGCTCATCTAACGTGTCATCAATGGTCGGAATTGTAATCTATCCTTGATAGTAGCCTCATTCAAGGCTCAGTAGTCGATGCAAAACCTCCATGTACCATCATTCTTCTTCACCAAGAGAACCGGACTTGAGAATGGGCTAGTGCTTGGCCGAATGAGCCCATTAGCCAACATCGCATTGACTTGCTTTTCAATCTCGGTCTTTTGGTAATAGGCATACCGGTAGGAGGCCACATTAACAGACTTGGCTTCCTCCTTCAATGGAATGTGATGGTCAAATTTTCTTGAGGGTGGAAGTGCCTTCGGATCGTCCATCACCCTAGAAAACCTCCCCAACAAACCCTTCAAGTCATTTGGAACCTTGGCCCCTAACTCCCTCTCCATGCCCCCATTTTCCACTTCAAGCCCCTCACTCAAGCCCATTGATTGGGAGGCCAATGTGATAGCAAAACATTGCCCCCTTGTCTCAAGATCTTCTCCATCTAATTAGGCCCCACGACCTTACATCCTCCTCTTCCATTCATCCTCATGGTTACCCATTTGCTCCCATCATAAACTCCATAGTCATTTTTCTGTAGTCCAAGACTATCTTCCCTAGATCCTCTAGCCATTGCACACCCAACACAACGTCCAACCCCACAATAGGCAAAGAATACAAATCTACTACAATCTCAAGGCCTTGTGTTTTCAAACATACATTTTTATATACCTCTATACACATCAACTTCTCCCCGCGAGCTACCTTGACCTCAAATGGAGTGATAGAAGTCATAGGCAACCCCAAGCTCTCGGCCACTTTAGAGTTGATGAAGTTTAGGGATGAGCTATTATCAACAAGAACTGTTACCTCTATCTTGCCAATGTGAGCTTGTGTTCTCATTGTTCCAGGTCCCGCAACACTCGCTAATGCATGGATAGAAATATGAGGATCTCCCCCCACAGCCTCATCTTGTTCTTGCTCTCCTTGCCCTTGCTCTTCCTCCCCTATGTCTTCTTCTTCCTCCGACTCCATCTCTAGGAGAAAAATTTGCTTGGCTTTGCATTTGTGGCCCATTGTAAACTTGTCATTGCAATTGAAACAAACCCCCTTCTCTCTTTGTCGTTGCATCTCTTCCCAAGATAGCCTCTTCAAGCCCATGGGTAATGGTTTAGTTTCACTTGATACACCTCCACTAGGACCTCCCGGTCAAAAGTCCTTGCTAAAAGTTTTGTTTGCACCAAACTTGGAAACCATTGGGGGTGGTTTCCTCACATCCAAGCAGCTATTCTTCCTCAAATCTTTGTTATGTCTTCCTTAATCCTTGCAACCTCCAAGGCTTGCATCAAGGTCTTCGACTTCTTAAACTTTACCTCCGCTACTCACTCTTCAAGCCTCCCACGAAAGTCCCAATGAGAGCCTTCTCCGACCACTTGTGTACCCTTATAGACAAGTATTCGAACTCCTTTTGACAATCCCTTAAAGATCCAGTTTGCTTGATCTTTGAGAGAGTCTCATAGTAGTCCATATACTTGGTTGGCCCGAACCTCCCTAAGAGCTCCTTGACAAATTTCCGCCATTTCAACTCCCTCCTTTGAGCTCTATAGATTGTCCTCATCCATTGCCACCATTGGTTAGCCTTCCACTCAAGGAAGTAGGTGGCATATGACACTTTAGCATGGCCCTCCATGTGATTGTTCTCGAAGTATTGATCGGGCTCTACTAACCCAAGTGCTCAGGTCATCACCATTGAATTTGGAAAAATTTCATTTTTTCTCATACCTCGGTTCCCTTCTTCCCTTTCACATTCCTCGGTTGATTCCTCATTGGTGCTTGAGGAATCTTGATTAGATGAATCTGAATCCTCCACCCTCTCACAATTTTGCCTTCTTCTAGACCCCACAGAGCCTCTTGGCATCATCCACAAAGCCCTCAAGACTTGATGCCTCTCGGCTCTTCTTCTATGGCACCTTCCATCTCCATTCCTCCTTTGATCCACCAATTGGTGGAGCACCTCCTCTAACCTTCCAATCCGATCATTGATGGCGGTATGTTGTGCCTCCAAAGTGGTTACAAGGTTCTCAATCCACTCCCTATGCATTGGTTGTCGATCGACCATGATCTTCCTCCTTGGATTCCCCTCCACGGGTTGGACGTATCTCAATGAAAGCACCAATGATGGAAGTCTCACTCGCGCTCAAGTGTATACGATCATGTTGGATGGATGAATCAAGGGCTACCTGAAGGCAACACTAAGATCCGAATGGTTGGAAGATGAAAATCAAGCCTAACTCGAGCTAGCACTCAATTCTTGAAAATTAGGGTGACAAAGCATAAGTTCCACTTTTATTGAAAATAGCATAATAATAAATTACAATGCAAAACCGAAATAAATAGTACTAGGATTCAGCTAGCCCTCCCCCAATTATCATAATCCCAAAACAAATCAAACTTCTAAAATTAAGGAAACAATCCCAACAACAACTAAAATAAAGGAAACAAATTAACTAAATAAAAAATAGATAAACTTCCTAATTTGAAGAAGCACAACTCAGTTATCATCATCCAAATCGCCCAATCCCCTAAAATCAAGGGATTTTCCTCATCCCCTAAATTTAAGGGATTTGCCAAAAACTCGGTCAACTTCTAGGTGGCAATCGGTTGGTCCTGCATGGCCTTGCCTTGTGCGCCCAAAGTCTCACTCTCCACGCCCAAAGTCACCCTCTGCACCCAAAGCCTCACCCTCCACGCCATGCAAGCACCCCAAAGACACCCTCCTCGCCTCGGCACGCTTAGCCCTCCTAGTGGTATTGCGGATAACCCTTCTAGCATCTCCATCACCGAGACGTGATCATGGCCAACAAGACTTATGGAGCTGAATTCCCAAATCTACCACGTAAGGAACCACCCAAACTTGAACTCAACCTGCTTCCATAAAATTTATGGAATGAAGAGGACAGAGAAATCTCCAAGGGGTACAAGGCTACATCTTCAAGGAAAATATTCAATTGGAAGACCGAAAAAAATAATAATAATAATAGTAATCAGGGGAGCATCTCTTACCTTCTCACATTCTCTACTTTAGTTTTTCTTCCTTTTTTCCCATTGATGACAATGTGATATTTAAATTTGGGGGGAAAGGATATTATTTTTTTTTTCAGAAAATAATTATAATAATAATAATGATGATGATGATGATAAAAATAGTATGGTTTGATGAATAAAGATCCTATGATAAGAATATGATTGAAATTGATTATAATTTTTAAGAAAGATTCTCATTGCCTAAGTCTAGTAGTTAATTCTTTACTCGATCTTACTTAATTTGATATTTCGTTCAATAAATGCCTCTTATGATCATTAATTATTTTGAGTACCTAGAGAAATTTTATGTGAATTTTGGGAATTTATATGATTGCAACTTACTCTAAAACTTGTTTGATTATACTCGAGGTGAAATCCTAGACAGAATATTACTAGGAAAATGATTAAGGCATTGTTTGGACCGATTGAGCCTTTCAAGCTTACCTGTTTATTCTATTTATCTCTAGTCGCCCCGTTGAGCTTTATTCAAATATATTTTGGCCTTATATTTTTCTTTCTTGTAAACCTCATATTCCCTACCCTATTTGAGCTTAAACATTGATATCCTTGCCTTTCAAGTAAACTAAGTTTACACAAAATCACAGACTCACAAGAGCATAAAAGGCAAGAGAGATAGAAGGTCTACAAGTAAAGTAATTATAGCAATATTATCAAAATCATAAGTTTGGGGGTGTGAAACGTCAACTTGTCTACTGTGTGGCCAACAAGAAAAGGCCGACAAAAGTCATCCAAAAAGACAGTCGAAAAGGTATGGAATATTTCAAAAAAAAAATCCGATCTGCCGAATAGATGGGTAAAGAGAGAGATACTTGAAAGTGCAGTAAAGAGAGGTATGTTGAGAGATTTACAATGATTGAGAAGATCTGTTTGTGTTAGAAGTGAGAATGCTCTATTTATTCTGTTGATGTTCAAACTTAAGTTATCTTGCTTTGTTTGAATCCTACATTTTCTTTGTAGCCCTCACCCTGGCCTTACATTACAAGCTTAATAAAGACCTATTGATCCCTGGTGATAGTTTTTGTTCTACATTAGTGGAGTGATCTGAAAAGCAAGCCTATGAAGTTTTTAGAGATCCATTATTGATTTACTTGTTTGCATAAAACTATCCGGGGAGCTAATGATGAAGTGAGAATGATGGGTATGCATGAATGTGGGGATAGATAATGCGGTGAAATTGAGTTTTGAATTAACTTTTGGACTTGATTAATCTTGAACGATTCCTTTGAATTATAGACTTTAGACAATCTTTGAGGCAATAAATTTTATGAATCAAACCAATGCTTGTTTTAATTATCTTTTCTTTTCTTCTTTGCTCGAGGGCGAGCAAAGCTTAATTTTGTGGGTATTTGATAAGTGTTATTTTTATTTGATTTTTATCACTCTTTTATTTATGAAAAGTGTCATTTTCCCTTCAATACTATTCATTTTATTTTATTTCTACAAATTTTTATTTATTTTCTTGGATTTGAAGGAATGAGAAGATTTAGTACAAAAGGAGAGTATTTTAGTACAAAAGAAGAGACTACAGATCCAGACCAATGAGATGCAACGAGATCTGAAAAGAGCCGATGAGATTTGGGCGAGGAGCCTTGTCCCATGGGCAACAAAGAGATTTATCTCGCCCAAAGGTGAGAAGACTTACCTCTCGGTAGGCGAGGAAACTCGCGACCAGAAGGCGAGAAGATTTTGCGACAAGGCTCTAGGCGGTTAGATTGGGCAACTAGTCTAAACGATCAACTTAAAAGACCAACCTAAACGACATCGTGGGCAACAACTAGAAAAGGCGAGAGGAGTCTTTCATCCCGGTAACTGGCATGTCCAGTAACTCGTGTGGTATTTGAAACGTCTTCCTAGTTATGTTGAGAATCTTTTAGATAAACCTCTTAAAGAATTACAAGGGCTAGTATACTGCGATGTGTGATTTGATCAAAATTATGATTTTACAGATTCAGAATGAGAAACTATCATCCCATTTAATCGAATTGGTATGCCCATATTTGACATGTCTCTTGGTAGAAAGAACATGAAACTCATAATTATGGGTGTATTCAATACTCCCAAATAAAAGGGGGAATTGGTCTATGGTCTATTCACTAACAAATAAATAGGAATTTATAGTTGTATCTTGTGAAAAAAAAAAAGAGTTCTTTTGTTTTTGTGGAATTAACCATTCCCTTTCTTTTCTTTTCTTTTGGTCTATGGAGTCTTTCCACTCGGTAGGCGAGGAGAGGGTCGTGTGGTCTTTGTGACCTCCACACCAAGTTATATTCAGCGCACACGGCATCTACCAGGTGGGACCCTTCCGAGTTCCACAATCAATCTATTGGAAACCAAATCCTCCCGAACTCCTCAATTCAAGCCGCATATCACTGAATCTTCCATTTTAGATAATTTCGTTTTATGTTAACATCTATATTTAGAAACTATTTTCTAGATTTTTAGGCTAGATTGTAGCCGCATTTATTTTGTTTCCGGATTTGAGTTTTGATATCTATTTAATCTCATCTTGTGTGATGAAAAAAGAGTCTGCAAGTACACAGAATCGTAACAAGTAGTAAAGTATTTTAAAGAAAACGGATATTGAACCCACAGGGAATAATTATACTATTGAGTATTGAAATTGACAAAATTAATTACTATTTGGAAAACCAAAATTTGAAGAATTGTTTATCTAAATTAAACTGAAGAAAAGAACATTGAAATTAAGATTTTAAAAATAATAAGAATAGATCTAGGGCATTTGACTTCACCTAGCAAATCTCACAATTTATTCTTATTTTTTATAGAATCTCAATTATCCCAAGTTGATGATAAAAATCGTTTAACTATTCAATATTTTCTCTCAAACAATACCAAAAATATCCTTAACTAATAACTCCATATCTCTATGTGAATTTAACTAATTGGAGACTCATTAAGTTTTTTGGATTTTTCTTGAAAATTATACTAGTCGCGGTAAATCATCTCTGTTTTCGCTCAATTAATGATGTTTAATCCTAGAGCTTTAATCACAAATCACCTCTCGGTCTCGTTGCAATCCAAAAGATCGAATAATAGTTAGCTAGAAAATTGTAAGCATTAAGAACAAGGAGTAAACACTCAATCATGAAAATATTGAAAATAAAATAACTTGTAATATAAACTGTGTGTTCAATGCTAAGCTACATCAAAGCTCTAGAAAACAAAATTAGTTCATAATGAAATTAAAAATAAAACGAATAAAACTGGTTTTCTTCGTTGAAGTCAGTCGATGAGGCATGCGGCTCTTGCCTCTGTCCTCCAGTTCCGCCTTCTCGAAAGAACACTTCAAAAATAAATTCTGGAACTCTAAACTCAGACTTTGACTCTAAAACATAAAAACTCTCGACTCCTATTCATAACTCTCTAACTCAGACCAAGACTAAAACTAAAACTAAGATTAAGAACCCAGACTCTCTATTCATCCAACAAGACAGGATTAAATAGATATCAAAACTCAAATCCGGAAACAAAATAAATGCGGCTACAATCTAGCCTCAAATGGATGTTAATATAAAACTCAACACAAATCCCACAAGATAGATGTTAATATAAAAGGAAATTATCCCAAAAATATCAGAATTATAAAAATTGGAAGATTCAGTGATATGCGGCTTGAATTGCAGAGTTTGGGAGGACTTGGTCGCCAATAGATTGATTGCTGAACTCGAAAGGGTCCCATTGGGTAGATGCCGTGTGTGCTGAATATAACTTGGCGTGGAGGTCACAAAGACCACACGACCCTCTCCTCGCTTACCGAGTGGAAAGATTTCCTACTGGGATGAAAGACTCCTCTCGCCTTTTCTAGTTGTTGCCCACGATGTCGTTTAGGTTGGTCTTTTAAGTTGGTCGTTTAGAGTAGTTGCCCAATCTAACCAACTAGAGCCTTGCTGCCAAATCTTCTCGCCTTCTGGTCGCGATTTTCCTCGCCTAAAGAGAGGTAAGTCTTCTCGCGTTTAGGCGAGAGAAATCTCTTTGCTACCCATGGGATAAGGCTCCTCACCCAAATCTCATCGGCTCTCTTCAGATCTCGCTGCATCTCATCGATCTGGATCCATAGTCTATTCTTTTGTACCAAAATGCTCTCATTTTGCACTAAATATTCACATTCCTTCAAATCCAAGAAAATAAATAAAAATATGTAGAAATAAAATAAAATCAATAGTATTGAAGGGAAAATAACACTTTTCATAAATAAAAAAGTGATAAAAATTGCATAAAAATAACACTTATCAACTGGTAACATTCTAACCCTAATATGGATAGTAGCTTGTGTTTGCTAAGAATCCCTAAGTAATCCTAGTTACCTTTATTGGTAAGATTAAGTTGATGCAACAATTGGTTTGTGCCCTATTTGATTCGTGAGCTTCGCGTTCCTTTGTGTCATATGATTGCATAAGAAGGTGTAATATGAGTGTGGAATCCTTATCCTATAAGGTTTAGTAGCTATTCCGGATGGGAAGGTAGTTGGATGCACTCGAATCGTTAGGAATTGTCCGTTGGAAGTTGTAGGACTAACCTTGACAACGAATCTAATTTTCCATTTAATGAAATTTGACTTGATTGTAGGAATAGATTGGTTATCTAGGCACTATGCCAAGATAGATTGTCGAAAAAGGAAGGTGATCTTTGAGTTACCCTCGAAGGACAAGATCTGTTATATGGGGGAAGTAGTGAAATCGGTTCCGTCAACCTTAACGATAGAACGAGTGAAGAAGGCTTTAAAGGAAGGAGCTGATGCATATCTAGTGATTATGACTAGTGTAACAGAGGTACCTAAAGGAGTTGAAGGGATTCTTGTGATAGAAGAATTTCCTGAAGTTTTTTCAGATGATCTACCTGAACTACCCCCAAATCAGGAAACGGAGTTTGTAATCGAGTTGGAGCCAGCTGCGACCCCAGTATAGGTAAAGGAACTGAAGGTTCAGATCGAAGAACTTCTCGAAAAGGTTTTTATTCGCCTGAGTTCGTCCTCATGTGGTGCACCAATCCTTTTTGTGAAAAAGAAGGATGGCACTATGAGGAAGTGCATTGACTATCAGGATTTGAATAAAGTGACCATTAAGAATAAGTACCAGTTACCACGGATTGACGATTTGTTAGATCAGTTGCAAGAAGCGTCAGTATTTTCTATTATAGACCTACAGTCAGGATATTAGCAGTTGAAGATTAGAGATCAAGATGTTCCTAAGACAGTTTTTCGGATTCGTTATGGACACTTTGCATTTTTTGTAATACCTTTCAGACTGACAAATGCCCCAGCAGCATTCATGGATTTGATGAACCAGATTTTTAGGCAGTATTTAGACACCTTTGTAGTAATCTTCATTGATTGACATCTTGATTTATTCCCGAAACGATGAAGAGCATAAGGAGCACTTGAGGATACTATTGAAGACTTGCACGAACACCAGCTTTACGCTAAACTCAGTAAGTGTGAGTTTTGGCTTAGAGAGGTAAAATTTTTGGGACATGTCATTTTAAGTGAAGGTGTGGCAGTAGACCCTGCTAAGATAGAAGCAGTGATGGAATGGTAGAAACTGACCAATGCCCACGAAGAACAGAGTTTTCTAGGTTTGGCAGGTTATTATAGAAGATTCGTCAAATGATTTGCTAAACTGTCTGGTCCCTTAATGACATTGATGAAGAAGAATGCCAAGTTTGTGTGGAGTGAGGATTGTGAAAGGAGTTTTCAGGAACTCAAGAGAAGATTGACCATGGCACCTGTGTTGGCTTTACCTGAGCCTCATAAGCCGTATGTGGTTTATAGTGACGACTCTAAGATGGGATTAGGGCGCATTTTGATGCAAGAAGAGCGAGTCATCGCTTATGCTTCACGACAACAAAAGGATCATGAGCGAAATTATCCTACTCATGATTTGGAACTTGTCGCAGTAGTTTTTGCGCTGAAGATTTGGAGACATTATCTTTATGTAAAAAAGTGTGAGGTATACACTGACCAAAAAAGTCTCAAGTATCTGTTTAGTCAAAAGAACCTGAACATGAGATAAAGGAGATGGGTAGAAATAATTAGTGATTATCATTGTGAGATCAAGTATCACCCCAAAAAGGCCAATGTGGTAGCTGATGCCCTTATCGTAAGACCCAGGCTGACATGCAATCACTTTTGGCTGAAATGTGGGAATTGCTAATAGGAAAGCCGCCAATAGATGTCAGGCTAACAGTGGTGCAGGAGATCGTGCCGTTGACATGGATGATAAATTGGAGAAACTTCGACAGAAAATTCTGAAATCCGAAGGACTGCAACACTTTTCGATTGGCATGGATGGGATGTTACGTTATAAGGAGAGTAAAGTGATTCCTAATGTTCCTGAATTAAAGGAAATGATTCTGAAGGAAGCCCATTGTACACCATATATTGCTCATCCTGGTAGCATCAAAATGTACCGATACTTGAAGGGACAATTTTGGTGGGATGGAATAAAAAGAGATGTGGCTGACTTTGTTGTGAAATGTTCAATTTGCCAGTTGGTAAAGACTGAGCATTAGAGGCCAGCTGGAGAATTACAACCATTACCGATCCCAGAATGAAAGTGGGAGGATGTGTCTATGGATTTCTTGGTAGGTTTGCCAAGGACATCATCAGGAAAGAATTCGATTTGGGTCATAGTTGACTGATTGACCAAAAGTGCACATTTCCTACCAATTGCTAACATCGATTCGTTGGACAAGCTCTCGCGAGTCTATGTTAAGGAAATAGTCAGACTTCATGGAGTGCCTAAGTCTATAGTATCTGATAGAGACACGCGGTTCACTTCGCGTTTTTGGCAAAGTTTACAAAAAAATGTTGGGCACAAATCTAAGGTTTAGTAGTGCTTACCATCTGCAGACAGACTGATAACCAGAATGACCTATTCAGACATTGGAAGATATGCTATGTGCTTGCGTAATGGAGTTAAGTGGCTATTGGGAAATCTATTTGCCATTGATAGAATTTGCTTACAATAATAGCTTTCAGGCTACAATACAAATGGCACCTTACGAAGCATTGTATGGAAGAAAGTGCAGATCTTTGTTGTATTGGGATGAAGTAGGTGAAAGAAGTTGCTAGGACCAGAATACTTGCAGGATGTATGAAAGCAAGTAGAATTGATCCGGAAAGATGAAAGCAACTCAAAGCTGTCAAAAAAGTTATGCCGACAAGCGACGATGGAATTTAGAGTTTAATGTGGGAGACTGAGTGTATGTCAAGGTATCACCTATGAAAGGAGTCACACGGTTCAGAAAGAAAGGGAAATTGAGTCCCAGTTATGTAGGACCGTTCAAAGTTATGGAAAGTGTCGGTGCAGTCGCATATCGTTTGGATCTACCAGTTGAGATGCAAGTCGTGCACAATGTCTTTCATGTATTGTCATTAAAGAAGAGATTTGGTGAAAGACAACCTGTAGTGATGGAAGTCGGTAGCATATGACTTCAGCCGAATTTGTCTTATGAAGAATGGCTTGTGCAGATCGTGGATAGAAGATCAAGAACTAAGAAACCAAAAAGTATCGTTAGTAAAATTTCTTTGGAATAATCCAGCTTTTCAAGAGGCAATGTGGGAGAGAGAGGATTCGATGAGGACTAAATATCCTCATTTTTTTGTCACTTACTTGTGTATTCATTAATTTCATTTTTTTGAGCAATTGATTGTTTATATCTTACTTTCTTGTTTGTGACTGTTTCCGCGTTATCTATGAATTTTAGTAATGATATGTGCACCTACCATACTCGTGAACAAATACCCCTCGTATGTCTGTATCTTTGATAGCGTAGATTAGTGCAAGACATGAATCTAGTCGCCAGAATTGACAAATAAGGAGGGATCGAATGATGAGAGCACATTGGCAGCAGATGGAAAGATTCGAACATCATCCCACTCATGTTTTAGACGCGGATTTTTGAAATAATATTCTTCAAAGGAGAGCTCTACGACATGAGGAGCGTCAACCCCCACACGAATTGTTGGTATGAAGAGATGCCAATAGGTTACGTTTACTCAGACTTAACTCTGAAGCAAAATCCAGTTGCATCGCATAAGCTCGCTCTTCAATATATGAGCCTTTGAAACTTTAGATACGTCTATTGACCGTATCCATTATCGTGAAGAGGGACAACCTATTGAAGACACTAAGCTCGAGATTGAGTATAGGTTAAATAAAATGCGAGTAAACATGTATTACGATTGTGACTTGGACGTGATATTCTACTTTTCATAAGATTCAGTGACAAACGAAGAAGTTGAAGTGCCACAATAGTCATCATCTGAGGAGATTACAGCCGCTAGTGCAAGAAGTACTAAGGAGGATTGGTTAACTTCCCCAAGTAAATTTTTAGTGAGAATACGATATCGATTTCGAGGATGAAGATATTTTCTAAAGGGGGAGGAAAGAAGTTGTGAATGTTTCTTGAAGTGTTCGGCCACCACCTTTCTCTCCAACTTTATTTCATTTTCTCACCATCCAAACACTCTTCACATTGTTCTCTTCTTACCCAAAACGTTATCTAGAAGGTATGAAGCCTTCCAACACACACACACACGGTTTTAAAGGGGTGAAGTTTTGGGTTCTAGTAAGTTCATCTAGAACTCATGCTCACACACACACATTTGAGCTAGCAGAAGTTAGCCCATGTTTTGAAAAGCTTTCCACATGAACTCACGCCTATGTACACATGGTTAGATTAGGGTTTTTCTTCAGGGAAGGTAGATTCAACCCTATTTGCTTTAAGTTTATAAGCATGATGTTTTCAAGAAAGAGGACCACGGTCGTAGTGTTTACTTTGAGATAGGATTTAGATATATAAGATTCAGACTTGAGGGAATGGAGGTCCAAATGTTTATGGGTCTTTTTCTTGGAAAAAGATGTCAAGAGCACAACACTAATGACACGGGTTAGGGTTTTTCTTGAATGATGAACCTAACAATTACTATATACATTTTCAGCTTGCTTGATATCTATTGCAAATTTTCGTAAGTAAACTTCTAACTTGTACTTGGGTATTTTGTGTATATGTTATGTGAACTTGTTGGTTGCTTAGTTTTATGTGAATGTTTGTGATATCGATGTTTCTTCCATGTGATATAATCTCTTCTTAGCTTGACTATCTAATGTATGAATAGAATGGCCTATAGAGTTATTTATGTAATGAAAGTGGTTCGGATTTGCATAATGTTTGACTTGTATATGAATGTTTGCTGCTTGACCAAATCTTGCATGGGGTTAAGTTCAAGAAATTGCTTGTCTATGATCACTAGAATGTTTCGGTCACCCATGAGTGTTCAATATTGAAGGTCTTACTTAACACATTAGAAGCTTCTAAGTTCATGAAAATTAATTGGAATGCATGTTTTTAAACTTAAAGGTCTCGGCTATTACCATGGATGAGGTATGATCATTTGGTGATTAAAGTTTAATGAGCTAAGACCAATTCTTGGATGTATAAGGGTTTGCATGTTTCGGCCCCTACATGGTAAATATCGAATGTTTGATTCTTGATTGATATTCAATGTCTTAGAATTTTTATAAAGGAACATGTTCGGGGAGGTGTATCGATAGTTTTCCAATTCGGGCTTTGTGTATTTTCGATAGGTTTTCATGGGCTTTTGGGTCATTAGGGACTTTCTTGTATGGGCTAGGTTTTTTTCTTGTTTACTCCAGTGTACTTGGTTACTCCTATTGAATATATATATATATATATATAATATTATTACTTATAAAAAAAATTAAAGGAACTTGTTCGCATGTTCTACTTTTCAAGCCGTAACGTGAAATGTATTTGAATTGCATGTTTGAATGTCATATGGTTATGATGAAGTATTCGGCATTGCATGTGTCTCATGAAAGTTCTAAGCGTCATTGTCATGTCACATGCATTGGGTCTGTGAAAATCTTTTGAAAAGAAAAAGAGTCTTTTTAAAGCTTTTACCACAACCCCAATGGCTAGGATGGGAAAATGTCTTAATGGAACTCTTATGTCCACTCAAGAGTGTTTAAAATGGAAATGGAGTGGTAACCCTTGGGTCGACGAAGTACGGTCGACGTATATCGAATTGTTCCTAAAAAAAAGGATACTGGAGCAAGATCGCACCTAAAACTAGTGGGTGCCTCACAGTGAAGGTGAAACAAACTACCGTAATATGAAAGATTAAAAGTAAGACGTAGTCACCTTGGTCAAAGTGGTCAATGGTTGATGCGGTAACTAGTAGGGAATACATGGTGCATAGGGGAGCTGCGAGGTATCCATTTATATGTTAAAAGTCAAGAAAAGCCTCGAGCTCAAAGCTATGTTATATGATCAAGAACCGAGCTCACAAGTATGTTAAATGAACAAGTATGAAATGACGAAAGAAAGTTTTATGAAAGAAAAGAGTTTTGAAAGTCATGATTTACAAGATGTGTTTTCGAAAATCCAAATGCATAAGTAAAGTCTCATGTCCATGCATTCATTGTTAAGTTTGCTTACATATGCTTACGATATCTATTACATGTTAGTTGTTTACTTACGGAGATTTCTTGAAATCTCACTATTGTAATTTTCACTATCATTCCCCTACTTGGAATGGTAGAAGTGGTGATAGGAACCCAAGAGGACACTAATGGGGAAACGCAAGAGACTAGTCCCCTAGGAGCCTAAGGAATCTCCGGAGAGACGTGAGGTCCCTCAAGAGTTATTGCTTTTAGAAAGGCTGGCGCTTGCCAACCTATTCATCACGGATGTACTGCAGCTTTTTGAGCATTTAAGAAGGATTCTGAATCTGGTTAAGGCCAAGTAGGATCAGCCTTATGAAAAGACCTATGTTAGGGGACCACTTTTGGGAAATAACTCTTTCGATAATTGGATGTATTGGTGCAGTATTTTGAGAGTTCCTTTTGGAAACACTTAAGTACTTTTGATGACTCTTATGAAATATGAAATATTGGAATTTTATGTTCTTCGGTACCATGATTATTGTTCTATTATTTGACCAAAGTTGACTTTCCGCTGCGATATACTGCATATTGTTAGTTATTATTAGGTGCATTGCATCTTATTTGTCTTGTACGAGGGGTATATAACCTGGTGTTGCATGTCCCGGTGCTTCAGTTTCCACCAAATTCCAAGCGGGGCTGGGGGTGCCACAGCCTAAGCTTTTTGGGTATAAAGGCTTAGGAGAGGCAATAAGACTTTAGAGCCCTAATGCACTAAGGATGTGATGGGCTAAGGTTAAGATGTTAAAAAGCCTTAGGCCAACTTGGGAGATATAAAGTTTTAAACTTTTCTTGGACGACACTAGAAAATAGGCCCAATGAAAAGGACATAAGGCCATTGGGCCTAACTTAGTAAAAGTGAAGGCCTTAAGCCCAACTTGGAAGACATAAGAATTTAGGCCTCACTTATTGACACAAGACTATGGGCCTAACTATTTAGACCCAAGGTATTAGGCCCAACTTAGTAAGCATAAGGCCTTTTCGGCCAAGCATGGTATAGGTTTAACCCATGGCCCAATTATGTCAAGGTAAGCCTTTCAAGTCCCATATTTGTGGATTTTGAGGCCTCTCTTAATCTCTCATAGTCTGGAAACAAGGCGCCCATCTACTCAAACCCAAAAGTCCATGAACCATTAACCCACACTCATGGCCCTTTTAAGCCCACAAGGCCGAAAACCTTGTTTTGCTTCTATTTCACTCTTCAATTTGAAAGCCCAATACACCATACCATGGGTTTCTTGTAGCCCATGTCATACCCTAAGTATCCAAATTAAGTTTTGAAATTGAATTAAGACCATTAATCAACTTACCCATGATTAGTGATCTTTAAACCATGTTTTGGAGCTTAATTTTCTTTCTTAATCTTTTTAACCTTTTGATTTGAAATTTTTTTGTTTCATTATTCAATTACATCAGTTTTAGATCATATTAGGACCCTAGATAAACCTCCACAAATGTCATTAGAATAAATGACATATCAAACCCCAAACTACACCAATCGGCACACAAAAACCTCATATGGTCTTTAAACACCTCATATGATCCCTTTAGACCCAGACCAATCTTAAACACCAGATGAGCTTAATTTGCCCTTTAGCCCAATCTTTTTGTGCATTTTTCTTAAGGGCACTATTGTCTTTAAACACCTCATATGATCCCTTTAGACCCAGACCAAGCCTTGGATGAAATTTGGTTTCAAAAACCAAACCAAAACCCCAACCAATTTCACTCAAAAGGCTAGTTGGATGACAACCGAATTGGTTGGGTTTCAACCACCCATCTGCCCATGGCTGAGCCACCACCCCAAGCCACCTCTAGCACCACCCAATCCCCAAGAGGCCCTCATGGTCATCATGAGCTTTGACCAGTTTTCCACCCAAAGAAGGCACCCAAAACCGAATGGCTTTGTGCACCACTCGACTCGGCAACCATCCTCCCTTGCATCATCTTCTTTGAGCTGCACCTCCATGATCACTTGGCAGCCAACCCTCCACCTTCTACCACCTGAAAAAGGCTTCAATAAATAACCTTACACTTGCACAAATCAGCCTTTAAGAATAATCAAGAAGATGAGTCAAGGCTATGATCAAATCTGCCCAAAGAAAACCACTTTGAACCCGTCAGCCCCATGGTTTGTTTTTGTTGGTTTTTCTTCTATTTCTTTTGTACCACGAATTGACTAGCACCCTTAGATTTATTGTAGCACCTGAAGTGATGAAATCATGGTGGTTTTAGCGGACTATTCACTCTGCACAAGTGACACAAGGTGATGAAGTGCAAGCTAACAAATCAGCCCCTAACACCACCGCCCATCTCCTCCAATCACCATGGACTTAGGCCAACGTCTCCACCCCTTTGGTCACCAATAAAAATTCCCTCCACCCCCTCATTTCATCCACACCTTATCTCCAGCTTCCCCTTAAGCATTGAGAGTTATCTTCCCCCTTAGTTTTGAGAGAAACCGAAAGGTGTGTGTGCTTGAGTGTTCTTGAAGTTCTTGTGAGTTCTTGTGCTAGGAGCTTGAGTGGGCTATAACGTTTTTAAGTATTCATTCCCTAGATCTTAGTTTATATTTCAAGTTGTGATTTTAAGTGTTAGAGTGATTTTTGGATGAATTTAGAAAAGGTTACCATGCTTGATTCAAAACCGGGTTCATTAAGGGTGGTTTAAGTGTTTAAATTGTTTTAAGTGGAAATTTTAGTTATCAAATGTCTTAGCATATTTTGATATGATTTATTAATGTCTCAGAATGATCATGGAAGGTTTTAGCTTTTATTAGAAGCATGTCATGATAGGTTTTTAATTCTATCTTGTGTTGATCATCAAACCAGGCTTGAATTTTAAATAAGTTTGTGATTAAGGCATGAAGTTTGATTTGTTCCACCTAGGCTTGATGATTAAGCATTTGGAAATATTCTAATTGGGATAAGAATGAAAATGCATGTTTTGGGTAAGTTTTGAAAGCATGCATTTGTGATTTATACTAGGAACATCAAGCATGATTAATGAAGATTAAGGTTTTAGCCTTGATTAAGTGTTGGGATGAACTTGCTCACCTAAGAATTGGATTTTATCATATCATTAAGGACTATAGTGATTTTTGGTGACTAAAGAAAATTGCATAAGCATGCATTCATAGGGTTCAGTAGTTGAAAACAATCTAACGCATCAACTAGAGTGCATGCCACGGGTTGGGATTGTTTGAGCTAGTTCCATTTTAAATTTTACAATTATAAGTGTATAGATGGTTTTAGAATATAAAAAATATAAGGTCCATGAAGTTTGGATAAATTTGAGGTATGTTTGCAAATAGTAAACATTTAGGGCCTTAGTGACAATTTTTAAAAGTTTAGGGGTATTTTTGTAAATATCCATTTTTTAAGCCCTTGATTATGAATATCTTCCATAGTAGTATAAATCCTAATTTAGTATGAATTTGATTTCAGACACTACGACTTTTTCAAACTCTGAAAGTTTGTAAGTTGGCCTCTAACTTACACATTCACAAGTTATTTATGATTTATTGATAAATGTTTCAATTGTTATTTTGAACATAAAATATCATGTTATATGATACATTGAGCGCATAATTACATGACATGTGATATTTTCACCATTTTTACATACTGCATCTATAAATGTCATTTTTACATGAAAGTTTGTTAAATATGCAAATGTCATGGAATACATTTTTCAACATAGTATGAAAAATAATTTTTGTCATGACCCCAAAGACTAGGATGGGAAATTATCCTACTGGAACTCCTCTTTCCACTTTGGAGTGTTTAAGAATGGAGTGGTAACCCCTGGGTTGACGAAGAACAGTTAATGGGCTTCGAATGGGTTCTTTTTATAGAACATCGGAGCGAAGTCAAATGTTATGACACCTAAGGCTGGTAGGTGTACATGTTATGATATTATGTTAATTACCAATATATTGAGAACGAGTCTACAGACAACGTAGTTTCAACGTGAGTTGTACTACGGTCACTGGCAGGTACTCAGTGCATATGGAGAAATGTGATGATACCACACGTTATGATGTTTCGATTAAATATGAATTGCTAATAATGATGAAACATTATGATAAAATTATGTTTTTGCCAGTAAAGTGAAAAATGTTCTCTGAACGAAAATATGTGTCTCAGTTTTTCTGAAAATGTTAAGGAATCTGGATGGGAGACACACTGATTTTTCTACATTTCATATTTATCATTCTTCATGCATAATTTATCTTTGTGCACGTTGGTTGTTTAACTTACTGAGACTTCAAATAAAGCTTACCCATTGTGGACCCACTATCATTCCACTCAGAATGATAGAAGTTGTGTCAAGACCCAAGGAGGACGGACTGGATGGAGCAGTGGATCCAGCTGATTGAGGAGGAGCCAGACCTCGAGAAAAGACTCGACCTTATCCTGATGTTTATAGCCTCAGTCCGTCATGCTCTAGAATGCGCATGAAGCATTTGATCTAGCTTTGGAGACTTTTATGTTTAGCTTATGCTACTATTTGGTTTGAACTCATGATGGTCTTTAATGGATTGTGATGTTTTTAGTTATTCTGGCATAAGTTTTATTTTCACCCTTAATACGCTGCGAATATTGCATTCTGCTAGTTGCACTTATAGGATGCATTGCATATTAACTGTCATGTACGGGAATGCGTTACATGTCTCGAAACTCTAAGTCTTCGTTCCATCCCAAGCAGAGGTTAGGGGTGTCATATTATATCATAATTGTTGTATGATATGTTGTTTGTGAGTAGTCGACTTTGTGTTATTTTTATATTTTAACCACTTCAGACAATGGCCATTATGAGGATAAATCTGCAGGATGGAACTTAGCCTAAAGAGACGAGGCAGAGACTTAGACAATTAATGGGATGTTAGTTTTATGCTTCCCGTCAATAATCAGTTATTTTGTAAGCATATAACTCCAAAGAAATTTTTATTTAGTGCTTACGTAGATTATATTTTATTTTTGATAAAATATGTTTTATTTTAGGTAAATGGAATATTTTATGTGGTGCTTGATGAAGAAGATAATTTTAAAGCAAGTAGCATTGGTGCTCCTCATGTTTCTAAAAAATTAGTGTCATTCTTAACTCTAGGGAGAGGGAGTGTTAAAAATATATAGGTAATTTACATTATCTCAATTGTGAGCTCCGGCATTTATAGTTTGTAATCTACTATAGTTAATGACTAATACGATTGGATTCAAAGAACTTACGAAGTCGCCTACTTCATAAATATTCTAAATAAATATGATTTTTACCACAAGTGTCTCCATCCCAAGTGGAGGTTGGACTGGAAGTTAAAAAATTACAATGAAGCCCAAACTTCAGCGTCGACAAAGACCTAATATGTGGCGCCCTCGACCCATGCTTGTGTTTAGGCGGAAGTCATGACGCTGGGATGTTGGCTGCTCGGGTCACACACCCCATGAGCATTGTGAAGGCAAGTGTGTGCATACATGAAAGGACAGTCAATAATTCTAACAGCACCAGAAATTATAGCTACATCCCAAGAAATTATTCATAAGCCACAAGTCGTCCAAACTCCCATGAAATAATATTACAGTCAACCTACAAAATAAAAAATCTAAAAAACAATAACTCTTATCACAAAAAGGGGGAGGAACCGCAATCTTCACTCTCCGGATGGAGCCGGACCTCCATACTCTTAATCTCCCATTGTAGAACTAGAGGTGGGGACACCTCAGTGAGCTTTCGCAAAATCCCAACAAGTGAAACCGAAACTAACAATCAACACACAAGCAGGTGGAAAAAAATGTCAAAATTATACCAAGTAGACATTTAAGAGGATAATAACATTTTAATTTTCCAAATACCAGTATAAACACCTTTCTCACACATGACCCTACACACCCAAAAATCACATTTTAGTTTTGAAAGTATCCATTTGATTAAGGTATGCACCATGGTTTCCCCTATGGACCATCCTCACGCTCTGGATACCTTCTTCACACCATGGATAATGACCGCAGGTTTGACTTCGTAACGAGTGATGCCCAGCTCCGCGCCTGGCGCCTACATGACTTGGCATCCTCTAGCCTCCACAAGTAGAGAGACAATGGAGTCAACACGAGAGCATTATCGTCTCACCCGAGCTTGTTGTCACGCTGCGACAACCCAAGGGATGTCGCTCAGTTTTAAGCACTCCCGACTGACTAGAGGAGCTCCACTGAGATAATATCTCATCTCGACTTGGGGTCATGATACGCACGCACCCAAAAAATAGTCATTTGACAGCAAAAACCACAATTCTTCCATATTTCAACATAAACAACAATAGAGCACAAATATGAAAATATTAATAGCAAGTAACGGCTATAATGTAGACATGCAACAACTAATAAATGAATGACATAATAACAACATTAGTTATGAATTTAAACAATACAAACAATTTCACGACAAGTCAAACCACAATATCACACCAACTTCAAAGTTTGTTCCCAACGGTTTACTGGGCCCTCGGCGATCGCACAAATTCACAACCACTACCAATCCCAATGCTTTTGCATGGCCCTCGGCCACTTCAAAAATCTACTACCAATGCTACAGTTCCAACCTAGCGCTCCTCAATATTTATTCGATCACCATTCCCAACCAGAGTGCACAATTCACATATTCACAATTTTCCAACTACGAGTATTTTAAAAATTATTTGGAGAACCACTTACAATCGTAATCGTGAAGGTAAGATTTTCTGGATGATCGTAGTGCGGTGAGTCCTAAACTGCTGGTAGTGGCAATTCCTCCCAGATTGAGAGAGAGGTCGTGTGTGTGTGTGTATTGGTTGCTACACAAAGGGACAAATTGAGAATCAAAGCATGAATGTGAGATTGAAAATTAAAAAGGCATCTCGCGAGGTGGAGGATCTTATTGTAGCGGCGTCAGCTACGAGGAGCACTAGGGAAGGAAACTGTGATTGGCTCATGTGACTGGACAAAATAGTGTGTCATGGTGGGATAATTTGGTGGAGGCAGATCTAGCAAAATATAGATGGTTGGGAAGAAGTGGAGCTCACGATGGTTTGTTGTAGTTGGCGGCAACGAAAACTCTAGGAGAGAGAAAAATTAAAAACAAAAGTGAGGAAAATCTGAGAGGAGTGAGGTTGAGAGGTATGGAGGAGGTGGGTGGGTGGTTGGACAACTATCGGCAGGCATCTGTGGGTGGTGGATCGCAGTGGCAGTGCAACCCTAGGAGAGAGCAAATTTGCAATGGAAGAAATAGGGGATTTGAGAGGGAGGGAAAGCTAGATATCGGTGTGTAGGTAGAGATCGAGTGGGAGAGGAGAGGTTGAGGTTGTGCTGGAGGCGGTGGAGGCTCAACCTATTTATAGGCCGTGAGGCTCGATCTCGACAAAAACAGCCCTCGACTGTGATTGGGGAAGCTAGACGATGTGCAGGCCATGGTGGAGGGGCTGGTGGTTGATCAACATGTGTGCGAGTGAGATTGGTGTGCAGAACAATGGTCGTATGGCTGAGGTGGCACTGCAGGATCAGAGGTGCAAAGGAGAAGGGAGCAAGGTCGACACATGGAGGTGAGGTGGTGGCGGGTGAGGTGGCACTACAGGGTCACAGATGCAAAGGAGAAAAGAGAAAGAGAGGGGGGCTGGGACAGGCGTCCATGAGAGCTTCGGTTCGTAGGATTCATGAAAGTGTCCGTTTTCATGTCTTTCGTGCATTTACATCAGTTCGTTTATTTTCTTAGAAAATACATACAATAGATACAATATATAGTCATCCATTCACATGCATACAATTAATACTTGGGGTGCGTAAAAAGGAGCTGCCACGGAGCGGCCGTACATACTTATACGTTTTAACACTTATCGTTTTCTTTCTTAAAACGTCTTTCTTAGGTCCAAACCACCACTTTGAGTGGTGGTTAGTCAGTGCACGTGATGGACAACCATTGCGCGTGGCTGACCGTCACTATACACGGTTAGATCCACCGTGTTATGCTCCCTGCCATCATCACAAGACCACCACGAGCCCTTCCAAGACCACACCTAGCTATCCAAACGCCTAAACAGTTACCGTACGTGGGTTAGCCGTCACGTATGACTCTTCTGATATCATCGGCTGTGACGATCAATGAGCAACGCATGGGTTATCCGTCGCTACTTGCCATGAGGGGAGAGGGAGGACTGCACGGTGGAGGCCGAGCTTGCTGGAGGAGGTTGGCCGATGGTAGAGGAAGCTGCTGTGGCAGTGGTGGCGCCGGAGGACGGTGCACGGCGGCGCTACATGCACCAAGCCCATTTAGGCTGTGCACTTATGAGATGGAGAAAGGGAGAGCGTGAGAGGGAGAGGCTGGGCTGGTTGAGCTTGCCGGAGGGAGGTGCAGCCGGTGGTGCCGGCGATGAGAGCTGGCGACACACGGCGGCGCCGGGCTGAGGCTTGGAGTCGTTCGGGCATGGAGATGAGCTGCGTACGTTGTACGCTGGGGAGAGGGAGGAGAGAGAGAGAGTTACGGGAAAATGAGGAAGAAAGAGAGGGGGTCTGGGTTTATTATCGAGTCCCTTCGTCTTGGGATCTACGCAATGATCTAACGATGAGGAATTAAAATACTGATTTGAAAATGCGTAAACATTAACTTAATTAAAAGCACTTAGAGGAATTAAGGTAAATATTATTTTAAACTAGCTTTAGTTTATTAAATAATATTTTTCATCATTAATAAAATGATTAAATCTTATATATTTAAGAGAATAAAACCATTTAATTTAATTAAAGCCTTCAACATAATTTAAATCTCTTAATATTTTAAATAACTGGAATCATTTTAATAATTAATATTAAAATTATCTCCGACAATTATAATATTTTGGAGTTCTTCAAAATTTTATAATTGTCTCATTTAAAAACAAGTTTAACTCAATAGTACTGGAAATACCTCATATAATTATTTTCAGTATATTTAAAACACTGGACGTACTTTAGAAGTCACCTAATATCTTAAGAGACACGCCATCGTGGTTCAGTACGCATGACGAGGCTCACAGTCGCTAGTGAGAAGGGCAGATGATCACATAATCTCTGCCTTCGGGATTTGCTTGCGTCATAAAGACGGAACATACGTCAGAAAGAATAAGCGTACGTAAGAAGGAAGGAGCAGGATATTACAATCTTCCCACCTTAAATAAATTCCGTCCTCGAAATTTGCTTAAGGTTCTAGGGATTTGCTTAATACTCTAGGAATTTGCTTAGTGTTCTAAGAGTTTTGCGCAGTATTTTAAGGAATTTACTCATCTTTATTAGGGATTTGTTCATACGTGTCCTCGTGTTGTCTTTACGCGTCTCCGCGCACATTCAGCATCCCAGTCCCATCTTGTACAATACTTGCCCTCGCGTCTTGTCGTTCCTCCATCGACATGCTTACAGTCAGTCCAAAGCGGTTGAGTTCATCCATCTCGTAGCGTTCGTATCTTCCATTCTGACATTCCTGGCGGCGAGGCTTGAAGTTACCATCTCGTTTTGCATTTCGATCCTAGCTTATTTCGTGGTCGTTCATGAGTTTCTTAACTATTACTGTTCTTCTAACGTTTCTAGTTCGTTCCTTAATTAGCATGTAACTATTGCTACATGTCCTAATGTTCCATCATTCATTCCTTATCCTCTAACTATGCTCAGTCTCTGATACCTTTTACATTCTATACACTTAACATGACTACCTCTTTCTAGTTGCTAGTCTGACATGCATGTGTTCCTCAGGTCATACTTTGAAAACATCATAACATAAGAATAAAAATACTTTCTTGTACTTACTGCAGGACCAGACATGCCTTGAGAAGACGTCAGTCTAGGTTCTTCTTTCACGTGCAATTCTCTCTTCAAAGTTTTCTTTCCTTGAAAAAAAAGTTTTCTTTCATTGGATCAAGTTTCTCTCTTCAGTGTAGCACATTTCCAATGTACTCCCTGCATGCATATTACACCACACAGAGTACACTCAGCGTGTACTCTTCCCGTTCCACAATATGTTAGGAGAGTATATTCCACATAGACTCTCCTCGTCTCACCCTACGCCCCACACAGAGTACACATAGCGTGTACTCTTCCCATTCCACATACGCCACGCCACCATTACAATAGGGTCCACAACACTACACAGCGCACTACCCAATTACATCCAACACTTCACAGCACATTACATGGCACAATACCTCTCCATCCAACACAGATATGCCCAACACTTCACTACACAGAATGCCCAACACTTCATTACACAGCACCACATCACAATACCACAACTCCACAAATACCAACAGCACAGTCCACAACCTAGTCAACTAATCAATATCTAACATAACTAACGAGGGATAGAGGGTTATACCATCGACGGGATAACCCATGCGTTGCTCATTGATCGTCACAGCCGATAATGCCAGAAGAGTCGAACATGGCGGCTAACCCACATACGGTAACTGTTTAGGCATTTGGATAGCTAGGTGTGGTCTTGGAAGGGCTCGTGGTGGTCTTGTGATGATGGCAAGGAGCATAACATGGCGGATCTAACCGTGTATAGTGGTGGTTACCATGCGCAGTGGCTGTCCATCACATGTAGTGACTAACCACCACTCAAAGTGATGGTTTGGACCTAAGGTTGGGCTGAGGGGTTGCTGGTGGAGCTCGTGGTGGCACTGGGGTGGCGCCACCGCGGCTCACGGCGAAGGAAGGGGAAATGGCCATGTAAGGGAGAGGGAGGAGCCGTGGGAGAGTGAGGGAGAGTGTGCTTTCGTGTGTGGCAAATCGGGGCCGTGGGAGGTTGGGTTGGCTTGGTGGCGGCCTGAGGAGGCTGGAGGTGGTGGTTACCAGCCGTGGGTGGTAGTGTACGGTGGTGGGAGGTGTAAAACCCGTGCGTTGGGAGGGGCCTCGTGCGGTCACGTGGAAGAGGAAGGGGGAGGGAAGGAGAAGTCCATGGTGGTCGTGGGTGGCCGCGTACGGCGGCACACGGTGGGGAAATGGGTCAAAGACCCATTTCGGCTACTTACCGTGAGCGGAGACGGAGGACTGCATGGTGGAGGCTGAGCTTGCTGGAGGAGGTTGGCCGATGGTAGAGGAGGTCGCCGTGGGAGCGGTGGAGCCATTGGGCTGTGCACGGCGGCGCAGTGGCCTTGAGCCCGTTCGGGCTTTGCACTTCCAAGGGAGAGAAAGAGAGAGCGTGGGAGAGAGAGGCTACCGTGGATGGGCTTGCCGAAGGGAGAGGAGGCCAATGGTGCCGGCGGTGAGAGTTGGCGACGCACGGCGGCGCTGGGTTGAGGCCTTGAGCCGTTTGGGAGTGGGGTGGATCGCGTACGACATACGCTGGATAGAGGGAGGAGAGAGGGAGAGCTGGGGAAAAGTGAGGGAGAAAGAGAGGGCGTCTGGGTATTTAACCCAGTCCCTTCGTCTGGGGATCCACGTAACGATCTAACGGTGGATCTCAAACACTGATTTGAAATGCGTAAAACGTTAACTTAATTAAAAGTGTTTAGAGGAATTGAGGTAGAATATTTTTTTAAACCAACTTTAGTTTATAAAATAATATTCTTCATCATTAATAAAAATGATGAAGTCTCACTTAACATATTAAAGAAAATAAAACCATTTAATTAATAAAAGTTTTCAACATAATTTAAATCCCATAATATGTTAAATAGTTGAAATCATTTTAATAATGATGTTAAAATGATTTCTGGCAATTATAATATTTTTGGAGCTCTTCAAGAATATTATAATTGTCGTATTTAAAATCAAGTTTAGTTCAACAACACTGGAAATACTCTTTATTAAAATTTCCAGTACATTTAAAACACTTGGCGTGCCCTAGAAGTCGTACGATATCCTTCAATGACACGCCATTGGGGTTCGACACGCATGACAAGTCTTGCAGTCGCTAGAGAGAAGGGGCTGACGGTTTTACATAATTTCCGTCCTCATCACTTGCTTACGTAAGAATGAAAGCAATCTTACGTCAGAAAGAGAGAAGCGTACGTAAGAAGGAAGAACCGTACGTAAGAAGAAGGAGCGGGGTATTACAATCTTCCCACCTTAAATAAATTTCGTCCTCGAAATTTGCTTAAGGTTCTAGGGATTTGCTTAGTACTCTAGGAATTTGCTTAGTGTTCTAAGAGTTTAGCGCAGTATTTTAAGGATTTATTCATCTTTATTAGGGACTCCTTCATACATGTCCTCGCGTTGTCTTCACGCATCTCCGCGCACATTCAGCATCTTTGTCACGTCTCGTACCATACTTGCCCTCACGTCTTGTTGTTCCTCCATCATCATGCCAAAGTCAGTCCGAAGTGGTTGAGTTTATCCATCTCGTAGCGTTCGTATCTTTCATTCTGACATTCCTAGCGGCGAGGATTGAAGTCGTCGTTTCATTTTACGTTTCGGTCCTAGCTTGGTTCGTAATTGTGCATGCAGCACAATTACGAACCAAGCTACATGGAATAAATCCTACGTGACCGTATCACCTAGGATACGCTAGTTCTTTTACGAATTGTGCAATAACCATGGAGTCCAGTGAATGATTCTAACTCTTTCGAATCATTTTACATGTACATGTTTAATATTGCGTATACGGCGGATGAATGGACACATGTACATGTATTGATCTTAGGTGATAAGGGGTTGGGAGGAGTACAAGATGAGTGTACTCTGTGTGGTGAAGTGATGTACTATATGGCAGGTACGCCATAGTGATGATGTGGCGTAGCATGTGAAAAGAGAGTACACATGGGATGTACTCCATGAGGTGCAGCGATATGCCGTGGGACGTGTCGCAGTGTTAAGGATGGTTGCGTGATTTATGGGTGTGGAACGTGATGAGTGGTGTCGGGAACTGTGGAACAGTGTCCCGGAGTAATTAAGGTGAAGCTTGTAGTGTCGTCAAACATTTCTCCCGTCAGTGCCTTCATTTCTTAAAGGTTCGTGCATTTGTGCGTTCATACATGCATTCATACATCCATTCGTTCTTATCACTTTCATAGGCCAGTACACACTGTTAGTGCCCCGTGTGTTGGGGTTAGCAGTCTTCCTTTGGACCCGGTTTCCGCCCGTGGCCACAGGTTGGGAATCCCTTTCATAGGGGCAGTACTGGGTGCACTTCCAGTACTACTTACCCGGCATTGCAATCTGCCCATTCATTGGTACCCTTTTCATTCATTCGTGTGGCCGTTACGTATCTTCATACATTCATGCTTTCATTTCTTTCTTTGCTTTTCATTTATTCATTCGTTCGTTCATGTCAGCTCGAAAGAGCTAGAGCATTCATTCATTTTTTTCTTTCATTTAACAATCCTTTCTTTTCATGAGAAAACATTTCTTTTCATGAGAAAACATCGTTTGTGGCATAAGCCCGAAAATGGTCTTTTCATCTTTCAGTTCGTTTCAGTTCTGTCCTTTCTTTAACAGTTCGTTCTTAAAAACTTCATTTGAGAACATACATGGGCTTAAACGTCATCTTTTATGGCTCCCATAAGCGTGACCTTTGAACGTCGTCTCTCATGGCATCCATGGGCATCACCTCGTGGCACACATAGGAGCGTCAGTTCGTAGGACCCATAAGAGCATCCGCTGTCATGCCTTTCATGCATCTTCGTCAGTTTATGGATTTTCTCTTAGAAAATACATACAATAGATACATGCGTACAATTAATACTTCGGGTGTGTAAACAGGGGCTGCCAAGGAGGGGCCGTACTTACTTATACGTTTGAACACTTAGCATTTTCTTTCTTAAAGTGTCTTTTGTTTATTTTCGTGAGCATCTTAAGAGAAAAACGTTTCTTGTATCTTTGAAAACGATAGAAGAGTATGAACGTAACACTTACCTGGACTCCATGCTATTTGCATGTCATGTAGTCCATTCATGTGCTTGTCAGATGGCAACCTACATGCATACACATACCTTAACGTCATTCTCTATCTAGTACATAAGCAACTTAAACTTAGAAAGTACAAGCTACACTTCACTTGGAACACTCACCTTCTATCTTGTGTTCTTACGTGTTCCTTACTAAGTTAAAACCTTCAGGGACCCATTACGGTCACCCCATCTTCCAACTCATGTCTTACCTCGAGTGCTCATCCACTAAAGTGAACTCATGATTCACCTTAGGATTAAGACACTAAGGCCTCTGTCTCATTCTTCTCATTAATCTCATTCCAACGCATGACTCAGATCAACTAAGTCACGCATCCCTTCCTTGGAAAGTACACTCGTCACTTTCTTCATGCATCTTAGCCCATACAAATCTTCATTCCCATCCAGACAAGCCACACGGCTCAAAGCCAACTCTAAGGCTTAAGCACAGTGTAACTGTGCTAATGACAGATTACCCATTACATATGGTGAATCCGTCCGGCACATGTGTCTAACCAGATTACACATGTACTCTATCCCTTATCACCTAAGATCAACATATATAACACGTTGATCACTAGCATGGCTCTTCATGCTATCCGTTCCTTTTGACAGTTCATCCCAACACTTAACACGACAAGACTCCATTCATAACTACGTCTCATGTCACGTCATATAGCTCGAGACTATTCCCAAGCTACATCGTGACTTTGTCACCTCATTTGACATCCTGTTATGTCACTTCCATACGCCAACTCCTACTCATCACGAGTACGGTTCCTCACGTACTCTCATCACATCGTGACATTTTGTCACATTCCTGTTACGTCATTCCTACACTTTAACACTTCGCCCATCATAAGCATGACTGCCAATAACCATTTCACTTCGTGACGTTGCCCAGTCATGCTTCCGCTGCGTACTCTTACACTTGTCCCGCTACTTCGTCCATCGCAAGCATGACTGTCAATAGTCATGTCACTTCGTGACATTCCTCAGTCATGCTTCTGCTGCACACTCTTATACTTGTTCAGCTACTTCACGCCTATTCTCAGCCATAAGTCAAGTATGGTGACACCCATCACCTTAGACTACAGGCCTCACCATAACTACTTCGGGACACTGTTCCACAGTTTCTGACACTATTCATCACGCTCTACGCCTTTCAGCTGCATAACCATCCTTATCACTGTGACACGCCATACGGTGTGTCGCTGCACTTCGTGGAGTACACTCAGCGCATACTCCCTTCATATACGCTACAACTCATCACCATTACAGCATACGCGCCACATGGTGCATTGCTCCTCTACATGGAGTACACTCCTTGTGTACTCCCTTCACATAGGCTATGCCACATCACCATTATGGTGTACGCGCCATATGGTGTATCGCCCCATCACATGGAGTACACTCCACATATACTCCATTCACAGACGCTACGCCACATCATCACTATGGCATACCCGCCATATGATGCGTCACTCCACTACATGGAATACACTCTGCGCATACACATGGAATACACTCTGCGCATACTCCATGCACGTTACGACACATCACCACTACGGCATACCCGCTGTATGGTGCATCACTCCATCACATGGAATACACTCAGCGTATATTCCATGCACTTACGACACATCACCACTACGGCATACATGCCGTATAGTGCGTCACTCCATCACATGGAATACACTCCGCGTATACTCCATGCATGTTAGGACACATCACCACTACGAAATACCCGCCGTATGGTGCATCACTCCACTACATGGAATACACTCCGCGTATACTCAATGCACGTTACGACACATCACCACTACGGCATACCCGCCGTACGGTGCATCACTAAACCACATGGAGTACACTCCACGTGTACTCCATTTACACGCACTACGCCACGAAGTACACTCTACTCGTACTTATCCTGCTCCACATGCCACATCACCATTATGGCATATCTGCCACATGGTGCATCGCTCTGCCACTTGGAGTACATTTCCAATGTACCCCCTACATGCATATTACACCACACAGAGTACACTCAGCGTGTACTCTTCCCGTTCCACAATATGCCATGAGAGTACATTCCACATATACTCTCCTCGTCTCACCCTACGCCCCACACAGAGTACACATAGCGTGTACTCTTCCCATTCCACATACGCCACGCCACCATTACAACAAGGTCCACAACACTACACAGCGCACTACCCAATTATACCCAACACTTCACAGCACATTACATGGCACAATACATCTCCATCCAACACGGATATGCCCAACACTTCACTATACAGAATGCCCGACACTTCATTACACAGCACCACATCACAATACCACAACTCCACAAATACCAACAACACAGTCCACAACCTAGTCAACTAATCAATATCTAACATAAATAACGAGGGATAGAGGGTTATACCATCGACAGGATAACCCGTGTGTTGCTCATTGATCATCACAGCCGATGATGTCAGAAGAGTCGTACGTGGCGGCTAACCCACGTACGGTAACTGTTTAGGCGTTTGGATAGCTAGGTGTGGTCTTGGAAGGGCTCGTGGTGGTCTTGTGATGATGGCAAGGAGCATAACACGGCGGATCTAACCATGTATAGTGGCAGTCAGCCACGCGCAGTGGCTTTCCATCACGTGCAGTGACTAACCACCACTCAAAGTGGTGGTTTGGACCTATGGTTGGGCTGAGGGGTTGCTGGTGGAGCTCGTAGTGGCACTAGGGTGGCGCCACTGCGGCTCACGGCGGAGGAAGGGGAAATGGCCTTGGAAGGGGGGAGGGAAACCCGTGAGAGAGTGGGAGAGAGTGTGCGTGCATGGGTGGCAGATCGGGGCCGTGGGAGGTTGGCTTGGCTTGGTGGCGGCCTGAGGAGGCTGGAGGTGGTGGTTACTAGCCGTGGGTGGCGGTGCAAGGCGGTGCAAGTGCATGCAACCCGTGCATGCATGAGGGGGAAACCCATGTGATGGAGAGAGGCTATGGGCCTCGTGTCACGTGGAGGAGGAAGGGGGAGGAAGAGGGAGGTCCATGGTGGTACTGCGTGGCCGTGGGTGGCCTTGTACAACGGTGCACGGTGAGGAAATGGGTTAGAGACCCATTTCGGGTACTTGCCGTGGAAGGAGAGGGAGGGCTACGTAACAGGGGTTGGCTTCGGTGGAGGATGATGGCCGGTGGAAGGGGAGGTCGCCGTGGGAGTAGTGGAGCCATTGGGCTGTGCACGGCGGCGTAGTGGCCTTGAGCCCGTTCGGGCTTTGCACTTCCAAGGGAGAGGAAGAGAGAGCGTGGGAGAGAGAGGCTGCCGTGGATGGGCTCGCCGAAGGGAGAGGAGGCCAATGGTGCCGGCGGTGAGAGCTGGCGACGCACGGCGGCGCCGGGCTGAGGCCTTGAGTCGTTCGGGCATGGGGTGGATCGCGTACAGCATACGCTGGAGAGAGGGAGAGCTGGGGAAAAAGTGAGGGAAAAAGAGAGGGGGTCTAGGTATTTAACCCAGTCCCTTCGTCTGGGGATCCACGTAACAATCTAATGGTGGATCTCAAACACTGATTTGAAATGCGTAAAACATTAACTTAATTAAAAGCGCTTAGAGGAATTAATGTATAATATTATTTTAAACTAATTTTAGTTTATAAAATAATATTCTTCATCGTTAATAAAATGATGAAGTCTTATTTAATATATTTAAGAATAAAACCATTTAATTTAATTAAAGCCTTCAACATAATTTAAATCCCTTAATATTTTAAATAACTGGAATCATTTAATAATTAATATTAAAATGATCTCCAACAGTTATAATATTTTGGAGCTCTTCAAAATATTACAATTGTCTCATTTAAAAACAAGTTTCACTCAACGGTACTGGAAATATCTCATATAATTATTTTCAGTACATTTAAAACATTGGACGTACTTTATAAGTCACCTAATATCTTAAGAGACATGCCATCGTGGTTCGGTATGCATGACAAGGCTCGCGGTCGCTAGAAGGAAGGGCAGATGATCACATAATCTCTGCCTTCGGGATTTGCTTACGTCTTAAAGACAGAACATACATCAGAAAGAGAGAAGCGTATGTAAGAAGGAAGGAGCAGGGTATTACAAGTTTGGTGCGCTGGAGAGAAAAGAGGGGGAAGAGATGAAAAGAAAAGAAAGGAAGGAAAAAAAAATTGAAGGTTTTAACCCTCGGACAATCAAAACAACGTCATATTAAGGGGTGAAGGGCTGGCCTTTTGTTTCTCAGCTTGTGCCCCTACAGGGCTGGGCCTCCAGACACACACTAACTAAAAAGGAATCCAAATAAAAAGTTGACCCTGGGCTTCACATCCTCCCCCCATGAAAAAGAGTTTCATCTTCAAAATTGCTAAGCTTTATCTATTAAGAAGTTCAATACAACAACTTACAAGATTCAATACAACACTTGCCTGAAACAAAACATACAATCCACAATACCTAAACAAGTACGAGTAATGCTCTCTCATATCAACTTCTCTCTCCCAAGTAAAATCTTGAGCTACTGGATCTCCCCACGAAAACGTCACTAGAGGTATTGGCTCAGACCTTCGTTTTTGTTCCTTCCAATCTAAAATCTGCGTCAGAGCTTCCTCATATGTAAGGTTAGGCTGAAGTTGGATGTTGCCAGATCGACTAACCGAGGTTCCTGTTGTCTGAAGCTCTTCTTTAGTGAGGAGACGTGGATCACATCGTGTAAATCTCCAAAATATTCCGGTAGTGCAATCCTTTAAGCCATGGGGCCAATCTTTTCCATTATCTAGAATTGTCCAACATATCTCAAACTAGGTTTCCCTTTCTTACCAAACCGTTTAACCCCCTTCATGGGTGATACTTTGAGGTATACCCAGTCGCCTTCTTCAAATGACAAGTCTCTTCTCCATGTATCTGCATAACTCTTCTGATGGCTCTGAGCTGCCACCATCTTGTCTCTTATGATCCTGACCTGTTCCTTCATTTCTTGAATTTTTTTTGGCTTAATAAGCATGTTTCCACCAACCTCATCCAAGTATTAGTCACAAGTGGTTTGCATGGTCCTCCAAATCTTGTGAATAAATCAAAATATTGTCGATGAAGACCACCATGAAAGAATCTAGATAAGGTTGAAATACGCGATTCATCATATCCATAAACGTTGCGGGTGCGTTGGCCAAACCAAATGGCATTACTCTGAACTCATAGTGCCCGTATCTTAATCTGAAGGTGGTCTTGGGCACATCCTTATCCCTTATCCTTAGCTGATAATACCTCGATCTCAAGTCGATATTGGAAAATACAGCTGCTCCCTGTAGTTGGTCAAACAAATCATCAATTATGGCCAAAGGATACTTGTTCTTTATGGTCACCTTTGTTCAACTCTTGATAATCTATACACACTCTAAGTGTCCCATCTTTCTTCCTAATGAATAACACAGACACTCCCCATGGTGATGAACTTGGTTGAATAATACAGGAGTTGCACCTTCAACTCCTTCAGTTCTAATGGCGCCATCTAGTAGGGAGCTTTGTGTACAGGAGTTGCTCCTAGTTCCTGTGGACTCGACTTCCTGAATAGGAGGCAATCCCGCAAGATCATCCACAAAACTATCTGGAAACTCCTCAAAGGTTAGAACTTGCACTAACTTCGTCACCACTTGCACCATATATGCTTCTGCTCGCTCCACTGGCTAAATCTCCCTTCATATAAGCCAATCCATTCCCAGAACAATGTCAAACCCAAGAAGGTTGAACACTATCATATCAGCTTCCAACACTTTCCCTCCAAAGTCCAAAGGACATCATAAAGCAACCTTCGAACATACTGCCACTTCTCTAGTTGGTAATGCCACTGCCACAGACTATTGTAAGGGCTTTGTGATTAGGCTATACCTACTGGTGAAAGTAGCAGATTCGAAAGATTGGATGCTCCTGAGTCAAACAAGGTACAAGCAAAATATTAATACAGTCTAACTCTTCCTGATGAGGTCAAGACATCTTCAATCTAAATGCATAGCCCAACAAAATGCATCAACTCTTTAAAGATTTGACCAAGATCATACATGTGATGACTCTCGCATCCTGGGTCTTTAGGCTTCATCATCCACCTCACCACGTATCAAAGCACATACCTGTGCCTATACTGGTTGTCTTTAGCCTGGTCTTCCTCCACGTTGGGCAAGTCAATTCACTGAGCAGCACTAGGGCAATCCCTAGCAAAATGCCCCGCTTGGCCACATTTGAAGCAGTGAACACCTTGGCGACAACCACCATCAGGGGACCTGTTGCCCCTACCACAGACTGGAGCTCAGCCCCCATGCAAACCAATGAAGATGCTTGAGGTCATGGTCTGGTCCTTGACACCATGCTACCTTCCCCAGTGTAGGTCCTTCTCTTTTGGCCCATTGGAGAGGCCACCATACCGCCATGTTCACGTTCTGCTATTGAGGCTACTTCTGCCAACCTTTGAAAATTTTAGATCTGAAGACAGGTGACCTGCGCACGGATTTGTTGTTATAGCCCTTCCTAAAAGCATTCGGCTTGCATCTCCTCAGTGGCTATCAGATGCAAAGCAAATCTCCCATGTTCCATTAACTTCCTAGACTTCTGCTCCATAGTCCTTGGACAAGGTTAGCAAATTTCCTAGCCTTTTGCAATCTCACAAAGCTCAGGAGAAAGTAGTCGTTGAATTCTTGCTTGAATCATTGACATGTCACAACCGTTATGGATCCGAGTTCCATTTCAAGAAGCTCCCTCTTTGTCTCTCACCATGACGCTGCTTCACCTGGAACGTATATCCTGCGTATAATACCTTCTGGTCTTCAATGCAACCACATATCTCAAAGGTTCGTTCAACATCAGTATTCCATCTACCTATTCTGACCGTTTCCTCATCTCTAGAAAATCTAGGAGTCCTATAGGCTAGGACACGCTCATACGAGCATCCTCTTTGCTCGTTTTGTTGGTGTTACTGAAACTTTTGTTGGAGAAACTCGGTCATGCGGTTTAGTGCTCTCGCCATGGCATGATTCTTGTTGCCACGTGGTAGATCATCTTTTGGGGCTTGGCAAAATCTTGGTCACGCCATTTTGTCTTACCTGCCAAAAATCCAACTTTAACATCCCGATAATTCTCTTGGTCTCTAAACTTTGAACATTACACCACAAGATTTAAACTTCCAACTTTACCTAGAGCCGTAAAAGCTCTGATACCACCAGTGGTGCCCCGACCCCCTCTTGTATTTTAGCGGAAGTCGTGACGCCGGGATGTTGTGTGACGCCCCCAAATTCCGCTTGGGATCGGACGAACATTTGAAGCGTCGAGACATGCAACACAAGGTTACCTGCCCCCGTTCATGACATATAAGATGCAATGTTCCTAACATGCATCTAGCATTATGCAATATTCGCAGCGGATAATGTTTCTTTTCTTTAGAAATACTATGCACCAAACTAAAATATCCCAAATACTTAAAACATACTTCATACTTAACGACTAAGATCACAACAATAGTCCCTATGGTTGTGATCAAAAGACTGCTGGAGATTGAACTCCACAAATACAAGTAGTAATCTGAGGTAACTACTATACTATCATCTACGTCGCATCGTCGCTTAGTCGATAGTTTCCAATTGGTCGATTCCCGATTCTCCTTCAGATCCTGTAACAAAATCTACCATTCGGGGGGAATGGTAGTTGGGATTACCAAAGTGAGATTTGATTACAAATCTCAGCAAGTTAACAGAAGACTTCCACATAGGTTAATGATGCATGCATGGCAGTAAAACATGAATGCATAATCAAATCATAAGTAATCATAGCATAACTTGACATACAACATAACATAACTGGCATAACTTAAACTGAAACTGAAGCTTAGCATGAACGTGACTTGAAACATAACATGGACTTGAAACATAACATGAACGTGAACTTGAAACATAACATGGACTTGAAACATAACATGAACGTGAACTGCATAATTTGAACTTGAACTTGTGCATGACATAACATAAATGTGAACTTAGAACATAACGTAAACGTGAACATAATATGAACTTGAAACATATTCTTGTCTCATGGGATTACCATGATTGCATGAACGTAAACTTGAACATAACATAACGTGACACATGACTTGAACGTGAAATGCATGAACTTGGAATCTTATTCAATAGACTTAATCATAAAGTGACCATATGGCTGCTACACAGGTCCCCTTGAGCCGTGTGTCCCTACCGATTACCGCATCACATCACAGGTGTCTATACCAGCTGTGAATGCATTAATATGTACTCCACAGTTGTTGTGGCCCCACGTATTCTACGTGTCACAATTGCTGTCTCACGTAGTGTATGCTCCACAGTTGTTGTGGCCCCATACTTCATGTTCCACAGTTGTTGTGGCCCCATGACTTATTTGTTTGTGCCACACTTGCTGTGGACACCTGTAACATAATGTGTGGCACCATCGGCGTTAGTGCCTGGCGTGCTCTGGTGACCAGCTAATTAGGCCCCATTCGCAACCTGTTGACTGTACTTCGTTAACCCAGGAAAGTTCACACCTATTTAGACACTCCAGCGTGAACAAAGGAGTTCCACTTGGATATTACCCTATCCTAGCGCTTAGGGTCGTGATTGACATGAATGACTTAACTAGCATACATGACATTTTGTAACGTGACGTAACATGAACGTGACATAAAAGACAGAAGTCCTGACGTAGCATAACGTGACATGAACGTAAAATGACAGACATGACATACTTCGAGACATAAATGTAACCGAGAACATTTCATAACATAGCATACATGTAACATGCAACATTTCGTAATATAGCATACCATATAACAGACAACATTTCTTAACATGGCGTAACATGTGACAGTGAATATTACTTGACATGAAATACATGTAATAGATGTCATACTTACATGACATACTTGCAATGTATAGCGATACGTGACATAATATCTTGTGTAACAGATGAATAATTCATGACAGAATAAATTCTGTGTAACAGATAAATATGTAATGACTTGGCATCGCACATATGATAACATGCATGCATACTCTTTAGTTCCCTTACTTATCACTCATACACATTAAACTGATAGTAAGTTAAAAGCAAACTTACCTCGATCGTCGCGTTCTACTAGAATAAAGTGCGAAACACGAGGAACTGTAAGAGGGTATTCTAAAAGTTAGAAATTAATTACTAACAATTAGAAATGTGAAAATAAACAATTTAGAGTAAAATTACCATTTTACCCTCTACATGTGGGCAAATGACCATTTTACCCCTAACTTAAAGAATTGACATCCTAATTCCAAAAATTACCAAAATTTACATTCCTCATGTAAATTTTGTCCCAAACTCAAATATCAACTCGGAAAAATTTAAAACCAATTACAACTATGAAAAACTCACTATGGCCGAAACCTACATATGCCATTTATCTTGATTTTGGTTGCAATTCTTTCATGTTTCAAAACTCATGAATAAACAAAAATCTTGTAACAAAGATCTTCCTATCCTAAGTTTTAAAAACACACTTAAAAAAATATCCATTAAGAAAAAGATAATTATCAACACCAAACTTTTTGTAAAAAGACCCAAACTTTTTAACAAAAAGTAAACCTTAAATCACAAGTTTTGACCTTAATAAAAACATCTGCAAGAATTCCAAAAATTCAAATCTTACTTCTGATATATTCATAACATCATCCTAAGATCAAACATGCTTTAAATCATTAAACAAAACTCACCAAAAATCACAAAACAACACTTGGAGTTTTTGGTTTTAAATTTAGTCCAAAACAAAAGCTTTTCTCTCCATTAACTTTGATCATTCTCTTGATCCATGGCTTATACACATTTGATCTACAAACTAAAACATCTCATGGTTTACAAAAGTGTCCTAAAGAAGATCCAGCCATCAAACTTAAAATCACATGGCTAAAATTTAATAAAACATGGATCTAACTCAGAAACATCAAATTTTAGGCCTAACCAAAATCCTCTTGCATAGAAAATCATATCTTTAAAACTAATACTAAATATCTTCGAAATAACATCCTAACATGTATATAAGAGGCTTAGGATCATCAAATAAAAATATCAAAGCCTTTGGAATAAGATTAAACTACGAAATATTCAAACTTTCACAAAACAGAAACAGTTTTTTCACTTCCAGTTTTCACGTTTCTAACTCTAAGAAAATCTATCATCAAAAGCTTTATTCATGCAACAAAACCTCAATGACCATTCATAAACACATGTTAAAAACACTCCATAAAATTTTCGGACCAAGATATGTCCATTAGCTTGGTCAAAACTTCCAAAACATAACATACTCTCTAGTTTCACGCCCAGAATGACCTTTCCATGGTTAAAAATACTTTTGACCGTTCAAATGAGCATGGAATAAGACTAATAAGATATCCACAGAAACTAGATTCAAATATGAACAACTTATGTGAAGCAATAAACATGCGAAAGTACATACAAAGGGTCCAAAATGGCCACGCAAAAAGACCCATAAATCTGCCCTAGAGAGCTCTTTTGGGTTTTCTCTCTAATAACGGGGTGAAAAACTGACAAAATGGAATGAAAAGTGCCTTGCACGACTATAGACTCCTGGAGGGGGAAGTTGTGGGCTGGAATGACCCTTGATTGGAGGTGGCTATGTGACATAAAGTGGAGAATAGTGTGAGAGGAATGGACTGCCTGTAGCAGCTGTGAGAGATGGAGGTTGATGGAGTGGACTTCTCTTCACATCAAGGCACTAATGGGTTGTAGCCAATGGCAATGGATGGTCTGCCATGTGGGGGAGGAAACTGCTTCAAGAAGTTTTGCCAAGGTGGCCAATTTCGTGGGCCTTGGTGGGCCCAACCAAGTGGGCTTCAATTTGGGGTTTAAAGGGGGTTTGGTTAGGGTTTGAGATGCCATCAAGCCCAAAACTAATTTTTCTTGGCCCAATCAAATTTTCAAGGTTTAAAAGGTTGGATAATGATGTCATAACAAGTATTTTATTAATTAATAGCATGTGGAAGTGATTTAATCAAATGATTAAACACAATGCTAGAAATCAGGTTAAAAGGGGTTTGGAGACCAACTTTAGGGTTTGGGGAAACCGTTTAGGATTTCGGTTTCAACCAAGCTTTTCGGGTTTCAATTGGATTCCAACCATTTAGGGTTTTGCTACGGTTGAAACCCTCTTTGGTCTAACATAATTTAGTTGATCAGATGAAATAAAGTTTTACTTAGGTGACATGATCTCACACCTTGACTTCATTCACAAATCCATCTAATGGTTCCTCTTTGTACCAAGTCTCTAATATTATTCACTATGTGTGGCTAAGATCTTGCCAAGTGTTCCAAATAAAACTCCTCCAACCTAATTTGGACATTTCACACTATGATTTTGAAAACACTACACTGGGTGCGCTTATCGAGGTTACTATTCACTCAAAAAACATTCATAATAAACTTAGTACTGAAACATTATAAATATTCATATTAACCTATATTGAAAATTGTTTAATATAATTCAACCCCGAAGTGCCCCTAAAAATAATTTCACAATTTTCAACAGACGTTTTGTTTGGAATTATGAAAATAGGCTATTGCGCCATAAAATCCTAAATAATCCACTGAGTCTAATGGCGTAGACCATAACGCATTCTGACACTTCTAACTATCTCAAATAATTAAACTCATATTTCTAGCACCATAGTGAGTGATAACTCTGACTATGTTGACAGACTAAAACCTGTGCGATTGGTCGATTCGAAAAAACTTATGGGGTTTCCACGAGATTCCTAAAGTCAATAGAAATTCCACCAATGAATTTCTAGCGGGTTGTTACATGTTGTCCATTCGGGTCACACACCCCTTGCCCGTTGTGAAGGCAAGTTTCTGCATACATACAATATAATAATGTGCAATTAATTTGCAGCGGAAAAATAAAAGGACAGTAAAAGATTCTTACAATACCATAAATTAAAGCAGCATCCCCAAGCAATTACCCATAAGCCACAAGTCCTCCAAACTCCCATGAAAGAATAATACAGTCATCCAACAAAATAAGAAATCCAAAAAATAACAACTCTTACTACAAAAGGGGGGAAGAACCCTGATCTTCACTCTCCGGACGGAGCCAGACTTCCATACTCTTAATCTCCCTCTACATCAAAGTCTACTATTCCGCAGGGTGGAACCACAGGTGGGGACACTCCTATGAGATTTTATAAAATCCTAGTAAGTGAAACCGAAACTAACAATCAACATACAAGTAGGTGAAGCCCTTGGCCATCACACATATTCACAACCATAACAATTCAATTCCAAAGCCCCATGGTGCCTCGACCACTTCGCAAATTTGCTACCAATGCTACGGTTTCAACCCAATGCTCCTCATCATTTATTCAATCACCATGCACAACCAGACTACACAATTCATAGATTTACAATTTTGAAACTACGAGTATTTTAAAAATTAGTTTGAGAACCACTTACAATCGGGAAGGTAAAATTTTTTGGATGATCGTAGGGCGTTGATTCCTAAACTGCTGGTAGTGGCAGTTCCTCTCGAATTAACAGAGAGTTCGTGTGTGTGTGTGTGTGTACGGGTTGCTTCACTGAGGGACAAATTGAGAATCAAAGCATGAATTTGAGACTGAAAATTAAAAAGGCATCTCAAGAGGTGGAGGATCTTACTATAGCGGTGTCAACTAAGGAGGAGAACGGCGGAAGAAAGCTGTGATTGGCTCAACGTGAGTGGACATAATAGCGATTTATGGTGGGATAATTTGGTGGAGGTAGATCTGGCAAAAAACAAATGGTCGGGAAGAAGTATAGCTAGTGATGGTTGGTGGCATTTGGCGGCTACGGAAACCCTAGGAGAATGAAAAACCAAAAACAAAAGTGGGTGAAGTCAGAGAGGGGTGAGGCTGAGAGGTATGGAGGAGGTGGGTGGGTGGTTCGACGGCTTTCGGTGAGTGTCTGAGGGTGGCGGATCACGGTGGCGACACAACCCTAGGAGAGAGAAAATTTGCAATGGAAGAAATAGAGGATCTGATAGGGAGAGAAAGCTAGATCTCTATGTGGAGGTAGAGTTCGAGGGGGAGAGAAAGAGCTTGAGGTTGTGCTAGAGGTGGTGGAGGCTCAGCCTATTTATAGGCCATGAGGCTCAGTCTTGAGAAAAATAGCCCTTGACTACCATTGGGGAAGCTAGACGGTGCGCAGGCCATGGTGGGGGGAGTAGGTGGTTGATCTATGTGTGTAGGAGTGAGATTGGTGTGCAGAGTGGTGGTCGTAGGGCCAAGAGAGGCCATTCTCAATCAATGGAGTTTTGTGCTCGGCTACCACTGGGAGATGCAAATGGTGGTCAGGCAGTAGCAGAGGAGAAGGGAGTAGCGTCGTCACGTGGAGGTGAGGTGGTGGCTGGTGAGGGTGGCGCTGTAGGGTCATGGGTGCAAAGGAGAAAAGAAAATAAAAGAAGGAAAAAACAAATTAGGGTTTTAACCTTCACACCATCAAAACGGGGCCGTACTAAAGGGGTGAGGGGCTGGGCTTTTGTTTCTCTGCTTGGGCCCCTATATGGGTTGGGCATGCAACACACACACTAAGAAAAACAGCCAAATAAAAATTGTAGACTCTGGGCTTAACATGATACTAGTGGAGGCGTTGCTTGAAATGTGGTGCATGGGAAAAGCAAACAAGATATATTGATAAAGAGTTCATAAATACTTCAAGGACAATATGAGTTTTGATTCTTCGTGTAATTACTCATGTATAATAAATCAATGGTCGATGACTCAACTTGTTGTAAATAATTTTTGCAGTCACTTTGGCCCACAAAACAAGGTATGTTCTCTAAAAAATTGCATTAATAAACTTGCAGAAAGACAAGGTATGTTTGATTAAGCTGAATTATTTCATATTTTATACATTTAGAACCAATATATTTTATTTATTTCATTACATTATTATTAGTTTTAGATGAAAAAATGATTAAGATGAATAATCCGAGTTGTGATTTAAATTGGTTAATACCATGATTTATGCTTAATTTTATAATTTGTGATTTAATTGAACAATGTTCATTCATATGCACAACATATTTTTGATATTCTATTATTCTTATTTTATTTAATTTCTAATTCCTATTATTTTATTTCTAATTTCAACGAGTGTAGGACTCTTCAAATAAGGATAATGATAGGGTTTGAAAGTAATTCGGATCAGAGTCCAAAATGCGTTAGGAGACAGAATGGATAGACTTTAGTATTTTAATCATAACTTTCCGTTCAAATATTGGATTGATACGATTCTTGATGCGTTGGAAAGCTATCTTAAAGGGCTACAAAGTTATCTCTAATAAGGATTTTTCAAATTCGAACTCCTGAAGCACGTACGTGGCTGCCAAGTTGAGTCATAATATTTAAACGATTTTGTGTGCGGGAATATGAAGATATTAGGGTTTCTTCGTACCCTATTTAAGGATATCATTAGCACGAAATTGGAGACTTTTCCAGAAGTAGCGCCGCACATTTGAAGAACTCTTCCAAGGTCCAATTGCCGCTCCAGCTGCCTCCTCCATTGCCTACCACCTCCATCTCTATTTATTGGGCTTACTCTTTTCATTCCCTACTTTTTATTTTATTTCAGTTTAAAGTTTATGGAATATTTTTGAGATATTAGGCATAGTCTTTTGGGCACTTTATTTGCTGTGTATTTACTTCGTGTTATTTATTTTTCTTGCTTCTTTAAACTTTCATTGAACAGTGATTACAATTGCTATGGATTAATTTTGAGAATTTGTGATTTGAATACAAGGATGAACCCTAGAATCTTGATTTTGGGGCTTTTCAATTTTCAATTCGTATTTTTTCAATTACTTTCTAATCTAGTTTAATTCTTAGATTAGTTTTATTAATCTCTTAGTTCCATTGCATTTTAGATCGATTAAAGCTTAATTATAACTTAAATAATTTCTGTTTTATTGTTTAATTTTCAGATTAATTAAGATGGTTAGTTTTTTTTTACATTTCATTTCAATACTCAAAAATCCAAAAATATGAATCTAGTCCATGACTAGTGCCCTTTTCATTCTTGTTGCACTCTTTCATCCATTGCACATACAATCATTTTTATTTGCTCTTTGTGAACATTTTCACTATTTTAAACGAGTTTGATTTTAAGTAACTTTTCCTGAGGAGATGATTTAGGAATTTATTCCTAATTATAACGCGACATCCTCCTGCACTTGGGATAGCCTTTGTGCTACTCATTTTTGAGTGAGTCAAGTTTTTGGCGCCGTTGCCGGGGATTAGTTGCTTGACGTAAATTTAAACTCGTTATTTTTATTTTTATTTTTTTTATCTCAAATGTTTCTTTCACTATCTTATCTCTGATTATATGTTTCATTTGTCACCCACTACTCAGTCACTTGAACCTTACTTTTGCTATTCGGATTGATATTTCATGTCATGGATTATGGACAATTCAAATAGGCTGGTTAGAGTTACATCGAGCACTGAGAGTAGTATACATAGCCCAGAGATAGATAGCTCTTCTGTTTTTTCTACAGACGAGGAAATTGAAATTGAACAAACCATGGCTGCACCTGCACCACGAACTCTTAGAGATTATTTGCAGCCCACGCACACCACTACACCATCATCCATTATTTTACCTGATGATGCACCTAATTTTTCTATCAAGCATGGCATGATGTCAGTGATACCTCAGTTCCACGGGATGGATTTTGAGAGTCCTTATCAGCACTTGACAGATTTTGAGTTGGCTTGTACTACTTTTATCAATAGAGCCACTACTGATGAATTTATTAGACTTCGTTTATTTCCTTCCTCTTTAAAGGATAAAGCGAAGATTTGGTTTAATTCTTTGAGACCTAATTCTATCTCTAGTTGGTCTGATATGCAGCGTGAGTTCTTACAAAAAAATTTTCCTTTTCAGAGAACTCAGTATTTACAAGAGCAGATCAGTCAGTTCAATCATAAATCTGACGAGACTTTCCACGCCAGTTGGGAAAGGTTTAAGGATTTGGTGAACATCTATCCACATCACGGTTTTGAATCCTGGAGGTTGGTAAATTATTTTTACACTGGTCTCACTCCACAATGCAATCAGTTTGTTCAGACTATGTGCAATGGAGAATTCTTTAGTAAGGAACATGATGAAGCATTGCCATTTTTTGACTATCTTACTGAGAGCGCACAACAATGGAACACTCGGACTGATCGAGTTTATTTGACAATACAGCCACTGAGGGCTATTGCTGGTGGGGGCAGATATGAGCTAAAGGAGGACACTAACGTTCAAGCCCGAATAGCTGCATTGACTAGAAGATTAGAGGTCATGGAGATGGAAAGGGCCGTGAAAACAGTAGAGGTATGTTCTTTATGTACTGATTCAAACCACAAGACCCAAGATTGCCTAATCATGCCAGTATTTCAGGAGAGTGGCTTTGAGTTGATGCAATCAGCAAACTGGATAAATAGAGCACATAATCAATCTTTTTCCAATACATATAATCCAGGGTGGAGGAATCACCCAAATTTCTCATGGAGGAATGATCAGCCTGGTCGGTCTCCACCACCTTCTCAGCAGCCATTTCATCAGGCTGCTCCTCAGCACCAGTATCAGCCGTATTAGAGTTCTCAGAACTATCCTTTTGTAGCACCTCCAGGATTTCAGTCTCATGTAGCTGCACCGAGTTCTCAGCCTCAATCATCTGCGAAGAAGTCTCTAGATGACAGTATGGCACAAATGGCCAACACACTTCAGCAATTTATGCAGATTCAGGCCACCACAAACAATCAGAATACTCAGGCCATAAATGACTTGCGGGGCACCATCAATAAGATGAGCACAACATTGAGCACTCTGGAGAAAGGAAAATTCCCATCACAGCCTCAGCCTAATCATCAAGTATACCAGCAACCACAACATCAAGTGCATAATGTCTCAGGGGAGGTTTTTGAGACAGCGAAGGCCGTTCTTACTTTGAGAAGTGGAAAGGAAGTTCCCCAACCATAGATGACTATAGACACACAGGTAGTTGTTCCTACACCTGAGATGCAACAGAGACTGGTGAAGCTGAAAAAGAAACGGAGGTAGTGAGATCAGAGTTGAAGAAGCCTGTGAGTGCAGATGCTGAAACTAGTAGAGGGTACCAACCTGTGGTTCCCTATCCTCAGAGATTGGCAACTGGCCAAAAGAACAAATACCACACTGAGATTCAGGAGATTTTCAAGCAAGTAAAGATTAATATTCCACTCTTGGATGCCATACAACAAGTCCCTTCATATGCAAAATTTTTGAAGGACTTGTGCACAGTGAAAAGGAAGCTGAATGTAAAGAAGAAAACTTTTCTAACAGTGCAAGTCAGTGCATTGATATTGAGCGAAACTCTTCAGAAGTTCGGAGATCCCGGCTCTCCCAACATTTCCATTATGATCGGTGAGTCACGCATTGGGAGAGCTTTACTTGATTTAGGGAGTAGTGTGAACTTGCTACCATTCTCAGTGTATGAGCAGTTGGAATTGGGTGAGCTGAAAAAGACCTCCATCAAGCTACAGTTGGCTGACAGATCAGTTAAGGAGCCGAGGGGTATTGTTGAGGATGTGCTGGTCCAGGTGGACAAATTTTACTACCCAGTGGATTTTGTAGTCTTGATATGCAGCAGCCAGCCTCCACTATTTACCAAGCTCCTGTCATCCTTGGAAGACCATTTCTAGCTACATCAAATGCTTTGATTAATTGTAGAAGTGGAGTTCTGAAGCTTACTTTTGGGAACATGACACTTGAGTTGAACGTTTTCAATGCTTACAAGATGCCAGCACATTTTGATGACTCAAGTGATTTGAATGCTGTGGAGAGCTTGACACCAACATAATTTATTTGCTCAACTTCTTCTTTCTCTGATAATGATTCCATTTTTCAGTCACATGAATTTTTACTTAATGAAAAAATTGACCATGTTGATGAAAATGTCTTCGAATTTTTGGATTGTTTTGCAGATTCTTCTTTGCCACTTGAAGTACAATTTGCAAGCGCAAGATGGAAACCCCAGTTTGAAACGCTACCACTACCAGACATACTTAAATCTTCAGAGGAAGAAGTTCCCCAGTTGGAACTAAAACCACTTCCTCAAGATTTAAAGTATGTGTTTCTTGGTCCTGAAGAAGGCACTTTTCCTGTGGTGATTTCCTCAAAGTTAAATCAGAAGGATGAAGCCCAGTTGATTGAAGTTTTAAGAAAGCATCGAGGTGCAATTGGTTGGACAATAGCCGACATCAAAGGTATCGATGCTGCTATTTGTTCCCACAGAATCCATCTTGAAGATGATGCTAGACCAGTTCGTGATGCTCAACGTAGGCTCAATCCTACTATGAAGGAAGTTGTCAAAGAGGAAGTGCTTAAGCTGCTCGCAGTGGGTATCATTTACCCCATCTCGGACAGTAAGTGGGTAAGTTCAACTCAAGTGGTACAAAAAAAATCTGGTTTAACTGTTGTAAAAAATGATAAAAATGAGTTGATTCCAACTAGAATGGTTACTGGTTGGAGAATGTGCATTGATTATAGAAAACTTAATTCAGCCAGTAGGAAGGATCATTTTCCTTTACCATTCTTGGATCAAATTTTAGAAAGAGTGGCTGTTAATGCATTTTATTGCTTATTGGATGGATACTCTGGTTATTATCAAATTGCTGTAGTGCCTGAGGATTAGGAGAAAACCACTTTCACCTGTCCTTTTGGCACCTTTGCTTTTACCAGAATGCCTTTTGGTTTGTGTAATGCTCCAGCTACTTTTCAGAGATGCATGATGAGTATTTTTTCTGACATGATTAATGATATTTGTGAAATATTCATAGATGACTTCTCTATTTTTGGGAAATCTTTTGATAGTTGTTTGCATAATTTGGCACGTGTTCTCCAGAGATGTGAGGAAAAAAATCTTTTACTTAATTGGGAGAAATGCCAATTTATGATTACTCAGGGTATTGGCTTAGGACATATTGTTTCTTCTGAAGGTATAAAAGTCGACAGGGCAAAAATTGAATTAATATCTAAACTTCCTATCCCTAGGACAACTTTTAAAACAAATCTAGGAATGTCTCCTTATCGATTATTTTATGGTAAAGCTTGTCATTTACCTGTTGATATTCAACATCGAGCTTTTTGGGCTATAAAACATGTTAACATGTCACTTGATGAAGCTTCAGGGTTGAGAAAATTGTAGATCAATGAATTGGATGAAGCTCGTCGGGATGCTTATGACAACGCTCAGCTGGCGAAGGAAAACATGAAAATTCTACATGATCTGAAAATTCATCCAAAGCATTTTACACTTGGCTAGGAAGTTCTTCTTTACAACTCTCGCTTACATATTTTTCCTGGTAAATTGAAATCCCGATGGAGTGGGCCGTACATTGTAAAGAAGGTTCATCCTCACGGGACTGTGGACATTGTCAATCCAAAGAATGACAATAGCTTCACTGTCAATGGACAACGTCTAAAGCTGTTTCTGAAGATCTTTGATCCAGACGAAGAGATCTTGCTTGTGCAAGATTCCAGGGAAGTGTTTTGATATTTTCACCCTTTACAGTTTTCTTTACTTGCATTTTATTTTATTTATTTATTTGTTGTTTTGCTTTGATTTTATATTTCATTTGATTTGTTTTTTGTTTTTCTTTCTTATTTATGTGCACTTTGTTTTCTTTCGTTCGATTAATTGAGGACCATGTTTCTCACTAGTTGGGGGGTGACAAGCGTGTGTGCACAGATTTTCAAAAAAAAAAAATTTGCATTAATGTGATGTGCATTGATACACATATGATTGACATACACTCTATTTCTAGTATTTTGTGAAATCTGAGCATCTTGGTGGAGTAGTTGATCGGAATCATTTTGGGAAGATTTATTTTCAAGCTTAAGCATAGAGCATGATTTTGATGCATCATATTTTGTTGATGTGTGGCTTGAAACACTGGGATGTTATACTCATTGAGATGAGACTTGGTGAGATTTTTGTAGAATGAAGGGCAAATTTTGAAGGACATTTTGCACATGCTTATGCTTGTAGTGTTCCTTATTTACTGTTTATTGATTTAACACAGGAGAAGTAAATTGCAGGACTACCGAGCCAATTGTCAAAAAAATAGAAAAAAAAAAAGAAAGAAAGAAAGAAAGAAAAAAGAAAAGGAAGAGAAATTTGAAAAGAATAGAAAAAAATAGATAAAGGCGGCTTAGTGAGATTTCCTAAGTAAAGGGCTAGAAACAGTTACCCAAGACTTTGGGGGTTGAGTGTTCAACCTTTAAAAACAGAGCTGGCGTGAAAACTGCTAGTCCCTTAGGCTTTGAGGTAGTTAGAATCAGCAATGATTAATCTTAAGGTTGAAAAATCCTATAACAAATCATGGCTAGTAATGAGGAACACATAACTAGTTTAGCTCCACACACACATTTGAGTTCTGGGATATTTGCCTCAATTATATGTGAAAGATTGTTAAGATAGTCTTGGTGGGTATAGCTCTTGGGGGTTGAGTAGTAACGTATCACTTTTGTGATAATTCAGAATTGTGTTTGATTGTTTCTGTTTGGATTTTGATCTTTATGTAATATTCATCTCAATTAATTTTCACCATTTTGCTCAAGGATTAGCAAAACGCTAGTTGGGGGTGTAATTAAGCTGAATTATTGCATATTTTATACATTTAGAAGCAATATATTTTATTTATTTCATTACATTATTATTGGTTTTGGATGAAAAAATGATTAAAATGAATAAATCCGAGTTGTGATTTAAATTGGTTAATACCATGATTTATGGTTAATTTTATAACTTGTGATTTAATTGAACAATGTTCATTCATATGCATAACATATTTTTGATATTCTATTATTTTTATTTTATTTTATTTTATTTCTAATTCCTATTATTTTATTTCTAATTTCAATGAGTGTAGCACTCTTCAAATAAGGATAATGATGGGGTTTGAGAGTAATTCGGATCAGAGTCCAAAATGCGTTAGTAGACATAATAGACAGACTTTAGTATTTTAATCATAACTTTCCGCTCAAATATTGGATTGATACGATTCTTGATGCGTTGGAAAGCTATCTTAAAGGGCTAGAAAGTTATCTCTAATAATGATTTTCAAATTCGAATTCTTGAAGCACATACGTGGCTGCCAAGTTGAGTCCTAAAATTTAAACGATTTTGTGTGCGGGAATATGAAGACATTAGGGTTTCTTCGTACCCTATTTAAGGATATCATTAGCACGAAATTGGAGACTTTTGCAGAAGCAGGGCCGCACATTTGAAGAACTCTTCCATTGCCTACCACCTCCATCTCTATTTATTGGGCTTGCTCTTTTCATTCCCTACTTTTTATTTAATTTCAGTTTAAGGTTTATGGAATATTTTTGAAATATTTGGCTTAGACCTTTGGACACTTTATTTGCTATTTATTTACTTCGTGTTATTTATTTTTCTCGCTTCTTTAAGCTTTCATTGAACAATGATTACAATTGCTATGGATTAATTTTGAGAATTTGTGATTTGAATACAAGGATGAACCCTAGAATCTTGATTTTGGGGCTTTTCAATTTTCAATTCGTATTTTGTCAATTACTTTTTAATCTAATTTAATTCTTAGATTAGTTTTATTAATCTCTTAGTTCCATTGCATTTTAGATCGATTAAAGTTTAATTATAACTTAAATAATTTCTGTTTTATTGTTTAATTTTCAGATTAATTAAGATTGTTAGTTTTTTTTTACATTTCATTTCAATACTCAAAAATTCAAAAATATAAATCTAGTCCATGACTAGTGCCCTTTTCATTCTTATTGCACTCTTTCATCCATTGCACATACAATCATTTTTATTTGCTCTTTGGGAATATTTTCACCATTTTAAACGAGTTTGATTTTAAGTAACTTTCCCTGAATAAACCATCTAGGAATTTATTCCTAATTATTACACAACATCCTCCTGCACTTAGGATAGCCTTTGTGCTACTCATTTTTTAGTGAGTCATTGTTGTCTAAAAATTTGCATTCATCAATTTCTTTTGAACATGCTATATGGTTAATAACGATTCTAATCCTGTGAATTTAGTTCTAAATTGATTATATTAGCAAGGCCAAGCTCATGTGTCAAGAAATCCAAGTGAAAACCTTTCATTCCAATTATTGTTTCCGTGTGTTGAGGTTCCATCAAAATTGATGGAACATATGGAAATGTTTAAACCAAAGAAAAAACAAACAATGCTAACATCATGCATGTACTTCTACACTGGATCCGATAAATCTAGGAGAAGGCAAGAGGACATGCACAGGGCATCTACAAACTTAAAAGCGAGCAATGGACTATAAAGCGGAAAAGAATAAAATGAAAGAGAAAAGAAAGCATGAATTTGGGTTCCTTGGTGGTATAAATGATATGGAGGGAGATAGAAGAATAAAATAAGACTGTTTGAGGAAACATATATGCGACCATGGCTTTCTTTTAGGTTAGTGGAATTGCGTATGAAACATGACAAAGTGAGCGTTGAAGAGAAAGTCCAATTTGAGGAGGAGAAAAATGCGAATAAAACGGAAGAGAGGAAGAAATGATTATGTTAAGGAAAACACTATGCCCACATAGGATTTCTACTGAAATTCTTTACCGAAATTGTTTTTAATTTTTTTTACTTAGTGATTAAGTGTTTTTAAATGAATATGTGATTTTTTTTTATTTTTAAAAAATAATTTAAAAAATAGTGAAAGAAAAAGTAAAAAAAATATTTTAAGTCATCGGTAAAGGATTTTGGTAGAAATCTTCTATGGGCATAGCAACGTCTTTATGTTAATGGATACAAGGGCCATGTCTCTAATGCTTCAAGATTATCATCATTCATGGAGAATGCGAATCATAATCGATCAAAGTAATGGAAACTGGTGTATTTTTGGGATATATTAACATTGACCTTATTTACCTATGTTTTTTTGTTTTACATAGATATGTTCTTATTTTTCCTGGTTGCATTTTTCTTTCGCTAGATAATGATAGCTTTTTGATCAATGATAATGGTGGTGAACAATATTCTTCTGCCATTGTCCGACCCTCTTTTTGAAGAGTGATTTTGGACAAAGAATTCTTCCTTGATTATGGTAGTGCATAATATTCTTCCGCCACTGTGCACGATATCTCTCTCTCTTTTTTTTTTTGTTAGACAGTTATGCACTTGTGATGTGCACAATAGATATATTTGATGGAAAATGAATGATTCATTAGGCGTGTTTATCTCAATTAACTGATACAGTTGTGGGCTTGCTTGTGTATTTCCATCTAAGAGCTATAGCTTTCAAAGATGCTAAACATTTGTATAATATAGAAATGGGTTAGTTATACGTACAAATGAGATAAATAAAAAATGACATATGGAAATAATAGTGTAATGAAAAAATAAAACAACAGTACAACTAAAAATAAAACAAGAATACAATTAAAAAAATAATCATTTCATTACTTCACGAGAAAATCCTATTGTGAGGAACATGCCAGCTCAAGGGGACAGACCATCATCCGAGTGCCAGTGGAAAGCAATCAAGAAAACTTTTCATCAGTTTGGTGAAAAATGAGGCAATGGTGGTCTGCAAAGTAAAGCTAGTCTAACAAGTCGAGTGGCACCATGTAAAAAGCCTGACAGACACATCTTAAAACAAGGTGTAACAAAGGACTTTTCACCCCATGCTGGGTGAGCAAGTACTCAGTTGAAGAATGAGGAGATAAAGAGGCTCGTAGTTCTAAAAAAAGATGACATTCGTACAAAGGCAAGAAAGGCTGGTACCAAAAGGAGAGATAGGAGCCTAAGGCGAGCAATGGTCAAGGACAAGACCGATATTGACGAGAGAGCTTTTCGAAAAAAAATAGAAATGCTTAGAAGATAGCAATGTCGTACGTAGAGGCCCATAGTCCATCTGAAAGATTGAGATATGGTTTATGCCATTAGACTCAGTTAATTATTTAGGATTTTATGACGCAATAATCCTATTTTCAGTTTTCGGGCGAAATGCTTGTTCAAAAATGCGTTTTGCTTGTTTCAAGGCACTTCGGGATTGAATTTCTATAAATTAATTGCACAGTTAGGGTTGTATAAATATCTAAGATTTTATAGTGCCAAATTTATTTTTCACTTTCCTGGAGTGAATAGTAACCTCTATAGTAGCATTTAGTGCAGTGTTTTCAAAATTATAGTGTAGAATGTCCAAATTAGGTTAGAGAGGTTTTATTTAGACAGTTCACAAGATCTTAGCCACATTTCGTGAGTAGTATTGGACATTTGGTACAAAGAGGAACCATGATATGGATTGTGAAGGAATTAAGGTGTGAGATCATGCACCTAAGCGAAACCCTATTCTTTTTTCATTTGATCAACCAATTTGTGCCAGAGCAAAGAGGGTTTCAATCCTAGTGAATTCCTAAATGGTTCAAATCCAATTGAAATCCCAAAAGTTTGGTTGAAACCAAAACCCTAAATGGTTTACCCTAACCCTAAAGTTTGCCTATAAACCCATTTTGATATGATTTCTAACATTGTGTTTAATCACTTGATTAAATCACTTCCACATGCCATTAATTCATCAAATTCTTGATATGAATCATCATCAAACCTTTTAAACCTTATAAATTTGATTGGGCCAAACAAAATTGGATTTGGATTTGATAGCATCCCAAACACCCTTTAAACCCCAAATTGAAGCCCACTTGGTTGAGGCCCACCAAGGGCCACGAATTTGGCCACCTTGGCAAAACTTATTGAAGCAGTTTCCTTCCCCACATGGAAGACCATCCACTGCCCTTGACAGTGCCTAATGTACCTTGATGTGAGAGGGGAAATCCACCTCATCACCCTCCATACCACACAACAGCAGTAGGCAATTCTTACCCCTCACTATTCTTCACTTTATGTGACATAGGCACGTCCAATCAAACGTCATTCAAGTCCATACCTCTCCCCTCCAGGATTCTAAAGTCATACAACACACACTTCACTTCATTTCATCACTTCTTCACCCTGTTCTTAGACAGAAACCCAAAAGAGCTCTCTCGAGCAAATTTCTAAGTCATTTTATGTGGAACTTTTTGACCCTTTATAAGCATTTTCTCATGATGATGCCTTAATGACATTTGTTCTTGTTTGAGTGTAGTTTCGATAGATATCTTATTTTTTCCATTTAATGGTCATTGGATTGGTCAAAAGTATTTTTAACCATGGAAAGGTCAATCTAGGCATCAAACTGGAGAGTGTGTTATGTTTTGGAGTTTTTGACCAAACTAATGGACATATCTTGGTCCAGAATTTATATGAAGTGTTGTCAACATTTGTATATGTATTTTCATTGAGGATTTGTTGCATGAATAAAGTTTTTGATGATAGATTTCCTTAGATCTAGAAACTTGAAAACTGGAAGTCGAAAAACAGTTTGTGTTTGAGAAAATTTGAATTTTTCGTCGTTTAATCTTACTCCAAAGACTTTGATATTTTTATGTGATGATCCTAAGTCCCATATATGAATTTAAGGCAGTTTGTTTGAAGATATTTAGTATTAGTTTTAAATATATGATTTTTCTATGCAAGAGGATTTCGGTTAGGCCTAAGATTTGAGTTTTTGGGTTAGATCCATATTTTATTGATTTTTAGCCATGTGATTTTAAGTTTTTTGGTTGGATATTCTTTAGGACACATTTGTAAACCATGTGATGTTTTAATTTGAAGATCGCATCTTTTTAAGCCATGGATGTGATGATTAGCATTTTTTTAATGGATGTTTTAAGTATGTTTTTAAACTTAGGATAGGAAGATCGTTGTTAGAAAAATTCGATTTAATCATGAGTTTTGAAGTTGGAAGAAATTATACCAAAAATCAAGACAAAGGGTCTATCAATGTTTCGGCCATAGTGAGTTTCCCATAGTTGTGATTTTTTTTAAAAAAAATTTTGAGTTGGTATTTGAGTTTAGGACAAAATTTACATGAGGTAATTTTTGTAGTCAATATATGAAATCCTTAAGTTAGATGTAAAATTGTCATTTTTCCACATGTAAAGGATAAAATGGTAATTTTACTCTAAGTTGTTTCTTTTTCACGTTTTTAATTGTTAGTAATAAATGTTTTTTGCTTTCAGAATACACTCTTACAGTTCCTCATGTTTCGCACTTTATTCTTATAGAACACGACAATCAAGGTAAGTTAGCCTTTAACTTACTATCAGTTTACTGTATATGTGATGGGTAAGGAAACTGCAGTTATATTCATATGTTATTATATATGTCATGCCATGCCACGTCATTACATGTTCAGCTGTTACACAAGATGTATACTGTCATGAAATACTTATCTATTACACAATATATTCTGTCATGCATTCTTATCTATTGCAAGTATGCCATATGTTACATGTATGTCACATCACGTAATATTCATTGTTACAAGTTATGCCATGTTACGAAATATTTTCTGTTACATGTTATGTAATGCTACGAAATATTTTCTGTCAAGTACGTCATGTCTATCATCCTACTTTCATCTCTTGTTACACTACGTTAGGACATCTATCCTTTCATATTCATATCACGTTTCGTCTCGAATACAGATTGTGCATTCAAGAACAATCATGTCAAATTATTCATGTCAATCATGACCCTAATGCTAGGATGGGGTAATATCCGAATTGAACTCCTTTATTCAATCCAGAGTGTCTAAATAGGTATGAAATTACCTGAGTTGATGAAATACAGTCAACAGGTTGCAAATAGGGCCTAACAAGCTGGTCACCAGAGCGTGCCAGACACTAACGCCGATGGAGCCATATTTAATTTTACTTGTGTCCACATCAATTGTGGCACAAACAATTCGGGGGATCACAACAACTGTGGAGCATACACTACATGAGACATAACATCAGTGACACGTAGAATACATGGGGCCACAACAACTGTGGAGTACGTATTAACGTACTCACAGCTGGTGTAAATACCTGTATTGTGATCCGGTAATCGGTAGGGACACATGGCATAAGGGAATCCGTGTAGCACCCATATGGTCACTTTATTTATTAAGTCTATTAAACAAGATTCCGAGTTCATGTATTTCATGTTCAATTCGTGCCTCATATTATGTGATGTTCAAGTTTACGTTTATGTCAAGCTTCAAGTTCATGTCCATGTTATGTTTCAAGTTCATGTAACGTCAAGCCAAGTTTCAGTTTCAGTTCAAGTTATGTCAGTTCATGCCATGTTATGTCAAGTCATGTTATGCTTGTTATTTCATGCCAAGTTATATCGAGTTATGTTATACTTACTGAAATTTGTTATCAAATCTCACCGTGGTAGTGCTAACTACCATTCCCTCCGAGTGGTAGGCGATGTGTCAAGATCAAAGTAAGGAGCAGACACTGGCAGACTAGAGGAGGTTGACTAGATGCCGCAGGAGCGACGCCGAGCTTACAGCTTCCATAGTTAGGTTTTTGGACAATATTTTGGCCTCATTAGTCGAGTTACGCGAGTTACTTGACGAACTAACTCATTAGTGTATTTTGGTAATATAAACATGGAGCCCAGTATCCCATGTTTGGAGATTACAGTCTTCTGAGACCCGTACTGTAATCGTAGATGTTTATTTTGTTACGTATGCATAGATTATGCTTTAACTGTTTGGGATATATCAGTTTGGTGCACAGTATTGCTAAAGAAAAAAAAATTATCCGCTACAAATATTGCATAATGCTAGATGCATATTAGAAACATTACATCTCATATGTCATGAACAGGGGCAGATAACCTTGTGTTTCATATCCCAATGGTTCATATGTCTATCCGATCCAAAGTGGAACCTGTGGGCGTCACAACTATAATGCATCCATCTATGACTTGTATGTTAAGTTATTTGTTAACTTGTCGAGATTTGTAATCAAATCTCACCGTGGAAGTCCTAACTACCATTCCCCTGGAATGGTAGACCATATGTCAGATCAGGAGGCACACCAGATGTCGTTCGACTAGAGACGGACAATTAGACGACAACGGCACTACGAGAAGCTCATAGCCTTAATGCTTTGATTTATCGTTAGTATTATGGCATCATTGACTGAGTTGAAGAGCTGTTCAATGGATTAGCCTAGTAGTTGCTTTAGTTCTTACTTGTACTTAAGGAGCTCGATCTCTAGTACTCTTATGATTACAGACATTTTAGACTCATGATGTATTCAAGAAGGTCTACCACTTTAATGTTTATGGGTTATATTTTAAGTATTTGGGATATATTTAATTTGGTGCATAGTATTGGTCAAGAAAGAAAAAAAGAATTATCTGTTACGAATATTACATTATGTTAGATGCATTGCATCTTTATTTGTCATGAACGGGGCATGTAACCTTGTGTTACATGTCCGGATGGTTCAGATATCCGTCCGATCCCAAGCAGAGACCTAGGGGTGTCACAAGAGGTGAGGTGGTGGTGGGTGAGGGTGGCGCTGTGGGGTCACGTTTGCAAAGGAGAAAAGAGAAAGTGATGGAGGCTGGGGTAGTGCGGCACGTGGGAGAGAAAGGAGGGGGAAGAGAAGAAAAGAAAAGAAAGCAAGAAAAAAATTTAGGGTTTTAACCCTCAAACCATCAAAATGGCACCGTATTAAAGGGGTGAGGGGCTGGGCTTTTGTTTCTCTGTGTGGGCCCCTACAAAGGTTGGGCTACAGCGCGCACACTAAGAAGAACAGCCGAATAAAAATTTTAGACCCTGGGCTTAACATGATACTAGTGGAGGCGTTGCTTGAAGCTTCTTGAAATGTGGTGCATGGGGGGAAAAAAAGATATATTGATAAAGAGTTCATAAATACTTCAGGGACCATAAGAGTTTTGATTCTTCGTGTAATTGCACATGTATAATAAATCAATGATCGATGACTCAACTTGTTGTAAATAAGTTTTGTAGTCACTTTGGCCCACAAAACAAGGTATGTTCTATAAATATTTGCATTCATCAATTTCTTTTGAACATGCTATATGGTTAATAACGATTGTAATCATGTGAATTTAGTTCTAAATTGATTATATTAGCAAGGCCAAGCTCATGTGTCAAGAAATCTAAGTGAAAACCTTTCATTCCAATTATTGTTTCCGTGTGTTGAGGTTCCACCCAAATTAAATTGATGGAACATATGGAAATGTTTAAACCAAAGAAAAAACAAACAACGCTAACATCATGTACTTCTACACTGGATCCGATAAATCTAGGAGAAGGCAAGAGGACATGCACAGGGCATCTACAAACTTAAAAGCGAGCAATGGACTATAAAGCGGAAAAGAATAAAATGAAAGAGAAAAGAAAGCATGAATTTGGGTTCCTTGGTGGTATAAATGATATGGAGGGAGATAGAAGAATAAAATAAGACTGTTTGAGGAAACATATATGCGACCATGGCTTTCTTTTAGGTTAGAGGAATTGCGTATGAAACATGACAAAGTGAGCGTTGAAGAGAAAGTCCAATTTGAGGAGGAGAAAAATGCGAATAAAACGGAAGAGAGGAAGAAATGATTATGTTAAGGAAAACACTATGCCCACATAGGATTTCTACTGAAATTCTTTACCGAAATTGTTTTTAATTTTTTTTACTTAGTGATTAAGTGTTTTTAAATGAATATGTGATTTTTTTTTTATTTTTAAAAAATAGTGAAAGAAAAAGTAAAAAAAATATTTTAAGTCATCGGTAAAGGATTTCGGTAGAAATCTTCTATGGGCATAGCAACGTCCTTATGTTAATGGATACAAGGGCCATGTCTCTAATGCTTCAAGATTATCATCATTCATGGAAAATGCGAATCATACGCAATTTGTATGTTTCCCAGGAGGGACTGTGGTCGAAAAAAGTGTAGACTTCATGGGAAATTGTATGTTTCCTACCAATTTGTATCGTGGGAGACTCGTGGAATAAAACTGGTGGGGAAAAATTCTTTTTCCACCAAATTCTGATTTCATGGGAAAAACCATCATTTTTGCCACGACATGAACGGTGGATAAAACATTTTAATTTCGTAGCAACTAAGTTCACTAACATCAACTCGTGGTCAGTAATAATGTCTTTATCCGTGGAAGAAGTTTGTGGAAAATCAAGTATATCCATAAATTCACTTCGTGGCAAAAGATGTATCTTTTAAGTTTTACCCACCAATTCGATTATGGCGAAAAATTATTATGGATGATCAGTTCTATTGGAAATAAGCAATTCCCACCACAATTTTCTCATATAATATGGTGGGAAAAAAACTCTTCACATTCCCCATGGGAAGAGGTTGTGGCAAAAAGTGTTTGCCCATAACATATTTTCTGGAAAATAATATTTTCCATAGAATACTTATTTACGAAGAACTATTATAGCGGGAAATAATCACTTCCCACAAATAACAAAGTATTTGCCACAAGTTGCATTTACGGCAAATACTAAGAAACTTTAGAAAAAAAAATATAAAAATAAAAACAAAAAAAATTGTAAAATAAAAAAGTAAGACCGAGCCAAAAATAATTATAACAAATAGTCTAATAGTAGATAAAGTGGGGGTCCATATGCTATATTTATATCTCTCCATAGTGGATAAAGTATTTGAATTATAAAGTTGTAAAAAAATCCTGACTCAATGTATGCGAAAAAAGTGGAAGTATATTTCAATAAGAGAAAAGAAATGACTAATATTAGATATAGACTTAGGAGCATCCACATTGGCTTGGCCTAATAGAAAAATTAGTTAAAATTTACATAATTAATATAAAAAACATCCCACATTAGATTGAGTAGTACATCCTCATCATTTAAGCCATTCCCTACAAATCTAAGCCAGCTAGCACGTTCAGTTTACCTTTAAACGAAAAGAGAGAGACATAGCTCGTCTCAGGGGCTTCTTCCTTGAACCATTTCGCTGGGGTTGTTAAGAGAATTTATCCATCTACTCACAATAATTGGAAAATCTACATCAATAATAATAATTCTTTAATAATAATAAAAAAAATGGATAGAACAATAAAATCAAGCACGAGCCAAATATATAAATGGAAGGAATAAGTCACTAAATGGAAGGAATAAGTTACTCAAGTCTTCGCATTCCTAGTAAAGTCGATGCAGGTTTGGCAGCTGCAATCAGAGAAACGACAGATTTCACTTCCAAAACAGACACAAGAAGTGCAGCCCTTGCATGTTGGAGAACGCGTGCAGCCCCTGTACACTCTGTGCGACTCCCTTGCTCTTCGTCATCATCACATGTAATTCTGAATACAGAAAATCGTTGTTTCACATGAGTAACTATGAAACTCAACCAAAGACACTAACATAAGACTTAAATGCCTACTAAAATCACCAGTGTGCATACAAAGATGGATACATAAATATTCTTGTACATGAAAAAAGATATACAGGAATGCGTAGTGATTTTGGTACGTGAGCCTTGTCCATTGCATTTTGAATAACGAGGCCTCGAAGATATATTATTGGCAGTGTCCCACTAATATCTTTGCAAGGCTTCCTAATTTTAAATGTGATGGGTCATCCAGTGCAAGATAGCTGGCATATAAAAGTACATCACTCATAGTTGCCAATTCCCTTGATATCTCTCTCTTTCTAGTCTTCGATAACTTTCTAGTTCTTCAATGCAAAAGGTCCACTCAGAATCCCAATGGCTGTTGCTGCACTCCTTCGATTGATACCTTAGACAATCCTATCCATTTTTAATTATCTTATCTGTCAAGGCTCAACAAGCACCATACCAACATTGACACATACCGGCATTCAATAGTGTTGAGAAGTTCAAACACGAGCAAACATCTTTGTAGCATTAGAAAGACAATGAGAAATTAGCTGATAATTAGTTATTAAAGAGTAAATAAAAAGCCAAGCAAAGTTCCTGGAGCTAGGGAGCATGGAAAACACTACATACTAAGTTGAGTATGACAGTCTTCAATTTTTACATATCCGTATATTATGATAAAGCGTTTGTGGCTTGAAGTGCTTGAAAGGTGGAGACCATTTGTTTCAATCACAATCTTAGAGTGAGAAGTTGAAACTAGAAACATATAAAAAGCTCCTCTTAAATTATGCCAATGCAGAAAGATTCCACTCAAAGGTCCAAGATAGGTTTACCTTCAGTCTAAGTGAATACACAGGATCATTTGCATTCCATCTAGAGGCCATAATGGTATAAAGAGCTAAGCTACCTTTTATTCTCAACTCAGAGAGCCAAAATCAACATTTTACATGTATAAGAAATTCTTCCGTATCCTATATATGAAACTGTGGAAGCTTACAGAGGTTTTCCCCAATTCCCTCACAGGAACAAAAATTACCTTGTGAAATTTTCTTTAGGCTTCATTTGACATACTAACAACATCTTCAAGATTTTAATGATTACTATGAAAATGAAACACCTGCTAAGGTCCAGACCTAACCAGACCAGGGTCCCCCAAATCTATTAAACAAACTTGCATCTTGAAAAATCAATTTAGGAATAAATCAGAACCTTCCAGGTCACTTACAATTCTCTGTTTTGGCAAAGGTAGGATTTTTACCATTCTTAAGGGCATGACAACGAAGGAGGCGTGCGGGAGGTGTTGCTGCTGCGTCCATGGGTTGCTCGTGGTGGTGCTGCGTCTTGTCTGGAGGTGGCGATGGTGGCTCACGGCGGTGGGGAAGGCCAATATAATCAGAAAACCGTGGGGGTGTGCGGTGGAGACCAGTGAAAGAGACCATGTGAAAAAGAGAGATGTGGGAGCTAGGGTGGAGCGACGGTTGGAGACTGGCGGAACCGTAGGATGGCTGAGGGTGGTGATGGCCATGGCTAGAGACGGCGGAAGTGCACAGATCTGCTAGGATCCGAGACGGAGAGGGAAGAGAGAGAATCGGCGAGAGGGTGAGGGGCTGAGGGGGAAGACCAACGATGGCTCGACGGCAAGGGGAGCCGTTAGCAGAGGCGCAGCAAGGAGGAGAGGCTCGACAGTCGGAGGGAGGGAGAGAGAGAGAGAGAGAGAGAGAGAGAGAGAGAGAGAGAGACTCAGAGTATCACGCGGGTGTTTTTGGGGGAGGGGGGAGAAAGGGGAGGGAGCAGAAATGAGCAGGGGATTTAATTTTATTAGTATTTACGGCGGGTTATTATCGTCGGAAAAGGACATAACACTGCCGCAAATACTAATAGCATGAATTAAAATGGATAGTATAATTGTGGCGGACCGGCGTCGCCGCAAAAAGATCAAAATTCTCGTAAAAAAAACTAATAACCCACGACCAAAAAAAATTCATGTATTAGTTTTTTGCGGCGAGATAATGTCGCCGCAAAAAACTAATAACCTTGTGGCCAAAATTTATAACCCACGAAAGGGACATATTTTTGTTAAATTTATTTCCGGCGACTTATAATCGCCGCAAAAAACTTTTATTTCGTGGCAAAAAGTCGTTTTCCCACAAAGTTATACTCACCGATGTGATCTCGTAGCAAAAGACTTGCATTTTTTTCCACGACCAATTTTCACGTCATAAACCTACTATTTGCCACGATCGTTTATCTTGCAAAAAGAATTGGTGGAAAAAACTCATATTTGTTGTAGTGATAATCGATCAAAGTAATGGAAACTGGTGTATTTTTGGGATATATTAACATTGATCTTATTTACCTATGTTTTTTGTTTTACATAGATATGTTCTTTTTTTTCCTGGTTGCATTTTTCTTTTGCTAGATAATGATAGCTTTTTTTATCAATGATTATGGTGGTGAACAATATTCTTCTGCCATTGTCCGACACTCTTTTTGAAGAGTGATTTTTTTTTTCTTGGACAATGAATGCTTCCTTGATTATGGTAGTGCATAATATTCTTCCGCCACTGTGCACGATATCTCTCTTTTTTTTTTTTTTTTGTTAGTGTTATGCACTTGTGATGTGCACAATAGATATATTTGATGGAAAATGAATGATTCATTAGGCGTGTTTATCTCAATTAACCGATACAGTTGTGGGCGTGCATGTGTATTTCCATCTAAGAGCTATAGTTTTGAAAGATGCTAAACATTTGTATAATATAGAAATGGGTTAATTATACGTACAAATGAGATAAATAAAAAATGACATATGGAAATAATAGTGTAATGAAAAAATAAAACAACAGTACAACTAAAAATAAAACAAGAATACAATTAAAAAAATAATCATTTCATTACTTCACGAGAAAATCCTATTGTGAGGAACGCACCAGCACAAGGGGACAGACCATCATCCGTGTGCTAGTAGAAGGCAAACATGAAAACTTTCTATCAGTTTGGTGAAAAATGAGGCAATGGTGGTCTGCAAAGTATAGCTAGTCTAACAAGACGAGTGGCACCATGTAAAAAGCCTAATAGACATGTCACAACCCCGCCCCAGAGAGGGTGGGATTGCCTGTTCTTTTCCTTTCATTTTCTTTCATTTTCTTTTTCTTTTTCTAAGAACATGCGATCGGCATGGACATGACACACGTGTACTCTAAATTTCTAATTTAATGAAGGGAACACCCGATAGACATTCTATTCAAACTTTCACCCATAAGAGACTCTCAGAGTCCATCATACTTTCATAAAAACATAAATTATCATCCATAGACATAACTATTCTAGTTAGTGGAGATCCTAAGCGTCTACCTCTCTCTCTGCAGTAATGCCTTGCTCTCCAACCGTTTCATCATTACCTGGACGTTTAAAACATTTAAAACAAAAGTGAGTCGAATACTCAGTAAGTAGTATACCATGCAGTGAACATACTAGGTATTTTTCTTTTGAAAACATGCATACGTAAACATTTTGCTAATTCTTGACAATGCTTTCATGCATAACAGTTTAAGAGATAAGACATACTTTCATGCATAACATTTAAGAAATAATTATGCTTTCATGTATAAACATTTTAAGAAATAACCATACTTTCATGTTTCACTTTCTTTGGTCGGCACATACTATTACTCCCCGTGTGTTGGGGTTAGCGGTCTTCCTTTGGACCTGGATTCCGCCCATGGCCACAGGTTGGGAATCCCTTTTCAGTCAGGGGCAGCACTGGGTGTACTACCAGTACTACTTACCCGGCATTACAATCTGCCCATTCCTTTGGTACCATTTTCATTCATATGGCCGTTACGTATTTTCATACATTAAAGCATTCATTCATTCAATCATTTCTTTCATTCATTCATGTTAGTCCTTTCAGTCCATTTCATTTAACAGTTCATTCATGGGAAACGTCATTTAAAAGCATGAACTTAACATCATCTTTTCATTTAACAGTGCATTCATGAAGAAACATCATTTTTAAAGCATTAGCTTAAACATAATTTTTCATGGCATCCATAAAGCGTCAATTCATAGGGACAATTTAACATCAGTTCATAGGGACATCTTAAAACGTTTTCTTCTCATCATTTAAAGCATCAGTTCATAGGGACATTTTAAAACACTTTCTTCGCGTCATTGAAAGCATCAGTTCATAGGGGTATTTAAAAACTCGTTTAAAGCATTACTTAAATCATAAGGCATGAGATATTCATTACCTTTCCTTTGCAATCAAAACATTTTCATCATCTTTCTTACTTCAATGCACATGCATTTTCAAGAAAAATATACATTTTCATGCTATACTACATATAGGAATAATCAATAAGTTTATTGAGAGAGCATGTATGGAAATCTCATGACTTAGAACCTACGTGCATGCATTACCTTATACACATACACACAATTATAATCGATAGGGTGCTTAACAGGGGCTATCAAGAAAGGGCTTGCACATACTATATTCATTTACTCTTTTCTTTAGAAGAACATTTGCAGTAAGAGAGAGAGATACATTCTTTCATAAAGAGGACTTGGTGTAGGAAGCATGGTCATAGCTACTTACCTCTATGCTCCTCGATACTTTCATCATCAATATAGGTCATTTTCCAATAAATACCATAAGCGTGTTAATACTCATACAATATTCTTTAGCCCTCCCATTAAAAGAGAAAGTCACAATATTACAATCTAACGCCTCTTCTATGCTTAATGTAACAACCCACTAGAAATTCATTGGTGAAATTTCTATTGACTTTAGGAATCTCGTGAAAATCCCATAAGTTTTTACGAATCGACCAATCGTATAGGTTTTAGTCTGTCAACATAGTCAGTGTTATCACTCACTATGGTGCTAGAAATATGAGTTTTATTTATTTGAGATAATTAGAAGTGTCAGAATACGTTATGGTTTACGCCATTAGACTCAGTTGATTATTTAGGATTTTATGGCACAATAAGTTTATTTTCATATTTTCGAACGAAACGCCTGTTTGAAACTATAAAATTCTTTTTAGGGGCACTTTGAGGTTAAATTTCGGTAAACGATTTTCACTGTAGGTTAATATGAATATTTATGAATTTTTAGTGCTAAGTTTATGATTCACTTTTTCGGAGTTAATAGTAACCTCGATAAGCGCACCAATTGCAGTGTTTCAAAATCACAGTGTGGAATGTCCAAATTAGATTAGAGAAGTTTTATTTGGACACTTGGCAAGATCTTAGCCACAGTTAGTGAATAATATTAAACACTAGGCACCATGAGGAGCGTTTTATGGATTTGAAGGAATCAAGGTGTGAAATCGTGCCACTTAAGCAAAACTTTGTTTCATCTGCTCAACCAAATTGTGCCAGACCAAAGAGGGTAGTGAAACCCTCAATGGTGGGAATCCAATTGAAAGCCCAAAAGCATGGTTGAAATCGGAACCCTAAACGGTTTCCCCAAAAGCCTAAAGTTGGCCTCTAAACCCTTTCTAATCCGATTTCTAGAATTGTGTTTAATTACTTGATTAAATCACTTCCACATGCTATTAATCCTTCAAATTTGTGTTAGAACACCATTATCCAACCTTGTTAACCTTGAAAAATTGATTGGGCCAAGTGATATTGGATTTGGGCTTGATAGCAACCCAAACCCTCTTTAAATCCCAAAATTTAGGCCCATTCAGTTTAGGCCCATTAAGGCCCACGAAATTGGTCACCATTAGCATTGCTTCATGGCTAAGTTCTGTACCCCCACTTGGCTGGCCAGATCTTTACAAAGAATGGCCTAGAAGGTTTTTGAAATACAAAACTAAAGGGTCACCTCACTCTTTCACTCTTACACTCCACCTTGAGAAAAGATCTTGGACTGATTTTTATGAGAAGAAAAGGCCAACACTCAAGCTTTCCTTCTGTCCTATCACTTTCCATAACTTGTGTAAGAGGCTCCCCAGTCCACTTCCCATGAAAAGCAACCCTCCTTTACACGTTTTCTTCATAGAACACAAAAGACACTCTCGGGCAGTTTTTCTTACCTCTTTTGAACGCCTGTTTCGAAGCTCTTGTAAGTGTTTTATTGCAAAGTCGCCTTCATAAAATTTGTTTCTTTTGGAGTCTAGTTTACGTGGATATCTTATTTGTTCCATTTGGAGATCATTGGATTGGTAAAAAGTTATTTATAACCCAGAAAGGTCATTCTGGGCGATAAACTGGAGAGTGTGTTCTTTTTTTGGAGTTTTTGACCAAGCTAATGATTAGATCTTGGTCCGAAATTTTTATGGAGTACTGTTAACATATGTATATGATTATTTGTTGAGGATTTTTTGCATGATTAAAAATTTTGGTGAAATGTTTTCTTAGATCTAGAAACTTAGAAACGGGAAGAGGAAAAACAGTTTCTGTTTTGAGAAAGTTTAAATATTTTATGGTTTAATCTTATTCCAATGGCTTTGATATTTTTATTGGAAGATCCTAAGCCTCTTATATACATGTTAGAATGTTATTTGGAAAATATTTGATGTTAGTTTCAAAGATATGAAAGTTTATGCAAGGAGATATTCGATTAGGCCAAAGTGATGATGTTCTTAGCTAAATTTATGTTTTGGTTGATGTTTAACCATGTGATCTTGAGTTTGATGCTTGGATCTGTTTTATGACACCTTTATAAACCATGTGATGTTTTGGTTTGAATATCACATCTTTATAAGTCATGGATCAAGAGGTTGATCAAAACAAGTTAGAAACAAAAATCTGTTTTGAACTTAGAAGAAAAACCAAAAAGTTCAAGTATGGTTTTAGTGATTTTGATGACTTTTGTTCATGATTCAAAACATGATTATTCTTAGGAATATGTTATGAGTATAGTAGAAGAAAAAATTTGGTTTAATCATGAGTTTTGAAATTTGAAAGAATTACAACAAAAATCAAAGGAAATAGCCTTTGTAAGTTTCGGCCCTATAGAGTTTTAATGGTTGTGTTTAGTTTTAAATTTTTATGAATTAATATTTGAGTTTAGGACAAAATTTACATAAGGTATGTAAATTTTGGTATTTTTGGAGTTAGGATGCAAAATTCTTAAGTTAGGGGTAAAATGGTCATTTTCCCACATGTAGAGGGTAAAATAGTAATTTTACTCTAAGTTGATATTTTTTCAAATTCCTTATTGTTAGTGATTAAATTCTAATTTTTAGAAATCACTACTTTCAGTTTCTCGTGATCGCACTTGAGTTTTGTCTAGAAGTGCGAAGACCGAGGTAAGTTAGCTTTTAACTTACTATCAGTTTAATGTGTATGAGTGATAAGTAAGGGAAATAAAGTCTATGTAAGCATGTTATCATATGTGCCATGCCAAGTCATTACATATTCATCTGTTACACATAATTTATTCTGTCATGAATTATTCATCTGTTACACAAGATATTCTGTCACGTATTGCTATATATTGCAAGTATGTCATGTTAAGTTAAGTATGCCATATGTTACATGTATTGCATGTCACGTAATATTCATTGTCACATGTTATGCCATGTTATGAAATATTGTCTGTTACATGTATGCCATGTTATGAAATGTTGTCTGTTACATTTATGTTTCAAAGTATGTCATATTTGTCGTCTTACGTTCATGTAACATTATGCTACGTCAGGACTTCTGTCTTTTATGTCACGTTCATGCCACGTCACGTTACTAAATGTCATGTATGCCAGTTAAGTTATTCATGTCAATCACGACCCTAAGCGCTAGGATAGGGTAATATCCTAGTGGAACTCCTTTGTTCACGCTGGAGTGTCTAAATAGGTGTGAAATTCCCTGGGTTGATGAAGTACAGTCAACAGGTTACGAATGGGGCCAAACTAGCTGGTCACCGGAGCGCGCCAGGCACTAACGCCGATGGTGCCACACATTATATTACGTGTGTCCACAGCAAGTGTGGCACAAACAAATAAGTCCTGGGGCCACAACAACTGTGGAGCATGAAGTATGGGGCCACAACAACTGTGGAGTACGTATTAACGCACTCACAGCTAGTATAGACACCTGTGTTGTGATGCAGTAATCGGCAGGGACACACGGCTCAAGGGGACCCTTGTAGCACCCATATGGTCACTTTATTAATTGAGTCTATTGAATAAGATTCCAAGTTCATGTATTTCACGTTCAAGTCATGTTTCATGTTATATTATGTTCAAGGTTACGTTCACGCAATCATGGTAATCCCATGATATAAGACTACTCTATCATGGTGACCCCATGAGACAAGAATATGTTTCAAGTTCATGTTATGTTATGTTCACGTTCACGTTATGTTCCAAGTTCACGTTCATGCTATGTTTCAAGTCCATGTTATGTTTCAAGTTCACGTTCATACTATGTTTCAAGTCCATGTTATGTTTCAAGTCACGTTCATGCTAAGCTTCAGTTTCAGTTTCAGTTATGCCAATTATGTTATGTTGTATGTCAAGTTATGATATGATTACTTATGATTTGATTATGCATTCATGATTTTACTGCCATGCATGCATAATTAACCTGTGTAGAAGTTTCGTGTTAACTTGCTGAGATTTGTAATCAAATCTCACTGTGGTAGTCCCAACTACCATTCCCCCCGAATGGTAGATTTTGTTACAGGATCTGAAGGAGAACCGGGAATCAACCAACTAGAAACGGTCAACTAAGTGACGGTGCGATGTAGATGGTAGTACAATAGTTACCTCAGATTACTACTTGTATTTGTGGAGTTCAATCTCCAGCACTCTTTTGATCACAACCATATGGACTATTGTTGTCATCTTAGTTGTTTAGTATGTTTTAAGTATTTGGGATATTTCAGTTTGGTGCATAATATTGCTAAAAAAAAAAAAATTATCCGCTACGAATATTTCATAATGCTAGATGCATGTTAGGAACATTGCATCTTCTATGTCATGAACGGGGGCAAGTAACCTTGTGTTGCATGTCTCGACGCTTCAAATGTCCGTCCGATCCCAAGCGAAATTTGGGGGCGTCACAGGCTTAACATTAACCCAAAATAGATTTAGGCATATCAAGTAGGCTAAACAAGCTTAAGAAACATGCCCTTTAAATCAACTTGTGGTCCCTCATTATAAAATGGTTAGCTTATCAATATTTTGGACTCTTGGTTAGGTAGAATTTAACCAAACGAGGGACAATATAATGGGCTATTTTTACATCAAGACATGGCATGACATGGATTTAGGAATATTTGGACAGCTTTGCATATCATAATACCTCTTGCACAATTAATCCCTTACATCTAAACCAACTAAGACATAACCTATTCACATAAGTAATATATTAATTAGTTTAGATAAAACCTCTCATTTAAAATTAAAGAGCATAAAGTACGGCAAAGTTACTCATTAAGAAACTTTAAAACCTTTAAATACTTAAGTTTATGATTTACTCACTTAATACCTTTTTAAAAGCAAGATATAAAATTATAGAACCAAGCAAAACCTTTAAACCAAACCTTTAGTATCCTAAAAATAGATTACCAACCAAATCTCAACAAAAGGCACATGATACCAACATATATAATTTAAAATCACTTTAATCATCACCTATGATTAAACCAAGTTTAATAACAACATAGTATTTTCGAAATATAGGAAAATAAATAGCAAAACAACTATAATACTATTCGGTTTGGGCCAAAAACAGGACATACATATTTATTTGCAATATAGGGATTTAACTACACAAAAAACACAAGCAAAAACAACTTAATGAGCTTCCAAAATCACATTAAAAATAAATAAGTCAAATTAGGATTTTTACCTTAAGCTCTTAGCTCCTTTCAAGAGGCAATATAGAGAACCAAATGGTAGTATAGCCGTGTGGATGAAGAGCCAAAATAATAGAACTGTTTTAACCCCAAAACCGAAACATTATGGGTAAGAAAATTGTGAAATTCAAAACCCACTTGTAAATCATACTAGGGAATAAATTAAAAGTATATTACCATCAATATTTCACCATTTGGAAGATGGAATCAAGCTCTATTTCCAAGCTTTGAGGCAAAACCGAAAATGAGTAGGGAGGAAGTATACTCTTATCGCTTGAAGAGGATGAGAGAAAATATTTTTCTTCTTCCCTTGCTATGGAGTCACAAGGCTTGAAAGTGATGAGATGAACTTGCTTTCTTGAAGATGGAAAGAGAAGAGGAATGAAATAGGTGAAGGTTGGCTATGGCTTGCTTGGAGAGGAAGATGAAGTTTTCTATTTTCCTTGGGTGTAGATCGACGGGTAAGTGTAGAATGCTTTAGGATAGTTTTTAGTTTTTTTTTCTCTTCTCTCTTTTGTGTTGCTTTGGACGATGGGTGCAAGGGAAAGCCAATTCAATAGCTTCCTTAGGAAGCTTATGGGTCAAAGGCTTAATGGCTTTCCTTAGAAGCCTAATATGGGTGGAAAGGGATTTAGTCTCTTTGGTCAAAGCTTATCACATAAGCTTGGAAGATGGATGGTGGAGATCTATCCACCTCAAGGATGCTTTTCACCTACCAATCCAATGGTAGAGAATACTTGGGTCATTTCTTAAATAAATAAAATTAAAGGGCTTAAGGGAAAATATTTCAAAGTCTAAAAATAATACCTTTGATTTATTTTAATAAATCATATTTTTTAAAATAAAGCATACTCATATTAAAATAAAATAACTAAAAGTAGTAAAAATATTTATCTCAAAATATTTAACTTAAAGAATTAATAAAAATGAAGTAAGGATCTACGTAGTAGGACTCGGGTATTACAAGACACATCTCAGAACAAGGTGTAACAAATAACTTTTCACCCCATGCTGGGTGAGCAAGTACTCAGTCGAAGAATGAGGAGATAAAGAGGCTCATAATTATAAAAAAAGATGTCATTCGTGCAAAGGCAAGAAAGGCTGGTACCGAAAGGAGAGATAGGAGCCTAAGGCGAGCAATGGTCAAGGACAAGACCGATACTAACGAGAAAGCTTTTCGTAATAAAACATAAATGCTTAGAAGATAGCAGTGTCATACGTAGAGGCCAGTAAATGTAAAAGTTTGGCTAGGACTAGGTGACTATGTTGATAAGTTTGTATAGGATTAGGTGACTAAAATGATAGAGTTTATCCTATAATTAAGTTGGTAATTATGGATGAATGCAAAATAATTATCGACTTTATCTATAACAATATTGAGTCTATCTAGAAGTCTTAAAGGTTGTTTAGATAAGTCATCTATGAGAAACTCGAGTCTATAAGGATCTGCACTTATCCAAACCAGAAGCTGAATAGAAATCAGTTACTGTAGAGAATAGCTATCGCGACATGTCAGCAATCCGTCAGGAAACGTTCTCGCGACTGTCTCTGCCCATTAGCAGAATCCTACTTCAACTAGGACTTTTTTCAGATTGTTTATTTAAATGATCCTACTGGTTTGGACCCATAGAGATTCAGATCTATATATTTTCTAGAGCACTTTCTAGTGCATTATTTTGGTGAGAAAATTCCTTAGTGAATTTTCATATTTGTGATCTCTCTTTGAGTGTGATCGTGCTTCAATGGTGGAGGATCGTGTGATTGAACTTCAGCCCCTAGAGTTCTAGGAGGAAAGGCAATCTTTGAAGATCGTCAGAGGTTCTGGCTGCTACTGCGGTAGAAGACAAATGGGTCGTTTGTCTGGGCACGTAAGAGAGTCAAGTTGCAAAAATTTTGTAATTGATGAGTACTTGTAATTGATTTTCAAATAATAAGATTGACATTCTTGGGTTTGGCTGCCCCGTAAGGTTTTACCTTTAAAAAGTTCTTTAAAGGTTTCCCTTCGATACCAATCTTAGTGTTACACAATTTATTTATTTTATGTTATTGTTTAATTATTAAATTAATTGCATGCTTAAATACTAACCAATTTGTTGAGTGAATTGGTAGATATTTCCGCTGTATTACAGGAGTACTTGGGTAATTTCAATTGGCATCAGAGCGTGGTTCACTCATTCAAGTGTGATTCGTTCACCGATTGAGTATGTCGCTACATGTCTCGCCACATTTTGATGGGGAAAACTATGCATATTGGAAAGTTCGTATGAGGGCTTTTCTCAAATCGTTGGATGAATGAGTGTGGTATTCCGTTGAAAAAGGATGGACTAAATCAGCAACAAGTATTGATGCTTGGACAAAAGATGAGATCAGCATTTGTAATTGGAATAGCAAGGGATTGAGTGCTATATTCATGGCTGTATCTCCGAAAGAATTTAAGACAATCTCCATGTGTGAGATTGCTAAAGAAGCACGGGACATCTTAGAGATTACACATGAAGGAACAAAAATTTTGAAAAACTCAAAATTACAATTGCTTACTTCAACATTTGAAGAGATTAAGATAGTGGAAGATGAAAGTTTTAATGATTTTTATGCTAAGCTTAATGATATTGTTAATTCTAGGTTTAATCTCGGTGAGAAGGTGGAAGATTCAAGGGTCGTGAGAAAGATTTTGAGGTCTCTATCTAAAAGATTTCGGCCTAAGGTTACTGTCATTGAGGAAAGTAAAGATTTGGATGCAATAAGGGTTGAAGAGCTGGTCAGTTCCTTACAAACGTATGAATCATCACTTCCTCAAACAAGAAAAGGTAAATCCATTGCTTTAAAAATAATAAAAGTGGATCAAGATGATTTTTCTGATGAAGAAAATTTTAACAACGAGGATATAGATCTCATTGCAAGGAAATTCAGAAAATTCTTGTTTAACAAAAAAGCTAGTGTAAAACAAAAGCGAGATAAAGAACTTTTTGCAAAGAAAAACTATTCTGAAAATTGGAATAAAGAAAATTTTGATAATAATAATAAAGTAAAGTGCTATGAATGGTCTGGTTATGGCCACATAAGAATTGAATGTCCAAACTTCAAGAAAAGTGAAGGAAAAGCATTGAATGTCACGTTTAGTGATAGTTCAGATTCTGAAAGTTCAAGCTCATTATCTGATGATGAAAAATCTTTTATGATTTTTTCTTCTATTGTGAATGATTTTCCTGAGATTGCACTAATAAAATCTGAAAGTGGTTGTAATTTCAATGATTCGGATATATCACTTGTTGATGCTGACCAAGAACTAAGTTTACAGGAAGCATTCAATGATGTGTGTGAAGAAGTGGTCAAATTAAAGAAACTCAACGAGAAGCTGTACAATAAATTTACTACTGTGGAAAATGAGAAAAACAATCTCTCTGAGGCATTAAAAATTTATGGTGTTGAAGTATCAATATTAAAAGATCAAAAAGCTGCACTTGAAAAAGAATTGGAAAAGTTTCAGGAGTGCTAGCAAAAAACAGCAACACAGAAATTAAAAGAGATGTTGAGTTTTCAAAGATCTAGTTGTGATCGCACGGGTTTGGGTATACAACTTCCCAAGGTATGGAACTTAAAGGCTTGTCATCCGCTACCACTTCATCAAAATGTATCATTTTTATTAAAGAAAGTCGAGATGAGGAAGCTCCAAACAAAGCCATGTCTAAAACTCATGTTCCAAGAGCCCCACATGATAGATTAATGGCAAAGAAGCCCAACCAAGGTAAGTCCAAAGGTAAGTTTATTCCTACTTGTCATCATTGTGGTATTCTTGGTCATATAAAGCCATATTGCTTTAACTTGAATAAAGTGAAGAAAAATGGAGGTGAAAGAAAAGTAAAAAAGAAGGGAAAGACTCTAGAAAATCAAGTTGATGAGATGAGTCAACAAATCACCTTCATAACTCTAAAGCTTGGTGAACTAGCAGAATCTTACCTTTACAATAAAGAAAATATCATACAAAGTGGTGTTGATGAAAATAATAGGCCAAAATTTAAAGCAAAGTGGGTGGTCAAAGAAGATGTCATGTCACATTAATTGATAGGACCACTTGCATGTTCTTGCATTCCTTGCATTTCATTTTATTAGTCTAGGACATGCATTTTATTTTTCTGTTATTAATTTATGTTTTTGTTTTCAGTTTTTAAATAAGAAAAAAAATAGAAGAATTTTTCTGGTTTGTTTCTATTTTTGGAATTGCATGCTTGATATGTCAAAGTTTTGAGCACATGTGTTCTCAAAAAATAAAACTTTGAACTTATGCATCTCTCTACTTTGTGCAGTTCACTTTATGAATACTAACCCTTTGGGTCATCTTGACAAAGTTCATTTACAAAACACTGTGAGAAACTTATGTGTATGCATCGTATAATTAAGTTCCATATTTATTATTGAGATGCTCATCATAGAGGGAGTCCATGCCTTCAATTGACTAATACTAGTTGAACCTAGTGCAAAAATAAAGAGATCATCCATTGCCAAACACAAATAGTTGATCCATATAAAAAAAGTCGGTGTTATATCATTGCAGAAAAAGACAAACACCATACACGGATCTATCCCTTAAGTCCTTATAGAAAGAATCGTGGCTCAAATCATTGTGGAAAAGGATGAGCAACAAAAATGGACATGAAAGGGGTTGTGCAAACTAGTATTTGGAGGAGATACTCATGTATTTAGGCCCTACCATAAAGTTTGACTTTTGAGGTTAGTAGCAAACTCTTGTGAGCATCTATGAGAAGAAAATACTCATAAAGAATAAAAAATATCTAAGAGAAAAAGAGATAAAAAGTTACTATTTGACATAAGTTTGCTCACTCATACACTCACATGAACTTTGACATTGATGATCTTATGAGGAGTGAACATCCACAGTGATTGTTACAAATGAGAGTGTGTCAATGATCAGTTTTTTTTGTGTGGTACACACTATGGTTAAACTAATATTTTTTTAAGCATGTTGCTAGTCTCATTATTCATATTTTTTTAATTAAAAAAAATCTGCATCATTTTCATAAATCCTATTTTTTTATATATATTCTCATGAATTTTTTTAAAAATATATATAAATAAATAAAATATGTTTGTTTGTTGGGTAAATTTTTCTCGTTCTGGGGACTCTAAGTTTTTAATTTAAGTCCCAGTAGGACTCTCTGACTTACGGCATGCGCATGGGGCTTAGTCACTTAAGTGACTTACGGTGCTCCTTTTGGTCACAACATGCCCAGCCGAGCCTATGTCCCTCATCTCGTGCGATATAGCAGCCCACGACTCCTTTTCCACATCTCACTCGGTGTTTCAACAAAAATTCACCCATATCGGTTTCAATTCTTTGGAATCAAGAACACACAAACTTATCATTCTTTTCTCCTCTTCCAAATCAAGGTAAGTCTCCTTTGGTGTTCGAAATACTCATGTTCTAGGGTTCGGTATGCATTTATGGAAAATTTGTATGTGGGTATTGCCTATGTGGAGGTTGGATTGATCTGATTATTTGGGATGAATAACCGTTTCTTTGACTACTCATATGAATATTCATGTGTTGAGGACGATTTTTTGTGAGTTATGTGATTATACATTTAAGTTTTCTCTCAGTGCATACCAAGAGTTTGATTTTTTGTCTCAACCAAGTTGTCTCAATCATTTGCTCATTGTTTGACATACATTCATGCTCATACATCAGGTGCATTTTATCCATGAGAAGTTGAGATGCATGGGAGTTTTTCATCATGATTTTCTTAGTTTTTTCATCTCGGCACACATAAGTGGTATTAATTCTCTTATGGGTATTGTCAGATTAGTGACAAAAAGGGGGAGTATTAGAGCAAATTAAAACATTTTGGTATTGTGAATTTTCGGGGGAGTTTGAGTAGTGTATTGTTGACGGAGAGTTGAAGAATTTACTGATGAAATGAATTTATTGAGGGGGAGATGAATGATGTTAAAGGGGTGAAAGTTTATTTTTGCTGGACATAATTTAATGTTGAACTAGAACAGGATTAGACTTTGAATTAATTTTTAAACCTTGTGAAATATGGTTTAATTCTGTTCCAAGTCTAATTTCATTGTTTTCAAGTGAATGGTTTGAACTGAACTTCTAATATTAGTTAGTGATGCTTCACGAGATCTTGGTCTACTGGTTGTTTTTGTCTTAGGTACACACTGCATTCATCAAGTTGGTTTTGTCACCAATCCGCCAAAATGGGAGATTGTAGATGCAAGACATTCCTCAAGTTGACTTTGTCACCAATCCGACAAAGGGGGAGATTGTAGATGTAAAAGTTTGGCTAGGACTAGGTGACTATGTTGATAAGTTTGTATAGGATTAGGTGACTAAAATGATAGAGTTTATCCTATCATTAAGTTGGTAATTATGAGTGAATGTAAAATAATTATTGACTTTATCTATAACAACATTGAGTCTATCTAGAAGTCTTAGAGGTTGTTTAGATAAGTCATCTATGAGAAATTCGAGTCCATAAGGATCTGCACTTATCCAAAACAGAAGCTGAACAGAAATCAGTTACTGCAGAGAATAGTTATCGCGACATGTCAGCAATCCGTCAGGAAACGTTCTCACGACTGTCTCTGCCCGTCAGCAGAATCCTACTTCAACTGGGACTCTTTTCTGATTGTTTATTTAAAGGATCCTGCTGGTTAGGATCCATAGAGATCCAGATCTACATATTTTCTAGAGCACTTTCTAGTGCATTATTTTGGTGAGAAAATTCCTTAGTGAATTTTCATATTTGTGATCTCTCTTTGAGTGTGATCGTGCTTCAAGCGTAGAGGATCGTGTGATTGGACTTCAGCCTTTAGAGTTCTAGGAGGAAAGGCAATATTTGAAGATCGTCAGAGGTTCTGGCTGCTACTGCGGTAGAAGACAAGCAGGTCGTTTGTCTGGGCAAGTAAGAGAGTCAAGTTGCAAAGGTTTTGTAATTGATTTTCAAATAATAAGATTGATTTTCTTGGATTTGGCTGCTCCGTAGGGTTTTACCTTTAAAGAGTTCTTTAAAGGTTTCCCTTCGATACCAATCTTAGTGTTATGCAATTTATTTATTTTATGTTATTGTTTAATTATTAAATTAATTGCATGCTTAAATACTAACCAGTTTGTTGTGTGAATTGGTAGATATTTCCGCTGCATTACAGGGGTACTTGGGTAATTTCAAGGCCCATAGTCAATTTGAAAGGTCACATTTGGAGTGAGTCTATAGAAAACAAATACACGGCCTGTAGATCATATCGCCTGAACCGAGATGTTTGGTCTAGCGCCATGTGGGAGACCTACATTTGATGAGGTACTATGGAATGGAGGGCTGGTTTAGTTACACAAAATCAAACTATCTCATCTCATCTCATATAATCATTACAACTTTTTCAAACTCTCACACAAAATATAATAAACAATTCATTTTTTTCAAATCTCAAAACAAAAATAATATTATAAAAATATTTTATTCAACTTTTAACAAAACATTATATTATAACAATATTTTATTCAATTTTTAACAAAACATCTCATCTCATCTCATCTGACCTGCGTAACCAAACGAGTCCTAAAGACAAGCCGCAAGAACGTGCATGCATTGTCCTGTCAGTCTATCTCTATCATCCTGTAGATGGACGGCTCACATCAATAGTCAAAAGGACACATGACGATCCTACCCTATAAATGGCTTAAGATAAAAGTTAAAATCTCATTTTTGAAATACTAAATTTGATTCTCTTTGAAGTTGGAGTCTTCAAAGAGAACAAGTAGCTTTAGAAGGAGCAACGAAACGAACAGCGCTAGCGCCACCATAGTGTTTCTATTACTATGATGTAGGTTAACTTCTAAGACAGTATTGGATAATATGAGATAAATGTCCTGGGTATGTTGTGAGTTATAATGTTGCATATCTTGTACCTTTCCCCTTTCTGATCATGAATGATAAATATTTTCCTTCATTATGTTTACGAATATTTTTACATTGTAATTTTTACCTTTTTGATCATGAATGAATAAATATTTTCTTTCATTATGTTTACGAATATTTTTACATTGTAATTTTTAGATTTTGACATTTCAATGGTTCGAATCAATGATGTGGTGATTCCGGATGTGTGTGTATGTGAGTTACCGTGAGTCAATCATCATGGATAGGTTAAGGATTCCCTCGTTCATTCCTACGACACGTTGCAATGAGTTTAATACAAGAACGAGAATGCCTTGTAATGATCAGAGTGGAACACTTTCATATTGGCCTCACTTGATAGACGGGTCGAGAGATTCCTGACGCGTATCATGTGTGGTGTCTTCGAGTTGGTTGGCCAGGTCAAATGTGTCCCAAGTGCAACATGTAGACTTCGATCTATGTAATGGGTGATTTGAAATAGGCGAATGTGTCCTGGGTAAATGTGGTGATTTCGGATGTGTGTATGTGAATTACCGTGAGTCAATCATCATGGACAAGTTAAGGATTTCCCGGGCAATTCCTACGACACGTTGCCGCGAGTTTCATATTAAATGTGGTGATCAGGGTGGAACGCTTTCATATTGGCCTCACTTGATAGACGGATCGAGAGATTCCCTACACGTATTATGTGTGGTGTCTTCGAGTTGGTTTGCCGGGTAGACTGTGTCCCCAGTGCAACATGCACATTTCAGTGTGTGTAATGGGTGATTTGCAACAGGCGAATCAACTTGCACATTGGTCGGGTGGGAGTGATTTCCCAAGCCAGACAGTGAAGTGATTTTTCCTACTTGGCATTTTATGCGATGAGACTTTTTGTGATGTTAATTTATACAATGTGATATGATAAGTTTTGCATGTTTGAGAAGAGGGTGATTCATCGCCTCATTGATACGTGTATATATATATATATATTCATAAATTGGATTTTTGCACGGAGGGTAATTCCTCGCAAGGCGATTCCTCACCACAATTATGAATGCATGTGTGTTTCTTAGAGGATGATTCCTCGCCACACACAAATACACGTGTTCAAAGGTTTTTACACGAAAATGTACATTACATCTTCATGTGCATTGTCTCTCATTAGTAGTCTTTTCATAGATGTTTAACCTATATATAGTTTATTGTATCGGAACTGTAGACTTTGAAGCAGAGTTAGCCCCAGGAGAGGAACCCGAGGAAGAAGGATCAAACCCACATGAGGAATAGTGATGGAGACCTGTCTCCGTTAATAGTGGCTGTAACATTTTTGGAAATTTGTTATTTAGCTGGGCGATGAACCATGTATGGCTTGTCATACCTAGATGCAAGAAATGAAACAGATGGCACTGTATTATATATTTGGGAAAATGAAGTGACATATAGATATTTGTGGAGTTAAATGAATGAACCTATTTTTGGTTTATATCTATGGAACAAATAGTATTTCAGTCTTCGACTAAACCTTTACTTATTACACTGTGATTTATAAGTCTTTTACTTACACTTGCACTTCCATATAAACATTGCACGCCTATTCCCAATAGAGCTCTAGGTTTTGTCGACAGGCTGGCACCCTTGGCACCATAGATCCTTGCCAGGTCCTTTACCGAGGAATGGAGCACCACATCTATGCCTTATTGGAGGCTACAATGGGTTTTTCGATCTTTCATAATACGATGGCATTGAATGGATTAACTAAATTCAGTTGTAGGGTTAAGTGACACTTGTTCATGTGAGCTCTTATTGGATTTTTCATGTTTGAATTCTTTGCTCCAATGTCAAGCCGTTTAACTTCAATGAATCATGTTATATGAAATTATGTACGCCATCATAATAACTCTAATCATTATCAAGGTGAAAGAATTGTGTCAACACACGAACTATTGCAAGTCATGCTTAAAGCACACTAAAAGTGCACTCTACATCCTTCCTTTAGGACTTTTGGGATGCAACGAAGTATTATCTCTTATTTCCTTGAGGAGCTAAAATGGTTTCCATAAACATTGCCCATTACTAATAAATGCCATCAGTGAGGTAGTATCCATTATATAGTTATGATCATTTATTATGTAGTTGACAACTAGAATACGCCTTTGAGTGAGGTCAGAAAATAGAAATAGTTTATCTTGCACATTTATATCATTATAAGACCTAGTTAACTAAAAGAAAGTGTTGAATTCACATATCCTATGTAACCACTTCTTATAAAACATTTTTTGCTTTGTGGATATGATATAAATACATAACATGCCAAGAAGTGGGACAATTTTTCCACTTCTGATGTATGCAATCAAGATTCCCCAATATACCTTGTAATTCACTTTTTTCACCAATCACTAGCAATCTAGCAATGTCAGCGAGGTCGAGTTTCCTTAAACACTCTTTAAAATAAATTGATACCACTACTTCAATAAAAAGATTTAGACTTGTTAATGTGGTGGCTTCTCCAATCTTCAAGTATCCATCCATATAATTAATAGTAACACCATATTCAAGCTTCCTAGGCGTAGTAATAATCTTTTGAAGGGAAGAAATCAAACATTTTAGAACTATCTCTTCTTTAGATGTACCGCAGATTCGACATGGGAAAAAGCGAATGACTCATCTGAAACCTCTTTAAAGAATATTTTGAGGATATATTGGTGGTTCAGCAACATGTCTTTTTTTATGGTGAAGGAATATGCCTATTTGAAGAAAATGTTTGTTGGGATAATATTATTTTTTGAAGAATATGTCCATTGCAAAAATATGACCGTTAGAAGAGTATGGCTATCGAAAAAACATATTCGTTGGAAACTGTCGTGTTTTGATATGTATATTTTTTTTAATATGGCTAGTTTAAGAATAAACCTTCCAACTATTTTTGAGAATAAAAAATATATAAGCGAAGAATAAAAATAAATATTTAAATTAAATAAATATAGCTTTAAAGAATCCATTATATAATGTTTTTGAACAATGGGTAGTTAAAATAGAAAAGTGAATCTTAGAGTAAAGCTTTAGCCGAAGAGTAGCCGATCCACTGCTAATGCTGTTACGAAATATTTTCATCTTCAAAATGTTTGGTGGCCTAACTTAATAGTTTTAGCATTTGACTAGCTAAATGCTCTGCCTCATCTAAAATTTGACTAAACGACACTTGCAACCATTGCTAGTAATAGCTTAGATTTTATATCCAACCACCAATATTTATATAAATCGCCCCTCTCTCTTATACTGATAAATTAAAAAATATATATATTTAAATGTAGTAAATAAAGATTTAGATGGATGGCATTTTTAAAAAAGGTTAAACAAGATAGAAAAAGTGAGAATTTTAATTAAAAGTTGACTAACTTTAGCTTGTCTAGTGCTAATTCTCAAAAAATATTATGGAAACAACAGGTAAATGTAAGGGGAACATTGTAAAGTGGGCTGGGTCCTCACCATGGTTTCAAGTAAGAGCCGTCTCTAAAGTTCCTTTATTAAGATATGGTTTGGATATTATGAATATCTCATAATATCTATAAATAGTAGTGAAATACTTTTTAAATCGTAGTGAGTTGCCACATGAACGTTTTCATGTAAACAAAATAAACTCACCTACATATAATTAAAAATCTTATTTTATTTTTTACAATTGATGGTTGTTGCCTGCTGCTAGTTGCCAGCAGTTGTCGAAATTATTTCAGCCACCTCCTTTTGTTGCTTGCGGCAGCTATCGTAGTCGTCGTAATCTGATTGTATGCAATCACCAGATTTTGGCTGCTGCGACCTTGAGAGTTTTTGTGTTAGGTGTATAGTGTGAACAGAAGGAAGAAGGCCAAGGCCCACTACAGGAATTATGGGCTTTTGCCATGAATTTTTTTCCCAAGAGACACGGTGGTGGCAAATAAAACAAGCCTTTTCCTACAAATTTTAGTCGGCAAGTAAAACTTTGTTGGGAAAAGATGCTTTGACGGCGAAACAGGGTTTATTGTGGTGAATTTTGTTCGCTGCAAATAGTTTGAGAAAATATTTGATCCGTTCATGGGTTATAATCTTGTTACGACGAAGTTATTGAGTTTTTGCAGCGACCTGGGATGTTTGGTTTTGCGTCAATATTGTCGTATGTTGCAGCGATTAAAAATCGCCGCAAAAGATGATAAAATTAATACGCCGGCGTTTTCCCTCTTTCCCTTTCTTCCCCCATCCCCCCCACCCCGCGTCGCTCTCGTCTCTCTCTCTCCCTACGATTGTGATCCGCAACCTCACGACCTGTCTCTCGCTGCGACTACAACCCTCTCCCCCTGCCGTGAGACCTCACCCAGTCACCTAGAGCCAGTCCCCCCACCCATCGCGACCTCACCCAGTTTGCCGCCCTTCCCCAACCACCTCCGCCTGCCGCAGTCCAGTAGACGCACTAGGTCGACACGGTGAGCCTCTCTCTCTTCTCCCTTCCTATTCTCTTTGTGTAATTTGTAGATTTTCTTGATTGTGTAATTTGTGAATCTGTGTAATGTGAATCTATGAAATTTGTGTTGATTCTATTGTGTACTATGTAATTTGTGAATCTATGTAATGTGAATCTGTGTATATGATTGTGTAATTCCACAAGTCTCCCACGACAAAACTTGGTGGGAAATATATCTTCTCCCACGAAGTATACACTTTTTTCGACCACAGCCCCTCCTGAGAAAAACCAAGATTTGTTGTAGTGAGCGGAGGATGTCGTGATTGAGGAGGGGGAATAAGAAGGATTCAAAACGGTGCATTTGTTCCTTGTTTGTAAAATCTCATACGGTGCATTTGGCTCCTACCGCTGTGTATACATAGCGGGAAGGAAAGGATGATCACTACCTAGCGTAGCGGAAGACGAGAAAATTAAAAGAACAGAGTAAAGGCTTGCAAAAACAGAGTAGATGGAAGAACTGTGTCTTCTGAACATATGAGAATTGCTGGAAAATAATACTCGTAACTTTATAAAACTCATGAAAGGAAAGTGGACATTCTGTAAGGAAATAACTTGCAAAAAGGAAACAAAATAAACTAGCATAAATGGATGGAAATCATAGCAATCTGAAACAGGAAAGATCTTTGACGTCGTGATTTTAGGCGTAATGCATGAGATGCATGAGAGTCCCGCCATGTCTTCTAGTAATTGGTTATTCAGGAGTTAGAGCCTTCGCTGCCACGTTGTTGCCCATGTCCATGTCCTGCATCAGTTCCTCGCCACTTAGAAAAAAACCTCGTCTCTGAGTTGGGGTCTTCATTGAGTTGCTCATCTAGGGGATGATACTCAAATCAATTAGCCATGCTGAAGGTAGGGGAGATTGACATATTTTCTGGGAGCTCAACAACATATGCATTATCATTAATCTTTTTTAAAATGCAACAAGGACCATATTTTTTATCTTGAAGTTTACCATAGGTGCTCGCTGGAAAACGTTTCTTGCGCAAGTGGATCATCACTAAGTCTTCTTCTTGAAATATTTTGGCTCACCGGTGCTTATCCGTTGCTCTCTTGTAATTCATGTTAGCCTTCTCTAAATTTTTGCGAACCTCATTTCGGACCTCCTGAATTTTCTTTGCCAAATTATCAGTTGTTACACTGATTCCAGGAGTTTTTGGGAGGGAAACCAGATCAAGAGCATATCGTGGGGGAGTCGTATAGACTACATCAAAGGGGCTCTTTCCTGTAGACCTGTTCTTCATGCTGTTGAAAGCGAATTCCACCTGAGGAAGGTTCACATCCCACTGCTTCAGCTTGTCTCCAGACACGCAATGCAACATGTTGCCAAGCATCCTGTTGGCCACTTCAGTTTGGCTATCCATTTGTGGGTGGCAAGCGCTGCTATATTTAAGCGAAGTCCCAAACTTCCTCCACAATGTGATCCAAAAATGGCTAAGGAATTTGGTGTCCTTGTCGGAGGTGATGGTTTTCGGAACGCCGTGTAGGCGAACAACTTCTTTGAAGAACAGGTGTGCAACGCTAGACACATCCGAGGTCTTTCGGCAAGGAATAAAGTGTGCCATCTTGTAAAATCGGTCCACTACCACAAAGATGGAATCAGCTTCTCATTGAGTTCGTGGCAACCCAAGTACAAAATCCATGCTCAAGTCCTCCCAAATGTTTTGAGGGACTGGTAGGGGCGTGTACAACCCTGTATTTTGAGCTTGGCCTTTCATCACTTGGCAAATAGGACATCGCTGAACGAACCTTCCCACATCCCTTCATAGTTGGGGCCAAAAATACCTCTCGGACACTAAGGAAATGGTCTTGTCTCGGCCTACATGTCCTCCTAGCCCACCCCCATGCAGCTCGCGTAGGACATGTTCCCGTAGTGATGTGTGAGGGATGCAAAGTTGATTTCCCCGAAAGAGATAGCCATCTTGTATATGAAAATCTGACTTGGGCTATCCTGAAGTGCACTGCTTCCAGAGTTCAGCAAAGTCCTCATCAATGGCATATAAATCTTTGAGCTGTTCAAAACCAATGATCTTAGTCCTCATAATGGTGAGCACGGATGCATGTCGACTGAGAGCGTCGGCTACTCAATTCTGTTGTCCTGACTTGTGCTTGAGCACCATAGTGAATTTCTGCATAAAACCAATCCATCTTGCATGCATTCGGTTCAAGCTATTTTGGGTATTGATAAACTTTAGAGCATGATGATCACTGTAAAGGATGAACTCACATTTAATGTGATAGAGTTCCCAGTGCTTCAAAGCCCTTATGACCGAATAGAACTCCAACTCATACGTGGTCCATTTGCGCCTTGCTTCATTTAGTTTTTCACTGAAAAACTCCAATGGTCGACCCTCTTGGACCAGAACAGCGCCTATGCCAACAATAGATGCATCACACTCAACTTCAAAGAGCTTGTCAAAGCAGGGGAGGGCTAACACAGGAGCTATTGACAATTTTTCTTTGAGAGTGTTGAAACTTTCCTCTTGTTCCTGACCCCAAGCAAAGCGTCCCTTCTTCATGCACTCTATAATTGGGGCTGCCAAGGAACTAAAATTCCGTATGAACCTGCAGTAGAAAGTAGCCAAGCCGTGGAAGCTGCGGACTTGGGTGACAGTGGTCGGGGTTGGCCACTCACGGATTGCACGAACTTTTTCTCCATCCATGTGTATCCCTTCGACACTGACCACGAACTCGAGAAACAACAAACTACTACTCAAAAAGTGACACTTCTTCAGGTTGATGAGCAACTTATGATGGGAGAGGGCGGATAAAACTTCTCTGAGATGGCTCAAATTATCACTCTCATTGTGGCTATAAATGAGAATATCGTCAAAATAGACCACTACAAATTTTCCAATGAAGGGCTTGAGGACTTGGTGCATGACGCGCTTAAAAGCGCTTGACGCGCTTAAAAGTGCTTGGCGCGTTAGAGAGACCAAACGGCATTACTAGCAACTCATATAGGCCTTCTTTGGTTTTGAAAGTCGTCTTCCAATCATCGCTGGCCGAATTCGTATTTGGTGGTACCCGCTCCGCAAATCAACCTTTGAAAAAATTTTAGACCCTGCAAGCATGTCTAACAAATCAGTTAGTCGAGGAATGGGGAAACGGTATTTTACCGTTATCTTGTTGATGGCGCGACTGTCTACACACATCTGCCAGCTTCCATCTTTTTTTGGTGTGATTAATGCAGGTACCACGCATGGACTCATGCTTTCTCTGATTAATCCTTTGCGTAGAAGTGTCTCCACTTGGCCTTGTAAAATCCCATGTTCTGTTGGGCTCATCCGGTAGTGTGGCAGGTTGGGTAAGCTGGCTCCAGGAATTAAGTCAATATGGTGTTGGACGTCTCGCATAGGAGGTAGTTCATCTGGCAAGTCTTGGGGCGTGATGTCTACAAATTCTGTCAAGATATATTGGACTTGTGGGGGTACTGCAAGGTCTACGCCGGGTTCTTTTCCTTTTACTACCAAGGTCCATACTTCCCCAGTCACTTAGGCTTCCTCTAAAACCCGAGCTTCACTGAGGGTGAGAAAGGTGTTTTTGTCTTCAGCTTGGTGTGAGTTAGGAATCTTATCTCCAGTAGGCATCGGTACAATTTTCCTATCCCTCCACTAAAAGGAATATACGTTATCACGTCCCCTGTAGGTGGCATCCACGTCAAACTGCCATGGTCGCCCTAGTAGGATGTGGCAGGAATCCATGTCCACAATGTCGCACACGACCTCATCTTGGTAGTGCTTTCCATTGGAAAATAAGACACGAAAAACACTGCTAACACTGGTTTTAGCCCCCTTTCAGATCTAGCTAATCTTATACGGCCGTGGGTGTTTGTCAGTCTTCAACTCGAGGGCCTTCACAAAAGCCTTGGACACTATATTTTCACTACTCCCACTATCTATAATTACATTGCACACTTTGTTTTTAATAGTGCAACGTGTCTTAAAGATAGAGTGCCGTTGGTTTTTCTCTTCTACCTTTGGTGATAGCATCATCGCTACTTTCTCCACCTCTCGATACTTCATCGCCTTCTTCGATCACATGAACTGAACGGCATGTGGGATATTCATTAGATCGATGTCCAGGTTGATTGCACCGGAAACATTTTCCTGTCATAGGTCTTGTGTAGGGATTGTTGCTCCCTCCTTCTTTGTTAACTGGAACTTTGGCGTGTTGAGTGCTACTCTCCCCTCTTTGGAACTTGTTGAATGGTGGTGGACGTGTATCGTTAGGCTGCTATGGTTACGTCACAGGCTTCGCTTGAGGTGGATTTTGAATCCTTGGTGGTGGTTTGGCTAGCTGCATCTCGATCTTCATAGCAAGATTTACTGCCTCCGATAGAGACCATGCAGTGTGTAGTGCTAGCTTGTCTTATATGGCCATGTGCAAACCCCCAGTGTATCTTGCAATCTGTTGTCCTTCAGTTTTGGATAGATTGTTATGAGCATTCAATCGATAAAATTCTTCCGTATAATCATTCACGGTCCGCGCTCCTTGCTTGTAGTTTTGGTATTGCTAGTATAAAATTTCTCGTAGTCAGGTGGAAGGAATCTAGCCCTCATTAATCGCTTCATTTTTGGCCAAACTCTCACTGGTTGCTTACCTTGTCGCCTCCTGTTGTTTTGCCTCTGTTCCCACCAAGCTGAAGCACCACCACATAATTTATAGGCGTTGCTCTTCAAGGATCTGCATATAATCAAAGACATTTTCTACCTCGAGCATCCAATCTAGAAAACTCTCAACATGCAAGTGCTCTTTGAAACAAGGCAAATCAATCTTGATTCTGAAATTGTTGTTGTTGTTCGGAGCCCTCCTGGCCTCATGGTTTCCACGAGCGAACCCCTCCACCTCTTCGTCACTAGAGGAGTCATTTTGTGCTTGGCTCCTCTCTCGATGTGTAGAATTACAATCTCCTCCTGGATGGTTTGGGTCTTCACCACTTCCATTTTCATTGTCCCCAACACGAACGCCTGTGATGGTTGTCTGGATCTCTCACAGCATACGCTCAATTCCTTCGAAACGTTGTTGTTTCCTATGGTCTTGAGCATTAACGGCTGCCCAAACAACCTGCATGCCACGTTCCTCCTCGCGGGTATTGTCTCTCGCCATCAAGCCAGGTAAAGCATTGCTCTGATGCCAATTTGGCGTAGCGGAATACGAGGAAATTAAAAGAACAGAGTAAAGGATTGCAAAAACATAGTAGATGTTAGAAATGTGTCTTTCGAACAGTTGAGAATTGCTAGAAAATAATACTCGTAACTTTATTCTTCAAAAATGACATAAATCCCCCCATTACATTGATAGCCGAATATATAAAACTCATGAAATGAAAGTGGACATTATGTAAGGAAATAACTTGCAAAAAGGAAACAAAATAAACTAGCATAAATGGATGGAAATCATAGCAATCCAAAATAGGAAAAATCTTTGATGTCGTGATTTTAGGCCTAATGCATGAGATGCATGAGAGTCCCGCCATGTATTCTGGTAATTGGTTATTCACGAGTTAGAGCCTTCGCTGCCACGTTGTTGCCCGTGTCCATGTCCTGCATCACTACCTGAAGACTTGTATGTTGTAATTCTTGGAGGCAAGATTTTCCTCGAAATAAATCCATCAATTTGATTCTTGATTCTTGATTCTTGATTCCGTTTTCTTGTTCTTGTTTCTTTCTTGATTATTGCTATCCAAAAAACCCCTAACAATTGGTATCAGAGAGAGAAGATCCTCTCATGGCAGAAGGCACTCAGGGTACTGCACTGAAGGCACAAAAGGTGAACAGTCAATGGCAATAGGTGTTCATGCAGAGGCAATTGGAAGATCAACAGCAGTCGATACATGTGATCACATAAAGGTTAGACCAAATGACAAACATGATTCGAACTTTAATTGAGAATAGTAGTATGATTTCACCTAGGGGAGATATGCTAGAACCTAGAGTGAATGTCCATGATGATAGGGGAATTTTGCCTAAAGGTGTAAGATTGGATTTTCCCTATTTTGATGGTAGTAATCCATCTGGTTGGGTTTTCAAAGCCTACTAGTATTTCGAATACCATCAAACTCATCCTATCCAATGTCTTTTGATGGCCCCTTACCATATGGAAGGAGAGGCATTAATTTGGTATCAAGATGTTGCTGAGGGGGGGTAGTTTATCAGTTGAAAATCGTTTGTTTAGGCCTTACTTACTAGATTGGGGCCAACAACATATGATGATCCCATGGAAACCTTGACTAGGCTCAAACAAACATCAGCAGTGGCAGTGTATAAGGCCCTATTTGAGTTGTTTCTTGAGTGGCTTGAGAGACGAGATCAGGCTACAAATTAGGATGTTCAATCTTATGAGTTTGGGGGCTGCCTTCGGCTTAGCAAAGATTTAGGAGGAATATGTGTGGAGTTCAAGAAGGGCTTTGAAATCAGTTGGAGAGAAGGGTGAAAATCAGAGTCAGAATTCAGCAGAAAGTTTAGTAAGGGGTAATCAAAGGAGTAATTTTCAAGGTATAAGGGTTTCATCAATGCAAATGGAAGAAAAAAGAAGAAAAGACTTATGTTATCATTGCAAGGAGAAGTGCAATCTTGCACATGTGTCTCTGGGGTTGATTCAAAGGGTGTTGTGATTGAGAAACAAGATGAAGGCTTGGAAGTGTCTATTCATGCCATCTCAGGGTCTCCTAGCTCCAATACCATGAGATTGTTAGGAGTTATTGGGACTTAATCTGTTGCAATTTTGGATGACTATGGAAGCACTCACAATTTTCTAGATTCTCAAGTGGCAAAGTCAGCTAAGTTGAAGGTTTCTGAAGGTACTCCCTTGCAGGATAAATTAGCAAATGGGAAGAAGTTGGTAAGTGCTGGAAGATGTGAGGAGTCTCATATCAAAGACCAGAACAATAGATTTCCAGTGACTTTCCATCTATTGACATTGGGGGTTATGTGGTCCTTGGGGTGCTGTGGTTGATGACACTTGGCCCTATTGTTTGGGATTTTATGAGAATGACCATGTTGTTTCAGATAAAAGGAATGGATGTACTTCTATGAGGCCTTCTTTGTGACACCCACAGATTCCGCTTGGGATCGGACAGACATCTGAAGCGTCGGGAGATGCAACACTAGGTTACCAGCCCCCGTTCATAATATATAAGATGCAATGTTCCTAACTCACAACACTAGTCCAAAATGGTTGTGAACAAAAGAGTGCTTGAGATTGAACTCCACAAAATACAGGTAGGAACCTAAGACAACTACATCTAAGTCACACTGTCACTTAGTCTACCGTTTCCAGTTGGTCGATTCCCGGTTCTCCTTCAGATCCTGTAACAAGATCTACCATTCGGGGTGAATGGTAGTTGGGACTACCACAGTGAGATTTGATACAAATCTTAGTGAGTTAACAAAAAACCTTCACACAAGTTAATGATGCATGCATGACAATAAATGCATAAATGCACAATCAAAGTCAATAGTAAACATAACATAACCTAACATAACATGGCATGAAATAATAAGCATAACATGACTTGACATAACATGGCATGAAATAATAAGCATAACGTGACTTGGCATAACATGGCATGAGCTGACATAACTTGAACTAAAACTGAAACTTAGCTTGACGTGACATAAACTTGAAACTTGACATGAACGTAAACTTGAACATAACATAACGTGAAACATGACTTGAACGCGAAATTCATGACCTTGGAATCTTTCTCAGTAGACTTAATTAAAAAGTGAACATACGGGTGCTACACGGGTCCCCTTGAGCCGTGTGTCCCTGCTGATTACCGCATCACAACACTGGTGTCTATACCAGCTGTGAGTACGTTAATACGTACTCCACAATTGATGTGGCCCCACGTATTCTACATGTCACAATTGCTGTGTCTCGTAGTGTATGCTCCACAGTTGTTATGGCCTCATACTTCATGCTCCACAGTTGTTGTGGCCCTATGATTTGTTTGTGCCACACTTGCTATAGACACACGTACAATAAAGTGGCTCCATCGACGTTAGTGCCTGGCGCGCTCCGATGACCAGCTAGTTAGGCCTCATTCACAACCTGTTGACTGTACTTCATCAACCCAGGGAATTTCACACCTATTTAGACACTCTAGCGTGAACAAAGGAGTTCCACTAGGATATTACCTTATTCTAGCGCTTAGGGTCGTGATTGATATGAATAACTTAACAAGACTGTTCTCGAGGTACACAAACTGTATTCGAGACGGGATGACATGAATACGAAAAGACAGAAGTCCTGACGTAGCGTAACGTGGCATGAACGTAAGACGACAAACATGACATACGTCGAGGCATAAATGAACAGACAACATTTCATAACATGATATGCATGTAACAGACAAAATTTTGTAACATGTAATAACATGTAACAGACAATATTTCATAACATGTGACAGTGAATATTACCTTACATGACCTACATGTAATAGATGGCATACGTAATGTGACATACTTGCAACAGATAGTAACATGAGACATAATATATTGTGTAATAGATAAGTATTTCGTGACATAATAATTCGTGTAAGATAAACTTGGGTTGACATAGAATGGCATGGCATATAAAACAACATATGAACATAAACTGTAATTCCCTTACCCATCACACATACACAGTAACCTGATAGTAAGTTAAGAGCTGACTTACCTCGATAGTCGCGTTATAGGAGAATAGGCGCGAAACACGAGGAACTGTAAGAGGGTATTCTAAAAGTTAGAAATTAATTACTAACAATTATAAATGTGAAAAGAGGCAAGTTAGAGCAAAATTACCATTTTACCCTCTACATGCGGGAAAATGACCTTTTTTCTGTGACTTAAGGATTTCACATCCTAATTCCAAAAATTGTCAAAATTTACATTCCTCATGTAAATTTTGTCCTAAACTCAAATATCAACTCAAAAAAATTTAAACCCATTCACAACTAGGGAAAACTCACTATGGCCAAAACCTACATAGGCTATTTCTCTTGATTTTGGTTCAATTCTTTCAAAATTTAAAACTCATGATTAAACCAAAATTTTGCAACAAAGATCTTCCTATCCTAAGTTTAAAAACACACTTAAAATATCCATTAAGAAAAAATATAATCATCAACACCAAACTTTTTGTAAAAAATCTAAACTTTTTAACAAAAAGTAAACCCTTAAATCACAAGTTTTTTGACCTTAAAACAAATCTCCAAGAATTCCAAAACAAAATCAAATCTTACCTCTAACATATTCATAACATCATCCTAAGATCAACCATGCTTTAAATCATCAAACAAAGTCACAAAAAAATCACAAAATAACGCTTGGAGTTCTTGGTTTTAAACTTAGTCCAAAATAGAAACTCTCTCAACTAACTTTGATCAATCTCTTGATCCATAGCGTAAAGACATGTGATCTTCAAAATAAAACATCACATGGTTTAAAAATGTGTCCTAAAGAAGATCCAACCATCAAACTTAAAGCTAAAATTCAACAAAACATGGATCTAACCCAAAAACATCAAATCTTAGGCCAAACCGAAATCCTCTTGCATAGAAAACCCTATCTTAAAAACTAATACTAAATATCTGAAAAATAACATCATAACATGTATATAAGAGGCTTAGGATCATCACATACAAATATCAAAGCCTTTCGAATAAGATCAAACCACGAAATATTCCAACTTTCACAAAACAAAAACTGCTTTTCCACTTCCAGTTTTCAAGTTTCTAAATCTAAGGAAATCTATCATCAAACGTTTTAGACATGCAACAAAACCTCAATTAACATTCCTAAACACATGCTAACAACACTCCATAAAATTTTCGGACCAAGATATGTCCATTAGCTTGGTCATAACTTCCAAAACAAAACATACTCTCCAGTTTCACATCCAGAATAACCTTTCCATGGTTAAAAATACTTTTGACCAATCAAATGAGCATGGAATGAGACTAATAAGATATCCACGGAAACTAGACTCAAGGACGAACAACTTATGTGAAGGAATTATTGTGCATAAAAACCACAAAAAGGGTAAAAAATGGCCACGCAAATCGACACAGAAATCTGCCCGAGAGAGCTCTTTTGGGTTTTCTCTCTAAGAACGGAGTGAAGAAGTGATAAAATGAAATGAAATGTGCCTTGCACGACTTTAGACTCCTGGAGGGGGAAGTTGTGGGCTTGAATGACCCTTGATTTGAGTTGCCTATGTGACATAAAGTGGAGAATAGTGAGAGGAATGGACTGCCTGCAGCAGCTGTGAGAGATGGAGGTTGATGGAGTGGATTTCTCCTTCACATCAAGGTACTATTGGGTGCAGCCAATGGCAGTGGATGGTCTGCCATGTGGGGGAGGAAACTTCTCCAAGAAGCATTGCCAAGGTGGCCAATTTCATGGGCCTTGGTGGGCCTCAACCAAGTGGGCTTCAATTTGGGGTTTAAAGGGGGTTTGGTTAGGGTTTGAGATGCTATCAAGCCCAAAACCAAATTTTATTGGCCCAATCAAATTTCCAAGGTTTAAAAGGTTGGATAATGATGTCATAACAATGATTTTATTAATTAATAGCATGTGGAAGTGATTTAATCAAGTGATTAAACACAATGCTAGAAATCGGGTTAGAAAGGGTTTGGGAAACCGTTTAGGGTTTTGGTTTCAATCAAGCATTTGGGGTTTAAATTGGGTTCCAACCATTTAGGGTTTTGCTAGGATTGAAACCTTCTCTGGTCTGGCACAATTTGGTTGAACAGATGAAACAAACTTTTATTAAGGTGGCATGATCTCACACCTTGATTTCCTCCACAAATCTATCTAATGGTTCCTTTTTGTGCCAAGTGTCTAATACCATTCACTATGTGTGGCTAAGATCTTGCCAAGTGTCCAAATAAAACTCCTCTAACCTAATTTGGACATTCCATACTGTGATTTTGAAAACACTGCACTAGGTGCGCACATCGAGGTTACTATTCACTCTAAAAAAATGCATAATAAACTTAGTACTGAAAAATTCTAATTATTCATATTAACCTATAGTGAAAATCGTTTACCGAAATTCAACCCCGAAGTGCCCCTAAAAATAATTTCACAATTTCCAACAGACGTTTCGTCCGAATTTATGAAAATAAGCTATTGCACTATAAAATCCTAAATAATCCACTGAGTCTAATGGTGTAGACCATAACTCATTCTAACATTTCTAACTACCTCAAATAATTAAACTCATAACTCTAGCACCATATTGAGTAATAACACTGATTATGATGACAGACTAAAACCTGAGCGATTGGTCGATTCGTTAAAACTTATGGGGCTTTCACGAGGTTCCTAAGGCCAATAGAAAGTCTACCAGTGAATTTCTAGTGGGTTGTTACATTCTTCACTAAGAAAACAAGGTTGATTCCTACAACTACAAACTTCTGAAGTCAATGAACCTAGCAACATTAATCAGCTTGAAATCTCTGAATTGTTGAAAGAGTTTGAAGGGAGTTTTTAGGAAACCACTAGACTACCACCTCCAAGGTAGTGTGATCATCAAATTCAATTAAAGAATGGGACTCAACCCTTCTCAGTTCAACCATATAGGTACCCTTTTTATCAAAAAATTGAGATAGAAAAATTGTCCAAGATCTTTTGAAATCATGAGTATAAGAGCCAAAAAAAACCTATTTTCTTCTCCAGTACTTTTGGTGAGAAAAAGTTATGGAAGTGAGAGGATGTGTGTGGATTACATGACTTTAAATCAGGAAACTATCAAAGATAAGTTTCATATCCCTATAATTGACAAATTTCTTGATGAATTGTTTGGGACGCAAGTTTTTTCAAAGCTGGATCTAAGATCTGGATACTACCAAATTAGAGTGAAGAATGGTGCCTAAGACTACATTTAGGACCCATGAGGGTCATTATAAATTTTTAGTGATGTCATTTGGGCTTACTAATACCCTACCACCTTCCAAGGGCTGATGAATTAGGTGTTCAAGCCATATCTCAGAAAGCTTGTATTAGTGTTCTTTGATGATATATTGGTATACATCAATAATTATTCTGAGCATTTGAAACACTTAAGAGTGGTTCTAGATACTTTGAGATAGCGTAAGCTCTTTGCTAAATTATCTAAATGAAAGTTTGGGGGTGTAGAAGTGGAGTACCTGGGGCATTTAATATTGGGTGCATGAGTAAAGGCATATCCTTCCATGATAGTATCCATATTGGATTGGCCCAATCCCACTTCCTCAAAATCCTTGAAGGGTTCCTAGGCCTCATTGGATATTATAGGAAATTCATTGAGGGTTATGGGTCAATTGCAGCTCCTTTGACATCACTCTTGAACAAGAATTCATTTGAATTGTCTAACCCAGCTCAGATAGCTTTCGAAAAGTTGAAAAAGTCTGTGACGCACCCACCAGCATTGAGCTTACCAAATTTTTCCAAGTCATTTACAATGGAGTGTAATGCTAATGGAAATGGGCTTGGAAGAGGTCCAACCCATGGCATATTTCAGTAAAGCACTAAAGGATAGAAGTTTGGTTTTGTCTACTTATCATAAGAAGCTTTTGGCTCTCGTCACTACTGTGCAAAATTGGTACCCTTACTTGTTGGGGCAATCTTTTAAGGTAAAAACAGATATGCAAGTACTCAAGTTCCTGTTGGAATAGAAGATAAGAACTGAGTCCGAGTAGGAATGGATCACAAAGTTGCTAGGCTATGACTTTACCATCAAATTATAAAAAAGGCAAAGAGAATAAGGTGGCAGATGGCATTTCCAGAAGATGAGAAGATGAGGAGGCCACTTTGGCATAAATCTCTTTTTCGACACCTTTATAGATAGAGGATTTGAAGGCTACTAGCTATTCACTTTCATAGGAAGTTGTGGATATATGCACCATGCTACAAAAAGGGGAAGTAGTTGACAATAACTAAATAACGCAGCAAGGCTTGTTATTAAGGAAATGGGCGCTGGTTATAGTCTCTTCTTCTCCTTTCAAAGAAAGAATATTGCAGTTTATTCACAGCAACCCTCAAGCTAACCATGTATGGTATCACAAAACCTTACATACGGCTAGAGCAGATTTTTACTATGAAGGGATGCATGCAGATATTAAAGAATTTGTGAGAGAATGTGATGTTTGTCAAGCTGCAAAGATTTTTACTGGTTTATTGCAACCTTTGCCTATCCCACTTCAGCGATGGACTGATTTCTCAATAGATTTCATTGACGTTTTGCCTGAATCACATGGTTCTTCTGTGATTTTTTCTATCATTGATAGGCTTACCAAATATTCTCATTTTTTTTCTCACTCTCACATCCCTATGCTGATGTGAAGGTGGCTCAATTATTCTTTACTCAAGTCTTCAAATTACATGGAATGCCTAAGACAATTATGTCTGACAGGGATCCTGTTTTTACTAGATTTTGTTTTGGAAAGAAATTTTCAGCCTCCAGGGTACCACTTTGGCCTTTAGTTCTGCATACCATCCGCAGAGTGATGGTCAAACAAAAGCCCTAAATAAATATCTTGAAGGGTATCTCAGATGCTATATTGGAACCAAGTCTAAGCATTGGAGTAAATAGTTAACCATTGTTGATTGGTGTTATAATACAACTGTACATTCTTCTACTTGATTAACCCCTTTTGAATCACTATATGGTTATCCACTTCCTAAGTTGATATCATATGTCCCTGGAACTACTATTAATGATGGTGTTGATCAGCAATTGAAGACTAGAGAAGAAGTTATAGGATTGTTGAGAGAAAACTTGCAAAAGGCACATCACAGAATGAAGTTTTTTTTGCTAACAAGAAGAGGGTGGGAAGAAAATTCGAGTTGGGGGATTGGGTTTTCTTGAGGCTGTAACCCTACAGATAGAAAACTATAGCTATGAGGTATAATCTAAAACTGGCACCTAGATACTATGGACCATTCCAGATTGTTGCTAAGATAGGAGTAGCGGCTTATAAACTCAATCTACCAACTTCCTCTAGGATATATCCTGTGTTTCATACATCTTGCCACAAGAGGAAGTTGGGTCAACATATAACACCATTACCATCATTACCTCCAGTTGATCACGAGGGCAATGTGCAACCAGAGCCTGAGGCTATATTGGACAGACGCATGAAGAAGTTTAGAAACTAAGTTGTAATTGAGGTTTTGATCAGGTGGGGTGGAACATTGCTAGAGGATAGCACTTGGGAGTCATTGTGGAAGCTCAATGACCTTTATCCACACCTTGTGGGCTAGGTCTTTTTAGAAGAGGGTTGCTACTACTGATTCAACCTTGTGGTCAAGGCTTTTGAAGGGAGGGAGAATGTTAGGTGTATAGTGTGAATTGAAGGAAGAATGGGAGGAAGTTGTGATTGAGCGGGGTGAATAAGAAGGGCTTGAAACAGTGTGGAGCTTTTAATAAAACAGGGCGTGAAAGGGAGATTGATAGACTGGGTGGGGAATTAATGAATGGGGAGTTTTTGTAATAGTTGATATAGTGCGTTTGTTCCTTGTTTGTAATAACTCATACAGTGCATTTGGTTCCTACCATTGTGTATAAATAGCGGGAAGGAAAGGACGATCAGTATCTGAAGACTTATATGTTGTAATTCTTGGAGGTAGGATTTTCCTTGAAATAAGTCCATCAGCGTGATTCTTGATTTCGTTTTCTTGTTCTTGTTTCTTTCTTGATTCTTGCTACCCAGAAAACCCGTAACATTTTGCAATGTACCTAGTATGCAATCAACAATATGCAATATTTGCAGCAGATAATTTTTTTTTTTTAGCAATACTATGTACCAGAAGTAATATATCCTAAAACATAAACATGATTCATAAAATGCACCTGATCACTGGTATCCAAAAGGTTACAGTACTTGTCGAACAGGTCTGTAACATAAAAAGTATTGGAAACAGCGCTCCATAGCTACAGTCTAGAAGTAAAAACTATTGTACTAATTCGTTGAGCCATTCACGCAGCTCAACTATGATATTCAAACTGATGTCCTGAAAATGGGAGATAGGCTCCATCGACTCTTTGCCTGTGCTCCACATTCTACTCGACCTCGTCCAATCTCCCATGCGTGGGTTCTCCAAATCCTAAAATATCGTCCCATATGTTTTAAACTCACCAATATCTAATTAGAAAAATTTAGAACATATCACAACCATAACAAACTCATTAAGGCAAAAACACACATAGGTTAAAATTCTTGAGTTTTGTTGCAATTCTATCAAACATAATTCCTCATGCTCAAACCAAAATATTGCAACATAGAAAATCATATCCTATGTCAAAATAGCATACTAAAACAACCAACAAAATCCACTTCACAAAAATCACAAAAACTCTTTTTAAAACAAAGCTCCAAGCTTTAATTGAAAACATAACCTTTGATTCTTAAGGTTTTGTTTCCACTTGCCAAACTTATCCTAAAAGTTTAAAAATACACTTCCACTATATTCATAACACACTTCTAAGACTTATCATGATTTTAATCATCATACAAACATCATAAAACCACAAGATCTAGCACCAAACATTTTACTTCAACACTTATACTAAAAAACGATTGCCTTAAGGTTTGGTTTTGATCAAATCCTTTGATCCGAAACTTACCATGAAAAAACATTACAAACCAACAATATCACATGGTTAAAAATCATGTTCTAGAGTAGATCCAAGTATTAAACGCAAGATCACATGGCCATATTTGCATCAAAATATCCATATACCAGAAAACCTCAAATATGTGACCTAGCCAAGTCTCTTCATGCATAAAATATCATATCTTTAAAACCAATACCGAATATCCTTAAACTAACATCCTAACATATCAAAGTCTTCGGATCATCATATAAAAATATCAAAGCCATTGGAGCCTGATTTTTCCATAAAAGATCCAAGCTTTCACAAAACAGAAACCGTTTTACTCCTTCCAGTTTCCAACTTTTTAGATCTAAAAAACAATTTCATCCAAATATTATAACATGCAACGAATCATCATCAAACTCTCATATAAACATATTAACTACACTCCTCCATAAAAAAATCAGACCAAGATCTTTCCAGTAGCTTGGTCAAAAATAGGAAAATATCAAGCATTGTCCAGTTTACCATTCAGAATGACCTTTCCTATCTTAAAACAACTTTTAACCAATCTAGTGACCATTACAATTAACAAAAAGGATATCCATAGAAACTAGACTCAAATAGGAACAAGTCATGTGAATAGCATTTCGTGCAAAAATACTTAAAAAAGCTTCCAAATGGGCTAGTAAAGTGACTCAGGAAAGCTGTCCGAGTGAACCTTTAGGTTTGTCTCCAAGAAAAGTGTCGGAAATGAATGAAATGATTGGGGATGGAATTGGAAGCATTCTTACACAACTAAGGGGTGATGAGAGGGCAGTGAATGACATTGAGTGATGGTTGTTTCAGCCAAAACAAGGGGCAAAACCAGTGGGCAACGGTGCATGGTTTCAGCCAAGGAAGCTTTCTTGTGAAGGGTGGTGGTGAGGTGGCCTTTTGCCTTTACATCAAGTACAACTTAGGGCTGCTTTGGGTAGTGTTTGGTCAGCCATCGTAGGGGGAAACTTTCTCCTCAAGCCTTGTAAAGGTGGCTCAATTTCGTGAGCCTTAACCGAATGGGCTTCAATTTGGGGTTTAAAGAGGACTTCACTACGGTTTGGGTTGCTATCAAGCCAAATCCAATTTTTCTTGGCCCAATAAAAGTTTCAAGGTTTAAAGGATTGAAGAATGATTGAATTTGAGTGGTTAATAGCATATGAAAGTGATTTAATCAACTGATTAACCTCTAAGCTAAAAACCGGATCTATTTAGGGTTTGGAAGCAAATTTGGGGTTTGGGAAAACCATTTAGGGTTTCGGTTTCAACCAACTTTTGGGATTTCGATTGGAGTCCAAATGTTTAGGGTTTCACTAGGGTTGAAAGCCTATTCGGTTTGACACAATTGGATGGTTGGATGGAATAGTGCTTTGCTTAGGTGGCATGATCTCAATACTTGATTTCTTTCACATTTCTATCTCATGGTTCCTCTTGGTGCCAAGTATCTAATACTATTCACCAAGTATGGCTAAGATCTTGCCTAATGTCCAAATAAAACTTCTCTAACCTAATTTGGACGTTCCATACTGTGATTTTGAAAACACTGCACTTAGTGCTACTATCGATATTACTATTTATACCGAAAAGGTGAAAAATAACTTTGCACTTTAAAATCTTAAATAATTATGCTAACATAATAGTAAAAATAGTTTATCAAATTTCGACTCCGAAGGACCTTGAAATAATCAAAATGCATTTTCGAACAAACATTTCATCTGAAAATTGAAAATAGATTTATTGCGCCATAAAATCTTAAATATTCAAACGAAACTAATGGCGCAAACCGTATCTCATTCTGACACTTCTAGGTATCTCAAATAAATAAAATTGCCCTTCTAACATCATAGTGAATAACAATACTGACTATGCTGACATATTAAAATCTATGCGATTAGTCGATTCGTGAAAACTTTTGAGATTTTCACAAGATTCATAAAGCCTAAAGAAATTCATCCTTTGAATTTATGGCAGAATGTTACAAGAACAGCCAAAATTTTATGTTCTAAGGTAGTACCCGGTATACTATAGATTCTCATTCCACTTGATTCCGAATTCCGGCCAATTTCGGACGGTTCTAATAGAGATTTTATAATTTTCTTGAGTTTAAATGACATTTTTGTAAATTCAGAATCTAGATAACATTCATGTAATTTTAAAATTTAAAATGTATTTATATAATCTAATTTTTTTTTATAACTTTAAATATGTCCCCTCTTTATCTCTCTGTTATTTTTTTAAATCTCATTATTTTTAATAATTTCTTGAATCTTTATTATTATTATTATTTTTTTCTCGACTCAAGTTTATAATTTTTTTTTCTCTATCTTTTCTTTTAAAGTTTTTACCCTATATTCATTTTAGAAATCTTCAATTCTTCCACACACACATGTACATGTATTTTTTTTTATTAATTATCAGTTTTTATATATAACTAATACGCACCAGAACACACCAATACTTTTTTTTTTTATGGAAAAATATCTAATACTTAAACCAAAATAACGACCGTAACAGAATTTAAAGCATTGTTCGGAACTTTGCACGATCAGGAGTACTATATCTCCAGCTACAAAATGTAACCTCTTTGATTAGTTGTTGGGCCTCAATTATCTCCAGCTACAAAATATGGCGATGCAATATGCCACTTGTGAGGTGCCGATTGGGTGGGACCAAGTTAAAAAAATCTTGTTCAGTGGCAAAAAAATAAGACCCCACACAGAATCATTTACAACCAATCACAACAAAGAAACAGATAAGCGGATATGGCACCAGGATAAAAGGATAAGGTCCAATCCGATCCCATTGGTTAATCCATAACTCTAAAACACATATCAACCGTCGGATCCTTAAAAGCAAGCAAACGAACCGTCGACTTTCAAGAATGAACAAGAGCCACAAACATAGCCTTGAAATGAAAATACAAAGCCACGCATAACACATATGCTTTCAGCTTATTCTACCATCACTACCATCACCACCACTTTCCTTGACACCACTTGATTTCTTGCGTTGATTGATTCAGGTCCTAAAAGATGGCCACAGTCACAACGCAAGCTTCGGCTGCAGTTTTCCGGCCATCATGTGCCGCAAAATCCAGGTTCCTTACCGGGTCTTCAGGTAAATTGCATAGAGAGTTGGCCATTAAACCAATGGCTTCCTCATCCTCTACAGCTTCTTTAAAAGTAGAAGCCAAGAAAGGTGAATGGCTGCCGGGCTTAGCCTCACCAGGTTACCTTGACGGCAGGTACATATCTATTCATCTACACTAACCAATTCTGAATCCTATTCATTCCTTAAGGCTTAAATTGAACATGTCAAAAGTAAGAAACAAACTTTAACAGTGCTTTTAAAATTGTTTCAGTCTTCCTGGTGACAATGGGTTTGATCCTCTGGGACTTGCTGAGGACCCTGAGAACCTGAGATGGTATGTTCAAGCCGAGCTTGTCAATGGTCGCTGGGCGATGTTGGGTGTTGTAGGAATGCTACTTCCAGAGGTTTTCACAACGATTGGTATTATCAATGTCCCAAAGTGGTATGATGCTGGGAAAGCTGAATACTTTGCATCTTCATCGACCCTCTTCGTGATCGAGTTCATTCTGTTCCATTATGTTGAGATCAGAAGGTGGCAAGACATTAAGAACCCAGGAAGTGTCAACCAGGACCCCATCTTTAAGCAATATAGTTTGCCCCCAAATGAGGTGGGATACCCAGGAGGCATTTTTAACCCACTTAACTTTGCACCCACTCTTGAGGCCAAGGAGAAGGAGATTGCAAATGGTAAATCAATGTTTGAAATATGCAGGTTGATTCAGCTCATAAATTTTGCATACTAATTGTTCTTTGCCTGTATGCAGGGAGGTTGGCAATGTTGGCATTTTTGGGATTTGTGGTTCAGCACAATATTACTGGAAAAGGACCATTTGACAATCTGTTGCAGCACCTCTCTGACCCATGGCACAACACCATCATCCAGACACTAAGCGGCAACTAAGTTCATCAGAAATGACATGATGACCTGTTTCATTTATTCTGTAACAATGGGGGCACACGGTTTTTGAGTGAGATGTGGCATCAGTGTGAACAATGTATCCATGTACAGGGGAACTGAATGGCATTAATATCTCCATGCAGATTACATCTACTATATAGCAGGTAGTTAAATTTCTGAAGCAAGAAATCGAGGACGCCTAAAGTTCCTTATCCGACTTCCATGTGTTTCTCTTCAAGTTTCGACTTATGGATTGGGTAATTGGAAACTAATATCAGAAGGTATCCATGTTATAAAACTAAAAGATCAAATATACACCCGTGTTATGAGTACAACATATACAGCTATGATATTGGGTAGCCAAAATAATCAAATGAGCTCCTGTACACCTTTCAGATTGCTCTTATTTCATTACTTTCTATGCCAACTCCATTAAAGGAAATCTACAGCCTAACCTTCAAATGTGATGCACAGAGATGCTTCTTTCAGTAACCTCCTTGTCATTTCAACTAAAGATTAATGTGACACATGAGAGTCGGTTTGGTTGCTACAAGAGGAATGTAAATGATAAGGAACAGGAAGGCAGACCTAGCTACCTCAACACTAAAGAACAGAAACTAGCAAAAGAGTTAGGAACACGGATAAGATATCAATAAACATTTGAGTATGTGCTTGTTCTTCAAATTACATGATGAACAAGGGATATATCATCCAGGTACTTCAATCGAACCCTATACTCAAGACATGGGAAAGGATAATCTAAAGAATTTTTTTTTTTGATCGGTACTCAAAGATAATATATTCATAAAAATAGGCATAGCCCAGGTACACAGGAAGTATACATGAAAACACGCCTAGCTAGAGGAAACAATAGAAAGAAGAAGATCATGGACACTACGTCCGTTACAAACTATAGCCCCCGCCCATAGGAACAATGTCTTAAAAAAGAAAACTTTAAGCTCGTCCCTTGTTCTCTCTTGATCATCAAAACATCTAGCATTTCTCTCCCTCCAAATACACCAACACAGGCATATTGGTACCAATCTCCAAATTGCCGCTACCTGAGAATCTCCATGAAGTCCTATCCAGCTTGCGAGGAAATCCACCAATCTCCAAGGCATAACCCAAGACAATCCGACTCTTAAGAAGACATCATCCCATACAGCCTTAGCCACCTCACAGTGTAAAAGCAGATGATCGACAGACTCTCCCTGCTTCTTACACATACAACACCAATCTAGGATAATGACCCGTCGTTTCCTCAAATTATCTATGGTAAGAATCTTGTCCAAAGACGCTGTCCAAATAAAGAAAGCTCCTTTTGAAGGAGCCTTCGTCTTCCATATACTCTTCTACGGAAATATAGACAAACCGAAGTTCGTAAGCTTTTGATAAAAAGAACTAACCGAAAAGATACCTTTTATAGAATGATTCCAATGCAGCTTATCACCGGAGCCCCCTGGAATACTTGCAGAATATAAAGCCGCAAAGAACTCCGTAAAAGACTCAAATTCCTAGTCATGGGCTGCCCTAATGAAGTCAATATTCCATTGAGGGGTACCATTTGCTGAAGAATGAAGAAAGGCAATCGATGCCTCCTTAACTATTGCAAGCGCAAAGATGGCAGGGAAAGTATCTCGTAGACAATGGTTACCATACCATATATCAAACCAAAAAGGGACACACGAATCATCGCCTACAACAAAATATTCATGTTCACGGAATGTCCCCCAAAGACTCCTAATGTTTTTTCATAAACCCACTCCATAAGTGCCTCGTACCTCATTCGAACACCATCCTCCCCAAGCTTCCCCAAACTGAGAATCGATGACCGCCTTCCAAAAAGCCTCCCTTTCATTTTGGTACCTCCACAACCACTTGTCCAAGAGGGCTTGATTGAATTTCAGCAAGTGGCGAATCCCCAAACCCCCCCCAGAAACTGGGATACAAACTGTAGACCAATTAACCAGGTGGAATTTGAACTCTTCCCCCAATCCACTCCATAAGAAATCCCTTTGTAACTTCTCAATTCTATTAGCAACCTTTGTGGGAAGCGGGAATAGAGACAAGAAATAGGTGGGTAAGTTAGAAAGAGTGCTTTTAATCAAAGTCAACCTACCACCTTTCGACAAGTAAAGTCTCTTCCAAGCAGCCAATCTACGCTCCACCCTTTCGACTACATCATTCCAAATCCTTTCAGATGTAAAAGGAGTCCCCAACAGTAAACCGAGATACTTAATAGGAAGCGAAGATATCTTACAACCCAATGTAGAAGCAAAAATCTCCACATCAGGGGCGGCCCCCACTGGCACTATTTCCGACTTAGCGAGGTTAAAGCATAGGAGTAACGCCCTCAAGTCTTAGACTTGACCGAGGTGTGCACCACAAAAAATGAGTGTGTCATCAGCAAATAACAAATAAGAAATGTTAAGATCACCATTCCCTACCGAAAAACCATGGAGTAGCCCACCATCCACCATCCCCTCAATCATCTTGCTGAGAGCTTCCATGACAAATAAAAAACGTAGAGGGGAGAGCGGATCTCCCTGTCTCAGGCCACGAGAGGAGCTGAAGAAACCCACCGGAGAGCCATTTACCAAGATGGAGAAATGAGCTGAAGTGATACAAAATTCTACCCATTTCTGCCATTTCCCCCCAAAACCACATCTTTCAAGTAAATAAAGAAGGAACTTCCAATTAACATGATCATAAGCTTTCTCCATGTCTAACTTGCAAAGTAGCCCAGGCTCTCTAGACTTAAGCCGACCATCCAATACTTCATTTGCAATAAGAACCGAGTCAAGGATTTGTCTACCTTTGACAAACGCATTTTGCAGCTTCGAGATTAGATCTTCCACCACCGAGATTAGTCTATTTGCTAACACTTTGGAAAGAATCTTGTACATCCCATTCACGAGACTAATGGGGCGATAGTCCCTGACATCCCTAGATCCCACCTTTTTAGGAATGAGGGCTAAAAAGGTGGCATTGAGGCTCTTTTCAAATCTAGCATTAGAATGAAATTCAAGAAAGACTTGCATAACATCTTCCTTGACCACCTTCCAACAAGGTTGAAAGAAACCCAGGGTAAACCCATCCGGACCGGGAGCCTTATCACTTGACATACTTCTGATAACATTGCCCACTTCCTCTTCTGTAAAAGGCCTTTCTAACCACCCTACACTGTGCTGATCTAAATTAGTAAAAGACAACCCATCCACTCTCGATCTCCAATTATGCTCTTCTGATAATAATTGTTGATAGTATTGTAGAATGTGGTTTTTGATAACCGTCTGATCCGAAGAAGCTGCCCCATCTACCATCAGTGTATCAATAGCATTATTCCTCCTATGAGAGTTAGCCATCCTATGGAAGAATTTCGTGCATTTGTCCCCCTCCTTAAGCCAGAGTACCCTTGATTTCTGTCTCCATAAAATCTCCTCCATCAAAGTAACCCTTTCAAGATCAGCAACTACCTGATTCTTTCGGATTTTGTCAGGATCAGAAATGGATTTGGCCTCCTCCTCACCTTCCAAGCCCTGTAATTCATCTAAAAAAGAGCGCTTTTGCTGAAGCACATTGCCAAAAACTTGTTCATTCCACTGCTTCAAGTCCTGTTTCAGTGCTTTCAACTTTTTAACCATAATGAAACTTGGAGAGCCTTGGAAGTTATAGGAAGTCCACCAATGTCTGACCCTGTCTACAAAACTGTCAGTTTTAAGCCACATGTTCAAATTTAAAATACCTTCTACCCCCATAGATGCCTCCACAATCTAAAATGGTAGGGAAATAATCAGAACATAAACGAGGTAATCTTCTTTGAGCCACATCCGGATAGTGTGACTCCCAATCGGGTGTTGGCAAAAATCTATCGATCCTCGACCATGATGGGCAGTCACGGTTGTTGGACCAGGTAAAAGTGCCTCCTGATAGTGGAATGTCCATGAGCTCCTGTTCTGAAATAAAATCAGAGAAATCTCTCATGGCTGGAGTGATGCGAGAAAACCCCGACCTCTCGCTTGGAAAGCGAGAAGTATTAAAGTCACCCCTTATGCAACTCGGTAGCTCCCACCAACTGATGACTCCAGCCAGTTCTTCCCACAAGAATCTTCTCTCTCTATCAAGATTAGGGCCATAAACCCCAGCAAAAGCCCACTTAAAGCCGTCTTCTAAATTAACAAAAGAGCATGACACCGAGAAATCACCCACACACTCCTCCACCCTTTCCACCACCCTTGTGTCAAACATAATTAAAACTCCCCCGGAAGCACCTTTTGATGGTAGGTAGGACCACCCAATATGCTGTCCTCTCCATAAACTGCGAATTACTTGTCTAGAAATAACTTCCAATTTAGTCTCTTGTAAACATATGATGTCCCCTTTGCACTGGCGAAATAAATTTCTAACTTGCAGCCGCTTATTAGGATCATGCAGCCCCCTCACATTCCAAGAAATTATTTTTGGCTTCAAGGGACAACCATCTTCCCCCTCCCCTTACTACGCTCCTGAGTAGAGCTCTTCTCACCTCCATCCTCTTTCATTGCCTAATCTAGCCTTTTGAGTTCTATTTCTCTTTTTTTGGCCAAAGCCAAGGATTGATCGGACTTTGCTTGGGCTTTCACCGCCTCTTCTGCTGTAAGTAAGGCCATAAATTCAGCTTCAAAATCCCCATAAGAAATTCCTACCATTTGCTTAATGTCCATTGCTCTCCGGATAACCCAGTCTGACACATTGGGATGAAAGGAATAGAGTGGAGTAGGTTCATCCTCCCCATCCCAGTTAGCCTTAAACATAACCAAAGAACCAGTATTTTCGAGAAAATCGGACTCTTCTACCACCTGTTCTGACGCAATGGCTACTGTTTTCGCAGCCAGGGGGACAGAAAACAGCCCAGAAGGAGCTGACGTCTCTGTCTGTGCCACTGCTAGGTCCGAAAGTTCAACTACATCCAACAAATGATTATGAGACGGCACCGGTAGCCTATTCATCACCAGAGGGTCGTGAAGTAGGCCAAAACATACTGGCGGCGAAGTTTGTGCCACCACGAAAGGTGGCGGCCCCTCCGGAAGCACCCCGTGTTCCAACGCAACTTGCGCAGGGCCGCTGACTTCATCGAGGACTTCCATGGAATGGGTTGGCATATCAGTGGCTACCGACGTTAGAGTCACCGAAGCGAGGGACACCGTCAGGTTTTGTTTCAGTGAGGATTCCGACGAAACAAAGACCCCATGTTCTAACGAGGCTTGCGCAGAGCGATTGGCTTCATCGAGGGCTTCCGTAGGGAAAGTAAGCGTATCAGTGCCTGCCGGCGTTTGAGTCATCGGGTTTTGTTTCAGGGATACAGACGTTTGAGTCGCCAACGCGAGGATTCCGGCAGTACTAAGAATCGGATCATCAACTTTGCAACCTGCCGACACCACCTTAGGCAGCATAGAACTCACCGGCGAGCCCACCCTCGCCACCGTCGACTCGCCTCCACCGATGAGGATGCCTGACCCGCCACCAACGGTAGCAACGACACTGGGCTAGCTCCGTGGGCTTCCCTTCGTCTCCATGCAGGCTTCGAGCCCTGGGCTACGGGCTTAGCCAAATGGATGGGCTGCTGGATAAAATTGGCTTGCAAATGAGGCCCAACAGAAACGGTTCCCTTCCCCTTAAGCCCATACTCAAACACAGGCCCATTAAAGAAGCCTTCACCCTGGCCCCCCAAGAAAATCTTCTCCCTCTGAAGTCCCTCCTCAACGCAGCAATTTAATACACCCATATTAAGTATTAACCCACCCACTTGCTTCTCCATCTCTGCCAATGACAGTAACAAAGGTTCCAAACTTGGCCCCGACAAAGGCCTGCGTACACTTGCCTCTTCACAGGGCCGCGTCTTCACCAAAGGACCTGACCCCTCTACAGGTTTTGGAGCTCCAGACAAAGCCTCCTTGTACGAAGAAAAAACTTCATGCCCCTGTGGTAGTGGAGGAGGTAGCGTCCATGGGTGGTCCCTCTGTTATCTCTTCGCAAAACAGAGGAGGTTGCGGTTTCAGTTGCAGCAATTTCCTTCAACAACTCACCAAAATTCCTCCAACCAACACCTTTCCTCCCTTCCGGAATCACTAGTAAGTTGCGACATTTCTCTTGAACGAACTCTGATAGGGAAAACTCCCATAAGAGTTGCGTTGTCTCTGAATCACCAACACGTGAGAGCCAATTCTACGCGACCTGATGAAAACAGAGGGGGCCCTTTGAAACGATACCTTCCTCTACCATGCCAGCCAGCCACCCCAAGGAGTCTTGCTCAATGAAGATGTGATTCACCGCGAGACAACTGCTCTCGGTGATTCTCCACCACCTTGCATTCGTCTTCATAATCTCAAAACATTTTTTATCAATAACAACATTCCTACTCGACCCCATCACAAAACAACTACTCATAAAATCCTAAAAACTCTAGGCTAACAAACACTGGTCTCAACCAGCAAAAACGGAAAACCAATGAGAAAACACAGCATTTTCCCTCAAGTGTACAGAGAGAAAACACCAAATGGTTGGTATTTTAATAAATAAATAGGTAATCTAACAGTTCCATAAATGGAGCTCAGTTCATTGCTGATCCGGTCGATAATTATTAACAAACGAAAAGTATGGTTGGTATTAACCATTATGCTAAGAGTAATAATAATATGTGCATGGGCATTACACAGGCAGTTGCACATGGGGTGAGTTAAAATACCGGTGATAAATTAACAGTAAATATTTTTTAAGTAAAAAGTCATCAGTCAGCGCAGTCCATGTACATATCACCACTCTTATGCTAATGTTGGGATTAATTTCTCATGTCCAATAAGTTAGGCCCATAGTCTTGTGTGGACATCAAGTGGGGCCTTAAGTCTAATGTTTTCCAAGTTGGGCCTAAGTCTTTAGTGTCTCTCCTAAGCTTTATACTCAAAAAGCTTGGGCCTTTAATAAATCAATCTCATGGGCCTTCCTAAACCATTTAGTAATTTCTAATATGCCATGTGTCACTCTTCCATTGGCCTTTTGGCATTTATCCTCAAAATTAATAAAGCACTAAAAAGGTCTTCTAATAATTCCACTAAACCAATCAAGCCCTAAAAATTTTCCATTTTCTCAAGTAACCCCACTTCTACTTAGCTAGGGTCATGGCTACTAGGATCAAGGCCTAAGGGTTTTTAAGCGGGGTTTTTACAAAACATAAAAACCAATTCATCTTTTTTATAAGGGTGTGCATCCGGACTGAATTTTTTTCCGGTCTGGTTAAAAATCTGGAAATCCGGATGATCCGGGCGGATACAAAATTATTATATCTGCCCGGATCGATTACGGATCCGGTATTTAACCGGTATTATCCGTAACCGGCTTTTAGAATAGGCTGAAGCCATAAGGTGGTAACCCAAAAGTTAGTAACCCGTAGGTTTCCTCTTCCCCAAAACAAAAGTAAAAGGTAGTTACTTTTTCATTTCCTCACTCTCAGTCTCACTTCTCGATTTCCTTTCTCTCTCTCTCTCATTCATTCTGCTTTGTTTCCTTTCTTTTAACTAGCTTGAAATTGCAACAGACACACAATCCTTGTCTCTCTCATAGGGTTTGTACGTGCTTCATCTGAAACCCATCTACATCTATTTCTCTGTGAGCTCTCTCTCTCTCTCTCTCTCTCTCTCTCTCTCTCTAAGTTTGTAGATCTAAGTTTGTGTTTGTAGTGAGATTCTGTGTTTGTAGATCTGCTTTTTGGGTTTCTTTATTTTTGAAGTCTTCTAGCGAAAACGTGTTTGTAGATCTACATGCTCGCAACACTATAAAAATTGTAAAATTGTGTACTTTTTTGCTTTTGAAAAATAATGTTCAGATGCTTTCTCGGTTTCTATATCACTTTCCTCTCTTGTTAGTTGTTTACCCCAACTGAGCTGTCGTCGTCCATTTTCATCACAGAAAAAATTGTCGGTATGGCTCTCTCTCTCTCTCTCTCTCTCTCTCTCTCTATGTATGTCTCTCTAATCTTGAATACGAGTCTGGTTTGATTTTGTTTTTATTTTTTTTCCTAATCTCTAGTCTATTTTCGATTTTTTCTTGCTATTAATCTCTCAAGATGCTACGATTGTGTTCATTAAACTTTTTTTCCATTCTTTTTGGTTTGGATCTGGGTTTGGTTTCATTTTTCATGTTTATTTTTATTTTTGTAATCTCTAGTCTATTTTTTATTTTATTTTTCTTGCTATTCATCTCTCTAGATGTTGTATGTCAAGAATCTGAAGTTCTCTATTCGTTTTCCCTTCCTTTTGGTTTGGATTTGGGTCTCGGATATTTTTCTATTTGTTTTGTTTTTTCTTGATTTCTAGTTTATTTTCAATTTTTTTTTCTTCCTAGTCATTTCTGGATGTTGTATGTCAAGAATCTAAAGTTATTTATTTCTTTTTCCCTTCCTTTTGGTTTGGATCTGGGTTTTTTTGTTTTTATTTTTGTTTTTTGTTTTATTTCTAGTCTATTTTTGATTTTTTTTCTTGCTAGTCATCTCTAAGGATGTTGGGATTGTGTTCATTAAACTTTTGTCCCCTTCCTTTTTGGTTTGGATTTGAATTTTATTTTTTTCCTAATCTCTAGTCTATTTTCAGTTTTTTTCATGCTATTCATTTATTTGGACGTTGTATACCAAGAATATGAAGTTCTATATTTCTCCACTGAGTTCATTAAATTTTTTTTCCTTCCTTTTTGGTTTGGAACTGGTTTTGGTTTTGTTTTGTTCTTTTATCTAATCTCTAGTTTGTTTTTTATTTTTTCTTGCTATTAATCTCTCTGGATGTTGTGACTGAAGCCATTTTTCTAACCTTCCATTCCTTATTGACGCACTCCATATTATTCTCTATATATATGAATACCATTTGGGATATGATTTTTTACTAATTTCTTGATTTTTCAGTTCTTTATTTCTCGCAGCTCACAATGAAAATGATAAGGGGGTTTGACTTCAAATATTCTACCACAATTCTTTACTGCTCTTTTTGAATTTTTCACTATTTGTTCCTTGTAAAGTTAATGACTTGCAGTACGATGTAAACAATAATATAACGTCTGCAGTGTGTCGTATATGTTGATATGTGTTATTATTTATTTTGTTTTATAGAAATTTGAATAGGCAATAAAAAAGTTCAGAAAATGCCTATAAAATATTCATTATAGAAAAAAACCCCTATAAAAACAACAAATATAAAAGCCTACAAAAAAAGCCACTTAAAAAGTGTTAACAAGTTTTTTTTTTTAAATGCGTTTTCAAACCGGATATCCGCCCAGGTTTCAATCAGGTTTATCTGAGCAGATATCCGCCCACTTTTAAAAAGCCGGATTCGGATCCGGATCCTCCCGGATATCCGGATCCGCATCCGGATGCACAACCCTACTTTTTTAAATCCCAAACTAAAATTTATATTCTAACAATATTTTAACTTTATTATTTTTTTATATAATTTTTTCTCTTTCATTTTTTAAAATCCCATAAAATATCTTAACTCAAATCATTTCACTACAATTCACAAACTATTTCATTATTATTTACAAATTTCTCTATTGAGGCATAAAACTATTCTTTAAAATAATGAATAAAATTTTTATACAAATCAATTTGCCGACCATTTATTAAATTGATCGTACCTAATTTGTTTACCATGATATAATTTAATTTAAAAATCTTGATTTGTAAGGTAAGTGTATAAATGCATCCCATACCGTAACACCTGCAACTGTTTATAAGCTCTGTTTAGGTTGTAAGTTTTGATTATAAGCTCTTTTTAGAGTACACGCTAGACGTCGTAGACGATATTGTCGATGACTCGATGCTCTACACACACTGCTCGAGCTTCGTCAAAATGCAAGTACTTTAAAAAATCCCAATAGCCATTGGAACAACCCATTGTACGACCACCGTACATCTATAAGAAAACTTCCAGTTTTGCATCTAGTATAATTTATCTTGTATCATTCTGATTAATTTACAACTCATTCTATTATTTATATCAATGGTTTTAATTAAAAGTGGACTTTTTAAACATGATCTAAAGATTTTTAACTTTGCCAATTGCCACATGTCAACCTCATTATTGCATATAATAAAAGTCAATCATTCGTCTTGGAAGCTCAAAAATGGAGGAAAAACTTGCCGTGCAGCTATGAGCTTCAAGGGTAGCAAGACTGTTCGCTAAAGCATTCCCTTCTCTTCTCTATAACACGATTAATACTAAAAACATTTTTGGCACGTAAGATATCATTCCAAATATCAACATAAATCTAAGGGAGTTGGGAATTATTATTAAACCAATTCACAACAAGAAGAAAATCTGTTTGAACATTGAGATTTCAAATACTAAGCTGGTAGCAAAAAGGAAGCCCGATCCTTAAAGCGGATAATTTTGCAAAAAAGTTAGTATCCAAACCAAGAAAGTAGGAAAAACAAGCAATAATAGAGCAATTATAAGACCGAAGGATGCCCCCATGTGAAGCCCCCAATCTCTGCTTGGGATGGAACGGTGACTTAGAGCATCAGGACATGCAACACAAGGTTACATACTCCCGTACATGACAGTTATTATTTAATGCATCCTAGTATGCAACTAACAGTATGTAATAATCATAGCAGAAATAAAGGTGAAAATATAACTTATGCCAAAATAACTAAGAACATCTCAACTCATTAGTGATCATCAAGTTCAAACTACCAAATGTAGCATAATCTTAGTACAACTAAGGGTCAAAGTCAAATCATTCGCTTCGTGTGTTCTAAAGCATGAAGGACTTGGGCTATAAACATAAGGATTAAATCCAATCTTCTCTCAAGGTCTGACTCCTCCTTAATCAGTCGAATCTAGCGCTCCTTCTAGCTCGTCCTCGTCGAGACCTGACACAACTTCTACTATTCCGAGTGAAATAATAGTGGTCTTACAAGGGGTGAGATTTACTCAAAATCTCAGTAAGTTAAACAACCAACGTGCACAAAGATAAATTAAGTATGAAGAATGATAAATATGCAATGCATGAAATGCAGAAAATTTAGTATGCTTCAAAAGTAGTTGTATATCTCCAGCGGGTCTTTGATGTTTTGCCTTGACTATTCTACAAATCGAGCATCTATTAATATACTCTGCTACATCCTTCTTTAAACCTTCCCACCAAAAGTGTTGCTTCAAATCTTGATACATTTTTGTGCTTCCTGGGTGAGCCGTGTATGGAGTCTGATGCGCTTCCCTTAATATCTTATCTTTGATCTCCTGATCAGCTGGAATAACCTTCTGGTCTTTGTAGTACAACAACCCATCATCTCTTCTGGTCCCTCCTTCTTTTCTATCTTCTGCCTGATTCCTCCTCATTTGGGATCCTCCATCTGGCGCTTTTTCACCTATTCCCATTCCATCGGTACAATTTCTTGTACTGCGATTAGGGATGCTTCGGAAGGAAGATCCTTGATCAACGAACTCCTCATGCTGTGTAGAAGGGACTCTACTTCTAAGGCGGGGCCTGTGGAATCATCCTCTTGCGTCTTTCGACTCAGCGCATCTGCCACTATATTAGCTTTGCAGGGTGATACTTAATTTCACACTGGTAATCGCTAATAGTTTCTAACCACCTTCTCTGCCACATATTCAAATTCTGTTGACTGAATAAGTACTTGAGGCTCTGGTGATCGGTGTAGACTTCACACTTTGCACCATATAAGTAATGCCTCCAAATCTTTAAAGCGAAAACTATGGCGGCTAGTTACAAGTCATGGGTGAGGTAATTCTGCTCATGGCTTTTTAGTTGTCGTGAAGCGTAGGCGACAACCCGCTCTTCTTGCATGAGCACACATCCATGTCCTGATTTGGATGCGTCACTGAAAACCATGTAGGGCTTATGGGTTCAGGTAGGGCTAGTACTAGCGTAGTTGTGAGCCTTTCCTTGAGTTCCATGAAACTCTGCTCACACTTCCCTATCCAAACATAGTTAGCATTCTTCTTGGTTAGGGCAGTGAGGGGTCCTTATAGCTTGGAGAATCCTTCCACGAATCGCCGATAGTAACCAGCTAATCCCAAAAAACTCCAAATTTCGTGCACATTAGTCGGACACTTCCAGTTTACCACAGTTTCGATCTTGTTGGGATCAACTGATACTTCTTGATTTGAAATTACATGCCTTAAAAATTTCACCTCCTGGAGCCAAAACTCACACTTGTTGAATTTGGCGTACAAACGATGTTCTTTCAGCCTCACTAGTGTTAAGCGAAGATGCTGCTTGTGATCTTCTTCGCTTCTCGAATATATCAATATATCGTCGATGAATATGGCAACAAAGCTTTCCAGGTAGGGTTTGAATACTCTGTTCATCATATCCATGAAGGCGGTAGGGGCATTGGTTAGACCAAAGGACAAACTAGGAATTCGTAATGTCCATATCTAGTTCAAAATGCCATTTTAGGGATATCATTCTCCCTAATCTTGAGCTGATGATAACCACGCCTTGAGTCTATCTTTGAGAACACCAATGCTCATTGCAATTGATCTAGTAGGTCATCGATACGCTGTAACGGGTACTTGTTCTTAACCGTTACTTTGTTCAATTCCCTATAATAAATGCACATCCTTAACGATCCATCCTTCTTCTTAATGAACAAAACTGGCGCTCCCCAAGGTGATGAACTAGGTCGAATAAAGCCTTTCTCCAGTAGCTCTTCTATATGCTCCTTTAGCTCTTTTAGTTCTAGGGGGCATACGATAAGGGGTTGTATGGATAGGGGTTGCAGTGGGCTCTAGTTCTATAGTGAACTCAATTTCTCTATCGAGGGGTAATCCGGGCAGATAGTTGGTGAAAACCTCAGGATACTCCTCAACTACAGGTATCCCTCGAATCTCCTTATTACTACCAAAATCTTCCACTATGAGTGCTAAGTAGGTGGTGGCACCATTAGTGATGCACTTCCTTGCCTGCAAAGTTGAAAGCAGAGGAGTAGCATTTACAGTCCCTCCTGTATGATCGATATGTCCACTTTCGGGTGAATCGAAGATAATCTCCTTACTCTGATAGTCTATCCTGGCACAATGTTTGGATAACCAGTCCATTCCTAGTATAACGTCAAACTCTAGTTGATCGAAGATGATCAAATCGGATTCCATCAATCTTCCCTTCAGAGTTAGAGGGCACTTCTTCAATATGCGGGTACAGGTGATCATGCTCCCATAAGGAATTGACACTACTATAGCTTTAGGTAGCGTCTGAGTTGGTAGGTTACACGTGCATGCAAATGTCGCAAACATAAAAGATTTCGTAGCGCAACAGTCGAATAAAGCGCAAGTCGTTTATTCGTATAACATGATTTTACCTAAGGTGTAATCAACTACTGAGTACTAAGAAACTATTTAAAAAGCTAATTTCTAAAGAGGGGTATTTAAAGGAAAATACCAATGATAACTCCCATTTGTTCCCTTCTTTCACTTGCCATGTGGCTTCAGTTCTCCAAATACTGTGAGGCACGTGTATCAGATCCAATTCTTGCTGCAAGATTCCAAGCCTAGCAAGTCTATAGATTAAATCCTATACTCTGGCATATTATTCCTAAGGATATGTGGGTTTACCCAGAGACGTAACCACTCTGATACCACCCTGTGATGCCCCCAACCTCTGCTTGGAATGGAACAGAGACTTAGAGCATCGGGACATGCAACACAAGATTACATACCCTCGTACATGACAGTTATTATGCAACGCATCCTAGTATGCAATAATCACAATAGAAATAAAGTTAAAAGTAGAACTTATGCCAGAATAACTAAAAACATCCCAATTCATTAATGATCATCAAGTTCAAAGTCCCAAATGTAGCATAATCTTAGTACAACTAAGGGTAACAGTCAAATCATTCGCTCCATGCGTTATAAAACATGAAGGACTTAGGCTATAAACATCAAGATTAAATCCAATCTCCTCTCAAGGTCCGGCTCCTCCTCAATCAGTCGAATCCAGCACTCCATCTAACTCATCCTCCTCGAGACCTGACAAAGCTTCTACCATTCCGAGTGCAATGATAGTGGTTCCACAAGGGGTGAGATTTACTCGAAATCTTAGTAATTTAAACAACCAACGTGCACAAAGATAGTTTAAGCATAAAAAATGATAAATATGCAATGAAATGCAGAAAAAGCAGTATGAATGTCTCCCATCCAAATTCCTAAACATTTTCAGTTAAATGGAGACACATGTTTTCATTCAATGACCATTTTTATTTCCATTTCTGAAAACATAACTTCATCATAAAAATTATTAACAATTCATATAACATCATAACATGTGGTAATGTCACAGTTCCCTATATGTATTGTGAGTACCTGTCAGCGACAATAGTATAACTCTTGTTGAGACTACGTTGTCTATAGACTCGTTCTCAATGCATTGGTAAATATAACATAATATCATAACGTATTCACCCACCAGCATTAGGTGTCATAACATATTGATTTCGCTCCGACGTTCTATAAAAAGAATCCATTCCAAACCCGTTGACTGTTCTTTGTCAACTCAGGGATTATCACTCAATTCTTAAACACTCCAGAGTGGACAGAGGAGTTCCACTTGGATAATTCTTCATCCTAGCCTTTGGGGTCATGACAAAAATGATTTTCATGCTATGCTTGAAAATGTTTTTTCATAATATGTACATATGTGGCAAGCTTTCATGCAAGAATGACATTTATAAATGCAATATGGAAAAAATGGTGAAAACTATCACATGTCATGTAAGTATGCACCGAATGTATCATATAACATGATATTTTATGCTTAAAATGATAATTGAAATATAAATGAAACATTTATCAATAATTCATAAATAATCTATCAAGGTGTAAATTAGTGGCCAACTTACAAACTTCCCGAGTAATCGAAAAATTTTTGTAGCTACTGATGTCAAGTGTGCACTAAGTTAGGATTAATACTACTATGCATGAGGTTCAAAATCAAAGGCTTCTAAAAATGGGTATTTACAAAAATACCACTAGACTTTCAAAAATTACCATTAAGGCCCTAATTTTTCACTAATTGCATACGAAATCCAAATTTAACCAAACTTCATATACTTCATATTTTTGGCATTCTAAAACCATATTTTCCCTTGGATTTCTAAAAATCAAAGTGAAACTTGCTCAAACAGTCCCAACCTGTGGCATGCACTGTAGTTGATACTTAAGTGTGTTTTCAACTTTTGATCCCTATGAATGCATGCATATGAGATTTTCTTTAACCACAAACAATCACTAAGGTATTTAATGATATGATGAAGGCTAATTCTTGGATAATCAAGTTCATCCCAACACTTAATCATGGCTAAGAATCCATAATCACCAACTTTACTCAGAACCGATACATGCTTTGATGATCAAAACAAGATAGAATTAAATCCTATCATGACATGCTTTTAATCATAAATTAAACCTTTAATAGTCATTAAAAGAAAATAATAAATCATATCAAATCATACTCAAAACAGGCTATAGCTAAATTTTCACTTAAAATCATTTAAACATTGAAACCATCCTTTAAGGACCCGGTTTTGAACTAAGCATGATAATCTTCTCAAAACTCAACTAAAACTCATACCAACACTTGAAAACAAAGCTTGAAACTAAGATCAAGAGCAAGAAAAATTACAAATTTCGTGACCTTGTAAACACTCAAGACAACCTTGCTCAAGAACACTAAAAAACATACCAAAACTCACTCGGTTTCACTCTATTGCTCTCTAAGGGGAGAAGTGCTCTCAAGACTCAAGATGAAGCTTGGAGGTGAGCTGTGGAGGAAATGAGGAAGTGAGGGAAGTATTTATAGGCTTCAAGAGGAGAGTTGACATTGGCTTTGGTGCAATGTGATTGGGTGAAGTGGGCGGTGCATAAGTTTGAACTTTTTTCAGCTTGCTTCCATGGGCTTATGTCACCTTGTGCAGGGGGAATAGTGGCCTAAAACCACCATGATTGCCTCCTTACATTGGCTACAATGGTCCTATAGAGGTGGCCAGGTCGTGGGGCATAGTTCAGATGTCAAAAAGTCAAGCAAACCACCTATGGTAACCAGAGGCTTCAAGTGGTTTCTCTTGGCAATTTTTGAGCTTCGGTTTTTGGTGGTCTTTCGTGGGAAAAATTGAGTTACATTTATCATGATGGCCATGGGTTCACTTGGGGATTGGGTAGTGATGGAGGTGGCGTGGGGTGGAGGCTTAGCCAAGGCAGATGGTTGGTTAAATCTTAACCCAACTGGTTCCCACTCAACTAAACTAAGGGTGCGATCGGTTTGGCTTCTTGGTTTGGTTTGTGAAACCAATTTCATCCAAGGCTTATTCTGGGTTTGAATGGGTATCATGAGGTGTATAAGGACCATATTACCCTTGAGAAAATAGCACAAAATATTGTGCCTAAGGGCAAAACATCCATGCACTCAAAGGGGATACACATTATCCGATTGATGAAGTTTTGGGGTTTGATATGTCATTTCCCATAATGACATGTGGGGAGGTTTTTCTAGGATATTAGTAAGGTCTAAGTATGATAAAATGGAGTAATAAATCAAGAAAATTTTGGATTAAAATGTTAAGGAAAGATTAAGACAAAATTTAGCTTCAAAGCATGGCTTAAAGATCACTAATCTCATGTATGTTAATTAATGGTCTTAGCCAACTTTCAAATCTTAATTTGGGCATTTAGGGTATGATATGGGCTTAAAGAAACCCATGGTATGGTGTATTGGACTTTCAACTTGAATAGTGAGATAAAACCAAACATGGCTTTGGGCCTTGTGGGCTTAAAATGACCAAGTGTGTGGGTTGATAGCTTATGGGCTTGAATGAGAGGGGACCTCATTTCCAGATTTTGTGGGTTGAAAAGAGACCTCAAGATCCACTAAGATGGGCTTGAAAGGGTTCGACTTGGCCTAATTGGGCCATGGGTCAATTCTACACCAAGTTTGGCCCAATGGCCTTAAGCCTTCCTTATGCTTGGGCCAAAGCTAACTACTAAGTCTTGAATTCCCTAAGGGCTTGGTTCAAGGCTTCTTGGGCTATCACTAAATTCACTAATGGGCTTGCTTCTCTAATCCTTTGCTTAATGATACTAAATGCAAGGTTAAGGCTAACTTCACTATCAACATTGATGTTAGTAATAACCCAAAATTAAAAGCTTAATCTAGAGCATTTAAGGGTTAATCCTAATAGTTAATTAGGCGGGGTGTTACACCCCACAACCTCCAAGTCCAAGATTACCTTTAGAAGTATTATTAATATTAAGCTTAAGAGACCCTGGAAGGAGGGCAATCATTTGACATGGAAATGTCTTTTAGTCTAGATGATGAAAAGGGGAATGTGAAAATTAGAAATAACAGAAGCATTGAAAGAGGATGTAAGAGTACGAGGCTTGAGGAAGGAATTAAGGTCTCTAAGCTATCTATTGCTCTTTTGGATGACAATGGATGGATGACTATAAGAGTCCTCAAAACGAGCTTTGTTTCAAGTTGACCAAATCTCCCAAAAGAAGAGAGATGGTAGCAACTCAGTAGGTAAACATAATTGATTCGTGCTTCTCAAGAACGATCACCACTAAGAGGCATTTTGTTTCCAATTGTGAGAGGCAATATTTGTGAAGTCAAAAACTTTAGAAAAATGTTATCAAACCTCTTTAAAAAGAGTACAATTAGAGAGAACATGATCAGAGTTTTTCACATAACCATCCAGTCAATTATAACACTTAGAAGTCAAATGAATACCACAATGCTAGATCTTGTCATCGAAGGGAATACCATTATGCCATAACTTTCAAACAAAAATAAAACTTTCAATAGGGAGTGCCTTATTCCATATAAAAGTAGTGAAAGGGAAGCCGGGGTAGTGGTCCCTAACTAAGTTCCAAATAGAATAAGAGGATAAAGTACCATCTTTATTGTGCTTCTCAATATGAATATTAGGGTCGATCTTTGTTTTGATAGGGAAGGGGCAACCTCAGTGACAAGGGATGCACCACCAAGGATAGAGAGATAATCAAAGTTCTAACCATTGGGAGAGTAAATGTCTTTGTTTTATAAGGAACGATTGGAGATGACAAAACCTTTTTTGCAAAGGAACCATTACTGGCCCAATTATCAAGTCAAAAACTAATAGAAGCATCACGAATGGTCCATTGAATTTTGGTGTGAATGATGGGTAGAAATTTGCAAATGGCTTTCTTAGAATTAGACTACCAAATTTTGGTAGCAATAAGATTCAAGGAGTGAGCATTATTCATGTATGTTTTAGAAAGGAATTTAGCCCAATGGGAATTTGATTGAAGAAATCTCCAAGCCAATTTAGATTGAAGAGAATCAACAACATCATATAAATTTCTTATGTGAATGCCACCTTCAGAGGAAGGACGGTATATATGGGTCCATGATATCTAATGCTTTTTAGTGTGGCCATCACTATCCCCTAGAAAATTGTGACGATTCGGACTTAGCTAAGTCTTCACCTATTATTTGTAATACCTTAATGAAATCCCATATACTTGGAATCCAACTGAAACTTCAAAATCTTGGTGAAAACCGAAACTCCAAATGGTTTTCCCAAACCCCAAAAGTTTACCTCCAAACCCTAATTGAACCCGATTTTAGCTTAGGGTTTAATCACTTGATTAAATCACTTCCACATGCTATTAACACTCAAATTCTTGTTATTACGTCCATATTTATTCTTTTAAACCTTGGTAATTTAATTGGGCCAAGAAAAACTAGATTTGAGCTTGATAGCAACCCAAACCCCATTGAAACCCTAAATGGAAGCCCATTCAGTTAAGGCCCATGAAATTGCACCACCAAGGTAAGGCTTTTGAAGGAAGCTTCTCCCCTGCCATCTTAGTCCTTTCACTGCCCAAGTCAGCCCCAAATAGTGGTTGATGGGAAGGTCAAAAGCCACCTCACTACCACCCTTCACTTGGAAGCTTCCTTAGCTAAAAACCATGTGCAGTAGCACATAGTATTACCCACGGTTTTGGCTGACACTCCATTACATAAAGTGTCTTTCACACACCTCCTATTACCCCTCCAAAGTATTAAGTGGTGTTCGTTTCCTTTCTCTTGCATTTGTTCACTTGTGAAGCCTTTTCTTGGAGAGAAAACCAGAGGAGCAGTTAAGCAGTTTTTCTGGCTTACCTTGTTTGACTTTTTTGAAGTTGTTGTAGGTGTTTTCTCATGATGTACCCTTCACACAGGTTGTTAATCTTCAAGTATAGTTTCTTTTGTTATGTTTTATATAAAGTTTCATGGTCATCGGATGGGTGAAAAGTTTTTTAAGCATGAAGAAGTCATTCTGGGTGATAAACTGGACAATGTGTGATTCTTTGATTATTTTATCGTGTTCTTGACAAGATCATGGTCTAATATTTTTATGGATTATAGTTAAGATGATAATATACAAGTTTGATGAAAATTCGTTGCATGTTATACATTTTTTAATAAGATTTTTGCAAAGATCTAAAAAGTTGAAAACTGGGAGGTTGAAAAGAGATTCTATTTTGACTAAGCTTGAATCTTATGTTTTGAAAGAAACCTCCAATGGCTTTAATATTTACATGTGGTATTCCTAGGAATTTGAGTTACATGTTAGGATATCATTTTTAGGATTAATGGTGTTGGTTTTTAATATACAAATTTTTATGCATGAAAATGCTTGGATAGGTCTTTTATTTGAGGCTTTCGGGTAAGATCTATGTTTTGATGCAAATCTTGCCATGTGATCTTAGGTTTGATGCTAAGATCTCTTCTAGGACTTGAGTTTTAACCATATGATGTTGTTCATTTGTGATTTATTTCAGATCTAATGATTTGATCAAAACCAAACCACATAGTTTTTGATTTTGGTGAAAGTGTGAAAGCTGAAGGTTTTAAGTTGGATTTTGTGAATTTTCGTGGTTTTGGCTTGATAATTCAAAGCATGATAGTTCTTAGGAATGACTTATGAATGTATTGAGAGTATGTTATTGAAGTTTTGGGGTTCTTGGAGTTGTTTGAAAAGAGTTAAAACCTTGAACATTAATGATTGTGCTTAAGGTTAAAAACTTGAAGTTTTGTATTGTAGAAATTTGTTGCTTTTGTAATGTGAGCTTTATTGGTTGTTCTGGTATGTTATTTGAGCATAGTATATGACTTTTTATGTTGCAGATTTTGGTTTAAACATGAGAAATGAGGTTGGATAGAATTGCAACAAAATTTAGAGTTTTGGCGTATGCATGTTTAATCTAATTGTGATGTGTTTTAAATTTTTTTAATTAGATATTTGGATTTAGGACAAAAGTTACATCGGGAATGTAAATTTTGGTGAATTTGAGTTAGGACGCGAAATCCTTAAGTTATGGGTAAAATGGTCATTTTTCCACCTGTAGAGGGTAAAATGATAATTTTACTCTAAGATAGTATTTTCAGGTTTCTAAGCTGTTAGTGAGGAGTTTCAGGCATTTAGAAATCTCTTTATATAGTTTCTCATAATTTGAACATTTAGTTTGTCACGCTGCGATCACTGTGAGTTAGCCTCTAATTTGTCTTCAGGATACTTGTTTATGAATGATGGTAAGAGACCATCATCTATGTTTGTTATGCTTATTATAAAAGTCATATTATGACATGCTATTATTTATTTCAAGTACATTTTTATGTATAAGTAAGTTAGCATTTGACTTACTGTCTGGATATTGTGTATGTGTTGGTAAGAGAGCATTTATTCATGGTTTTTATAATCTTATACATGTAATACTATGCTATGTCATGAAATGTATCTCTGTTACCCATTATACTATGTCATGAAATGTATATATGTTGCACACTATACTATGTCACGAAATGTATATTTTGTTACACATCATTCTATGTCACAAAATTTTTATATGTTACACAATATGCTATGTCACGCAATGTTCTCTATTACACGTTATGTCATGTCATGAAATGTTAACTGTTTCATGTTACGCCATGTCATTCATCTTACGTACATGTCACATTACGTTATGTCATGTCATTTGTCACTTCATTTCATGTCACGTCATGTCTCGAGTATGGAGTATGTCTCCAAAACAATATTTTCCAAGTCTAGTTATCTTACGTCCACATTCGCAGTCAAGTTAACTTGTTCAAGTCATTATTATTCTGTATCATTATGGTAACCCCATGAGACAAGAACATCATTATGGTAACCCCATGAGATAAGAGCACTATTATGGTAACCCCATGAAACAAAAACATCATGGCAACTTCATGAGACAAGGACATCATGGTAACCCCATGAGACAAGAATACAACTCAGTTCATGTTCAATTTCACGTTCAGTTCATCTTCAGTTTTCAATTCACGTCATGTTTATTTCATGTTCAATCCAATTTCAAGTTTAGTTCATGTTAGTTAAGGTTACGTCAGCACAAGTCATGTTATTTGCCAAGTTATATCACGATCATTTATGTACATATCAGCCTTCATGTGTTTTAACGTCATGCATGCATTTATATACTGTTAGTTTAAGTTGGTTGTTAACTTGCTGAGACTTGTAATCAAATCTCACTTGGTAGTCTCAACTACCAATCTCTTCAGAATGATAGATCATGTGTCAGGACCTGGAGAATCGATAAAGGATTGCCTGTACGAGGTCAATTAGACCATGACGCGAAGACGAGGAGCTCATAGCTTTGATGCTCCAATTTGTAGATAGGATTATGGCTATCATGGCCGAGTTGCGTGAGCTACTCCTTAGGCTAGCCTAGTAGATGTAATGTTCATTTGATTATGTACATGAGGAGCTCTGTCTCCAGTACTAGTAATGTTGCAGATATTATGGACAAAGTACTGTAACATTTGGATATTAGTTATCATGTGACTTTTATGAAGTATGCTTACGTTAATTTGGGATATATCTTATCTAGTACATAGTATTGCTCAAAGAAAAAAATTATCCGCTGTAAATATTACATATGTTTAGATGTATGCTAGGTGCATTGCATCTTTATCTATAATGAACGAGGGCAAGTAATCTTGTTTTACATGTCCCGACGCTTCAGAATCTGCCAAATCCTAAGCCGAATCTGGAGGCCTCACACCTAGCCCAATCTAGGTGAGCACCCTCCTTATGTCTCATGGCTTGTTTGTTGCAGGTATTGTCACTGCCCGAAAGCATCACTCCACCTTTGAGAAAATGCCTACGCCTCTCTTCGCCTCTAAGGTTGGATTTGTCGCATGAACTTGAGCGTAACTCGCCACCATGGAAGTACCTCACCCCCTTCATGCCCGCTGCGTTTGCTCTCCATAAAAGCTTTGCCTGCCGCATTTGCTCACCACCACTTCTCTCCATTATTTTTTTTTCTTTGTAATCAAGAAGAGCTACATGCACCACTGCCCCTTCCATGGACAAATTCACTTCTGAACATGCAATCTGCTTCGACCATCTCACCTTTATTTGGGGCAATAGAAGGCGAGCAAGAAACCACGCACAACCACTTGACGCCCATCAAGCCCACGCACACATACTTGGAATCCACTGACAATCCACACAAGAAGAAAAACTCATGGCTTTCAGCAACTTCAACCACAGTAAGTTCTAGGCAGACTATATTATTATGTGCATGCCTCTCGACTTAAAAAAAGCAACAACGAAAGGCAACCATGCCTGCATGCTAGAGTCATCACTTGCATGATAAGCTGTGAATCTTAGCTGTATCATTGCAGCTAAGGTGGAACACCGCACCAAGCTCTTGGTTGTTCGCCCAAGACAATCATTCTTTGGACAAAGTGCCAAGACATGTAGAAGCTAGAAAGGAAACCAAAAGACACATGAACCGTTACTCAAAAACCACTCTTTCGCAGCCAAAAAGTAGAAAATATAAAGGCATAGTCAAATGGTTCCGAATCTGACAAATGAATAAGTGATGTGCTTTGCTCGCCAGTCTTAAGAAACAACGATTAGGCATTCAAGGGCCAACCATGAGTGCCTGTGCAAGTGAAATAAAGAGCAACTTAGAGACTGACAATCTCCTGCATACAAAAACTACTCAAATGAACAATCTCCATCGCAACAAACTTAAGGGCGAGCAACTTCCACCATGCTAAAATCGCTCAACAGTAAACAATATCAGTCAAGCGAAAATTGGAAGCAACAACTAAATGGCCCAATTTGCCACTCTTAAACTCACTATTTAGATTTTATTTTCACAAACAAATTTGGTTTTTGGAGGTTTTTCCCACAAAATTCCTCGAGATTCCACAAGAATCCCAAGGGATGAATAAGTAGGAACACACTTTACTCACTGGTCATAACCTAAAGCAAGTCCTGACAATCCAAATCCCAAATAAGAGGCAGGGCAACCAAAATTAAAGAGAATGCACAACGACAATCAACCCACACCAAACAAAAAGCTTAGAAACCATTCACCTAACTTGGAACATTAGCATCGGGGTCGCCCTCGAGCACCACTTGGGCACCTCAACTCCTTTTCTTTACCACAGCAGAGGCACACATGGAGCAACAATGCTCACCTGGACCTACAATGCTCTTCTTGAGCTACAAGGCTCTTTCGAGTAACAAAAGTTGACTTGGAGCAATAGCTAAGGTGTCACCCTTGAGTAGCACTCAGGCACCTCAAGACCCTATCTTCCCCAAGACAGATCACTCTAGAGCACTCGCTTGGATGCACCGAATCTTCATTATCACATAGGCAGGGTCCCCCTCAAGCCCACCTGAATGCTTTGAGCCCTCGCCATACTCCAGTAAAATGGTTGAGGTTTGCAGGTCTGAAATTAGTTTTTGTTGAAAACTTCTTAGAATGGTCAGGCTGTCCTAGAGTCGAAGATTTGGACCTCCCGTTATAACCACGGGATTGAGCACGCCTCCTGCCACAACAGCGCGATTGAGCAAGCTCCCATCCTACAAAGCTGAGTGCTAGCAACCTGCATTAAATCAGGACTAATACTTACATCTGGCGATCAAAGGCTAACAATGCTCATGTGATTGGGTTAGCCTTCGCCCAATCAGCGGTTGAGCACATCTCTCGCCCACTTACAAAGCCGAGTGTTAGGCTAACACTTGTACCAGGCGATCAAAGACTAACAATGTGCATGCGATTTGGGTTAGACTTTGCCCAATTAGCGGTCGAGTACATTTGCCACTCACTTACAAAGCCAAGTGTTAGCAACACGTATGCGATTGGGGCTAACACTCGCACCTAGCGATCAAAGGCTAATAACGTGCATGCGATCGGGGTTAGCCTTTGCCCAATTAGTAGTCGAGCATATCTCCCGCCCATTTACAAAGCCGAGTGTTAGCAAAGTGCATTCAATTGAGTATAACACTCACACTTCAGCAGAGCAGTCGAGCAATCCTCCTGCTATCTCAGCGAGAAATGTTAGTAGCGCATATGCGACCAGGGCTAACACTTTTGCCATAACCGTTACCAATAGGTTACCTCTAGAAATGAGCCTCCAAGTTTTATAAATACCTGGCTCTGGTTGTCTTACGGAATGGGTTGACAAGCTCAACAACTACCTGAGATGGACCGAGTGGGTAGATGGGCTCCAATACCACCTAGCGCTGGTTACAGTGAACAAATTCTAACACTAAACACCAAAACGACAATGTCAATGTGAAATCGCCTCAAGGGGATAAAAGACCCACTAGCACCTAATAAAAAGAAAAACAATAATCAAGTACGAAATGAGCATTATTTGCTAACGATAAAAAGTCACGCACGACTGTTAGTCGATTATCAGGCAAACGCTCGCACCGACAAACTTCTCAAATGCCCATCATCGAAGGCCCTTTGTAACATACGGTTCTTCAAATTAGGGCATGAAATAATCTTAGTCTATTTATTTAATTTTAATATTATCATAAATACTTTAATTCAAATTATTATTATTTATTATGGATAAATGTAGTTAAATTATCAATTTAGATTTTTCTCTCATCTTAAATCATCATTGATTGAGATCTCCAACACAATCTCAATCATTTTGAATTTGAATACTATTTTAAGTGAATTTTTAAAGTGTGTTTTAAATTTCAAACACTCTTAACCGTTGATCACTAACCGAATCCCCCTTGAAATGAACTACCGACTTCCGTATGGATCTCTTCCCTTTCTTAAAATCTTAGCCACTCATCCGATAAATTTTTAAGAGCAATGTTAGGTACAGTCCCCAAATGGGGACTGCAATGCAAGACTAGGTTATTTTAACTTTAAAATTTTTTAAAATTACAAAATTATCCCTCCTAAAATTATGTTTTCTCTCATTTCATAATGTGCCTGCACATGCAGTCCCCACTTGACCATACGGAAGTCGGTAGTTCATCAGAGTTCTCGTCAAGAAAAATTTCTCATCAGAGTCCCCTCTCTAAATCCCACAACCATTGTATTATTTGTTAGCCAACCGATTAGGCATAATTTCATCAGAGTTCTCGTCAAGAAAAATTTCATCAAATTTGCCTTTCCCCTTTGAACAGTGGACCATGACAGAAATATTCTGGCTTACAAAAATCGCTGCTCTACTTTAAGTCAAACACGTTGAATGCCTTTTTCCGTCTATATATATCACCTCTTCCCCTGCAAACTCCTAAAAAAACACAAAAAAAATATTCTCCCCACAGCAGACCATCTATCACATCCTCGGCAGCAAAGCCACTGTGGCATTGTTCTCCAACCACTCTCGCAGCACATAGCCTTCCCTTCCTTAAACCCAGACACCTTCGGTAAGTCCTCACTGATCTCTTCCACTGCTCCATCGTTTCCCATGGTTTGACAGCACCAACAGCTTCTTCTCTCTCTTAGTGTTTCACCACCCTATTCAGAGGAGATCCTAGTCGTCGCCGACATCTTCACCTCTCTCTTTCTCTTAGTGTTTCACCAACCTATTCAGAGGAGATCTGTTCTGTCGCCCACTTTACCATATGGTGATCCATCCTTTGTCTTTTGGCCCCAACTCTCTCTTTCTCAATTTCTTTTTCGCTCTCTCCCTCTTTTCCCTCTCAAGTAACTCGCACTCTATTTCTCTCAATAGTTTATTGCTTTGTTCTTTTATCAGATGCGTATGCTAGTAGACAAGTAGTGTCTAAGCAAAACGATGGGTTTTCCTTTTCCAATAAAATACTTTTAGCTTTCTGTAAAGCTGGTGCATCCCAATTTTAAATTGTTGTGTCATTCTTCTAAAGTGTTATTACGTTATTGCCCTTATTTGATAACAATGGCAGATTAGAGTTGGTCTGGATTTAGTTTATAGTTTCACATGGGTTTTGCTTGTACGACAGGCTCAAGTGTTGGTTGGGCTCGATTTAATTTGTACGGAAATCATTTTAAGTTGGGTTGGGCCGAACATTTTAATTTGGGTTTAGTTGTAATTTGAATAAATATGTAAGTCAAAAACTTTATTTTACACAGAATATTTAAGGGGGCTTAAAATATATGCCCTCCTAAATTATAAATTGAAAGTTAAAATATGATATTGGTATGTATAACCGAATATTTATTAGATTAAATTCACTAGTGTCAGATTAAGTAAATACAATATTATAACACGACTTTTTAAAACTTTAGTGACATTTAGTATTTCGCATAGGAGGCGAGTTGTGAAGAGAATATTCAAAATTAGCATTTCGAGATAAGTAGCTTGATTATAAATTAAGATTAGCATATGTTAGCTAATTATATATATTATTGTTAAAGCCAGTTCTTTGGAAGTAAAGGTTTATGTACCACACATGTCATGATATCTGCAAGTATGTCATTTATCATAATTTATGATCATACTTCATTCTGCGAATTATAGTTATGTATGCATTATGCATCTCACGTTACATAAAACACGTAAGCTATCATAAAATCAAGTGTAAGATAAGTTCATAATAGTTAATAAAATGGTCATTTAGATGCATGGTACCAATATAATTTATGAGTAGATGTGCAAGCCACGGTGTGACGCCCCCAAATTCCGCTTGGGACAGACGGACATTTGAAGTGTCGAGACATGCAACACAAGGTTGCCTGCCCCCGTTCATGACATATAAGATGCAATATTCCTAACATGCATCTAGCATTATACAATATTCGCAGCGCATAATTTTTTTCTTTAGCAATACTATGCACCAAACTGAAATATCTCAAATACTTAAAACATACTTCATACTTAATGACATACTAAACAACTGAGATCACAACACTAGTCCAAAATGGTTGTAATCAAAAGAGTGTTGGTGATTGAACTCCACAAATACAAGTAGTAATCTGAAGTAACTATTGTACTATCATCTACGTCGCACCGTCGCTTAGTCGACCGTTTCCAGTTGGTCGATTCCCGATTCTCCTTCAGGTCCTATAACAAGATCTACCATTCGGGAGGAATGGTAGTTGGGACTACTACAGTGAGATTTGATTACAAATCTCAGTAAGTTAACAAAAAACCTTTACACAGGTTAATGATGCATATATGACAGTAAAAACATGAATGCATAATCAAATTCGTAAGTAAGCATATCATAATTTGACATATAGCATGACATAAATGACATAACTTGAACTGAAACTGAAACTGAAACTTAGCTTGACGTGACATGACATGTACGTGAACTTAAAACATAACATGGACTTGAAACATAGCATGAACGTGAACATGCATAATTTGAACATGAATTTGAACATAACATGAACCTGAGCGTGACATAACATAAATGTGAACTTGGAACATAACGTGAATGTGAACATAACATGAACCTAAAACATATTCTTGTCTCATGGAGTCACCATGATAGAGTAGTCTTATCTCATGGGATTACCATGATTGCGTGAACGTAAACTTGAACATAACATAACGTGAAACATGACTTGAACGTGAAACACATGAACTTGAAATCTTATTCAATAGACTTAATTAATAAAGTGACCATACGGGTGCTACACGGGTCCCCTTGAGCTATGTGTCCCTATAGATTACCGCATCATAACACAGGTGTCTATACCAGCTGTGAGTACGTTAATACGTACTCCACAATTGTTGTGGCCCCACGTATTCTACATGTCACAATTGCTGTGTCTCACGTAGTGTATGCTCCACAGTTGTTGTGGCCCCATACTTCATGCTCCACAGTTGTTGTGGCCCCATGACTTATTTGTTTGTGCTACACTTACTGTGGACACACGTAACATAAAGCGTGGCTCCATCGGCGTTAGTGTCTGGCCCGCTCCAGTGACCAGCTAGTTAGGCCCCATTCACAACCTATTGACTGTACTTTGTCAACCTAGGGAATTTCACACCTATTTAGACACTCCAGCGTGAACAAAGGAGTTCCACTAGGATATTACCCCATCATAGCACTTAGGGTTGTGATTGACATGAATAACTTAACTAGCATACATGACATTTCGTAACGTGACGTGACATAAAAGACAGAAGTCCTAACGTAGCGTAACATGACATGAACGTAAGACGACAGACATGACATACTTTGAAACATAAATGTAACAGACAACATTTCATAACATGGCATACATGTAACATACAATATTCCGTAATATGGCATAATATGTAACAAACAACATTTATTAACATGGCATAACATGTGACAGTGAATATTACGTGACATGCAATACATGTAACAGATGCATACTTAACTTAACATGACATACTTGCAATGTATAGTAGTGTATAGCAATACGTGACAGAATATCTTATGTAACAGATTAATAATTCATGACAGAATAAATTCAGTGTAACAGATAAATATGTAATGACTTGACATGACACATATGATAACATGTACACATATTTTAGTTCCCTTACTTATCACTCATACACATTAAACTGATAGTAAGCTAAAAACTAACTTACCTTGGTCTTCGCGCTTCTAGACAAAACTCAAGTGTGATCACGAGAAACTGAAAGTAGTGATTTTTAAAAATTAGAACTTAATCACTAACAATTAGGAATATGGAAAAATATCAACTTAGAGTAAAATTATCATTTTACCCTTTACATGTGGGAAAATGACCATTTTACCCCTAACTTAGGGATTTTGCATCCTAACTCTAAAAATCACCAAATTTACATACCTTATGTAAATTTTGTCTTAAACTCAAATATCAATTCAGAAAATTTTAAAACTAAACACAACCATAAAAACTCTACAGGGCCGAAACTTACAATGGTTATTTCCTTTGATTTTTGTTGTAATTCTTTCAAATTTCAAAACTCATGATTAAACCAAAATTCTTCTTATACTATACTCATAACATATTCCTAAGAATAATAATGTTTTGAATCATGAACAAAAGTCATCAAAATCACTAAAACCATACTTGAACTTTTTTGGTTTTTCTTCTAAGTTCAAAATAGATTTTTGTTTCTAACTTGTTTTGATCAACCTCTTGATCCATGACTTATAAAGATGTGATCTTTAAACCAAAACATCACATGGTTTAAAAGAGTGTCCCAAAACAGATCCAAGTTTCAAACTCAAGATCAAATAGTTAAACATCAACAAAAACATAAATTTAGCCAAGAACATCATCACTTTGGCCTAACCGAATATCTCCTTGCATAAAATTTCATATCCTCGAAATTGACATCAAATATTTTCAAAATAACATTTTAACATGTATATAAGAGGCTTAGGATCTTCCAATAAAAATATCAAAGCCATTGGAATAAGATTAAACCATAAAAGATTTAAACTTTCTCAAAACATAAACTGTTTTTCCTCTTCTAGTTTCTAAGTTTCTAGATCTAAGAAAATATTTCACCAAAACTTTTAATCATGCAACAAATCCTCAACCCAAAATCATATACACATGTTAACAGTACTCCATAAAAATTTCGGACCAACCAAATGATCTCCAAATGGAATGAATAAAGTATCCACGTAAACTAGACTCCAAAAGACCAACTTTCATGAAGGGAACTTTGCGAGAAAATACTTACAAAAGCTTCGAATCAGGCGTGCAAGAGAGATAAGAAAAACTGTCCGAGAGTGTCTTTTGTGTTCTATGAAGGAAAAGTGCAAAGGAGGGTTGCTTTTCGTGGGAAGTGAACTGGAGAGTCTCTTACACAAGTTATGGAAAGTGATAGGACTAAAGGAAAGCTTGAGTGTTGCCCTTTTCTTCTCATAAAAAATCAATCCAAGATCTTTTCTCAAGGTGGAGTGTAAAAGTGAAAGAGTGAGGTGGCCCTTCTTTGTAAAATTTGGCCACCCAAGTGGGGGTACAAAACTTAGCCATAAAGCAATGCTAATGTGGTCAATTTCGTGGGCCTTTGTGGGCCTAAACCGAATGGGTCTAAATTTTGGGGTTTTAAGAGGGTTTGGGTTGCTATCAAGCCCAGATCCAATATCACTTGGCTCAATCAATTTTTCAAGGTTAACAAGGTTGGATAATGATGTTCTAACATAAATTTGAAGGATTAGTGGCATGTGGAAGTGATTTAATCAAGTGATTAAACACAATGCTAGAAATCGGATTAGAAAGGGTTTGAAGATCAACTTTAGGGTTTGGGGAAACCGTTTAGGGTTTCGGTTTCAACCAAGCTTTTGGGGTTTCAATTGGATTCCAACCATTTAGGATTTCGCTTGGATTGAAACCTTATTTGGTCTGGCACAATTTGATCAGATGAAACAAAGTTTTGCTTAAGTGGCATGATCTCACACCTTGATTCCTTCAAATCCAACAAACGTTCCTCATGGTGCCAAGTGTGGCTAAGATCTTGCCAAGTGTCTAAATAAAACTTCTCTAATCGAATTTGGACATTCCACACTGTGATTTTGAAACACTGCAATTGGCGCGCTTATTGAGATTGCTATTCACTCCGAAAAAGTGAATCATAAACTTAGCATTAAAAATTTCTAAATATTCATATTAACCTACAGTGAAAATCGTTTACCGAAATTAACCTTGAAGTGCTCCTAAAAATAATTTCACAGTTTCAAACAGGCCTTTCGTCCGAAAATATGAAAATAAACTTATTGCGCCATAAAATCCTAAATAATCAACTGAGTCTAATGGCGTAGACCATAATGTATTCTGGCAGTTCTAACTAACACAAATAAATAAAACTCATATTTCTAGCACCATAGTGAGTGATAATACTGACTATGTTGACAAACTAAAACCTGAGCGATTGGTCGATTCGTAAAAACTTATAGGGTTTTCACGAGATTCCTAAAATCAATAGAAATTTCACCAATGAATTTCTAGCGGGCTGTTACACACGGACCTAAGCCCACCATAGTTTACTAGAATACTATTAGCGGCTCCACTTGTGGCTGCAGGATGTGGAGCCGGTACACAATCTCGCACACAAGGTTAAATGTATTGGTCAATATGATAAGTAAGATAAGTCATGCATGTCATAAGCATACATATGAATGGTAATATTCTTAAATTCTCAGCATGAAATGTTTTGCAAAAAACTTATGTTAAGTATGTTTACGGTATGATGACTAGGCTTAGATGGAGCAGTTGATTTAGTCCAATACTTGTTAGAATAAATTATCTTTATGACATATAGTTTATTTAGTTATTGAAGTTTTTTTATTTAATATTATTGGAGACATGTTTTATATAAAAAAAAATCGTTTTATGAAATAAATGTTTATTTTATTAAATCATGAAATCTCTTACTTAGCTATATTTATGCAAACACGTGCATCCCTAGACTACGGGAATAGGGTGTTACTACTTTATTATGAATTTGGCAAATTATCCTCAAGCTCTATCCTCAGAGATCTTCATTGCAGTACACAACAATAGGGAGAAATTCCTAGAATTTATTTTTCTATAATTTTAATAAATGTTGTGAAATTTTAACTATACTCGCAAGTGCACAAACCATACCGAAGTATAGTCTTGCAAGAACGAGGTCGAACCCACAGGTACTTGTAAAAACATAGGAAACAAATCAATTATAAACTAAATCAATTATACTCTAGTTCAGAAAAATGAGTTCTACAACAAAATAAGAAGTTAAGAACTAAACAATTAATTAACCAAAGCAAGAAAAGTTTAATTTAATAAACTAATCAAAATAAAAGAACTAATAAATTATGAAGATGTAAATTAATCTAAACAATGAATAAACTACTAAGAGAGAATAGCTAAGGTTTTGGAATCCACTTCATTAATTCATAGTAATATATTTATGATAATCGATTCTTCCCAAATATCTACCTGATAATCTAGAAATCAATCTTGTTATCATGGAAAATATCATTGTTGAAACCTCTTTTTTTAAGAAACTATCTAAAATATGTTTTTTCTTTGCTCAAAAATATAAAATCAAATCATTACTTGTATCTGTTAAAACAAATTACAAAAGATATTAGATTTTATTTTTAACAAAGTTATAAATCAGGTTCTCAACTGATTAAGATTATTCAAAATCATGAGGAAAATATGACTGATATATCAAGAACTTTCTCTCTCAATTGATATGAAGTAAGAATAATAGATTGTTAAACACTTAAATAATTAGGAAAAAATAAATCTCATAAATAATATTACTAATTTTCAATGTGTTTTCATCCTCAACCAGGTAAAACTTTAGCTAGACATGTTCATGAAAATAATCTGAACATAAATAAACATAAAAAAATTATTTGAAACAAAACTGAAGAAAAATAAAAATTACAGTGCTCTCAGAATGTAAAGATCGATGGTTGCAAAACTGGAGGTAGAATTCCAATTTTATTTTTCTTCTCTTTAGTCCTCTATTCTCTGTGGTGCTAAATCCCTTTTTTTTCTTTCTTCGATTTCGTCCCTTGCAGTATAGGTCCATTTATAGACCTTGAAGCCAGGTTTAGTTTTTGAAAAATGATAGACATACAACCTTTTATATAACTATGTTTTAAATGAGAGGTATTTTTGTAAAATAACTTATAAAAGTAACATCACTTTACATAAATACCCTCATTTTAAAACATGATTGTATAAATAGTTGTAAAAGGGGTTGTAAAGAAAATGATATATCCCTAGAATACTCTTTTTGTACATATATATATATATATATTTATGCAATGGCTTGACCATAATCACTAGGGAAGATTATACACCATGAAGTAATATCATGCATGGAATATATATTTGAAAGTGATTCTGCAGCTTGTTGTGACCATTGGGATATTCTTTTACTAAAATCAACATGGAACTGTGTCATCTACCATATGCTGCAATAAAAAATTAACCCAACTTAGGATTATTGCCCCCCCCCCCCAACTTTCATACTGGTAGTAGTATTAATCTGTATTTTTTTGGATTATATTTTTCCCCATTCAAAGCTCAGGATCGAGTGTAGCGGCCACCAATTATGGGTATTGTTGATTCAATTTCCAACAATGCTAGCACGTGCTCAAACAACCTGCAACCAGAAGGAAAAACTTGAGGAACACAGTGGGGGATGCCTCTAATGCTCAAGTCAAAGACAAGTTAACATTTCTTAATGACTAATGAATCTCCAGTACATACTTGGTATGCTATTTATTTATAAGGATTGAGATGTCCTACTATGGCAAGACCTCTTTGGAGGCACGAGTCTCGGCTTCAAACTGGGCATGTTAGTTTCTAGAACATGAGTCAGGCATTGATAGCGTCCATCCGACATGGGTCTCTTGGTTAGATTTATCTTTTTGTAGATTCGTATCTCTTTGGGATATGGTTAGCTGGGTTTCCATGTTGGTGATGTCTTTCTAGGGTTTATCTCTGAGCCCTTACGATGTGTTTTGTAGTTTCATCCTTTAGGTTCCCACTTTCACGTGAAACTACCTTTGCTTACTAGCTAATCTTTCCTCTCCTGCCATACATATGTGTACCTAGCAGTTACCCCGCAAATGTTCGTCACATGTGTGTTGGCAGGAAATTCCTTTCTTTCCATGTCACCCATTTCAAATCATGTACCCTTCTTTGGGCACACGCCCTTTCCTCGTTGCACACATTCATTATTCGTTCCTTCTGTCTAACAGTTCACTTGACACCCTTTGATCCAACTCATCATGCAGTGTGAAATTCGAGGCACACCCATGGGCACAAGAGGTATGCCCCTATTGACCTCTCAGGGAAGTCCCAGCGGTTGCCTCCACTGACCCCCCCTCGCCGAGGGATCAACTCGTTCTCTCACCAAGTATGGGAACTTCTTTCCTTGCAGCACATCTTTTGGTAACTTCTCCGGTGGTTCTTGATGTGCAAGCAAATCTCCGGCAACATAAGGCAGCCCCTTAGAAACCTAGCACCTGTTTAGAAATTTCAGTTCAGTAAGGAGGTAGGATACCAGTCGCCGTCTCCTCCTACACGCCATGAATTGTGTGAGACACTGTTTGCAAAATTCATCGAAGTTGGTGATTGAAGCCCGCCTATAAATTCTCGAACCATCATCTGGCCACACCTTCGAGAGTTGAGGTGAATGCCTGACATGCAATCACCCTAGGGAACCGTGTAAGATCATATGGGCCTTAAAGGTTTCCAAGTGTTCAACCAGGTCCTTGGGCTCTTTGTAGAGGTCCATTTATGAAACTTTCAATTTTAGGGGTAGAGGTACTGCCATGATCATTACGCTATGTGAGGACCCAGGTTTGTCTAAACATGGCCCATAGAATTCATTCTTGGTTGTCATGGCTTTTTAAGAGCCTTAATTACTTTTGAAGGCCTTAGAGTCTTTGATTTAGTGATTTGAGCCCAAGAGGGGAGTGACCCTAGATTGCCTTGTAATGTTCGGCCCTATTTAGAAACCCAGGCCCAATGGCTTTAGGTCCATGACCCAACCTTAGTCACTAGTGCCATGTGTTATGCATGTGTTGCACTATGAATCTGGTCTTGATAATAGGCTAAGGGGGAGAGAGAAGTGTAGGAAAACACCAAGAGGTGGCTTACACGCCTACCCTAGAGGACTTGCCACTTGTCAACATGCTAGAAACCTTCTAGAAGAATCATGGGACAAAAGGGACCTAGGAAGGCCAAAGGATTTTTGGCCAACTCATTTTCCCACACGCCTAGACCCTTGTTTGGCCTGATTTCGAGTTCCAAGGTAGATTTCTTGGAAAGGGAAGCCTAGGGAAGGGGAAGGAGGTTTTTTGGAAAAGATGCATGGGAAACTGAAAGTGGCACAGGCGTTTTTAGATTTTTGTTAGAATTTACCAAGTGTCAAGCATGCGTTAAGCTCCTAGAAGATTAGATGAAGGGACTCTTGTATCAAATGACAAATATGTCCTAGGATTTCAGCTATCACATTTCCAATGTACCTCTTCACTTGCCACTTGTCACTTAGGTTATTTTTAGACCAATGGCACATGAGGAGTCATCTTGGGAAGGAACAATAGAAAATGAAGCATCAACTTGGGAAGTGGAAGAGAGAGTGGACGGCTAGGGCAAGGCACACGCACACGCACACGCACACGCACACGCACACGCACATGCCACTGCCACTTGTCATCCATGCCAAAGATTGTTTGTTGGGAAAAGGAAGAGGCATGAGATGTTTTACAAAGATACCCTTGAAGAGATATTCACTTGCTTAAGGAAAGGAAGGGCATAAAGGGGACAGAAGGGATTTCAACAAAGGGAGGGAAACCCTACACGCCACCCCAAGTGGTCCCTTCCCAATGCAAATCGAAGTGGGGATTCTAAGAGTCTTTTCGGCAAAAGAGAAAAGGAAAGGAGAAAACACTTGCCACTTGTCATCCATGCAAAGATTTTGGAAACAACCAAAGAGGGAAGTGAGGAGACTACTATAAAAAGGAGGGAGTACACGCCTATGGGCTTTTCCCTTGCCATTTTTCAGAATTCGCATGAACTCTCACTCTCTCCACACAATTCTCACATGTTCACTTGAAGATTCTCTCACTTTCTTGTATTTTCTTTCCAACCAAACAAGGAGGATTCCTTTCAAGAGAGGATTTCGGCACCTTCAAGGATAGACAAGGTAAGGATCGGTTTTCTCCTAGTCTTGCACACACATGTCACTTTCTCAACCCAAAAATGAGATTCAAATCTCATAAAACTTCGAGAATGGTGAGACACACACTTTTTCTACCCGTTTTCTTGGAAAATGACTTAGGGTTTTTAAGAAACCCTTGAAGCCGAATAGTGGGGGGGAGTTCATCCTCTATGTTTTCGACCACCACATGTATTTTTGTTTTACTTTAGGTTTTTTTTACTACATGAATGGAATAAAGGGGTTTTTGACCTAAGAACTCAAAAAGCCGAGTGGTTTAAGATTAAGTGATGCCCTAGAAACCCTCACACACTCAAGAACACGAAATAGGATTCTTAAACACTCTTTCTAATGTAGTATATTCGGATTTACAGCTTGCTAGTATTTCTTTACGCTGATTTTTGTAAGTATACACTCAACTTACTTTTGGTTAATATTTGTATATGATTGTGTAAATCCTTTCATTGTTATGTTTGCTTTGTTTGCTATTTCTTATTTGTTTGTTTGAATATGCTTATATGATCTTGGAATATGAATATTACATTGTCAAAACCTCGCCCCGGGAAGGGCGGGATCGCAATGTACATACCTGCCCTTTTCTTTTCATTTTCTCTTTCTAATAACATGCGATCGACATGGACATGACACACGTGCACTTTAAATTTCTAATCTAATCAAGAGAACACCTGATAGACATTCTATTCGAACATTCATCCATAAAAGACTCTCAGAGTCCATACGTTCTTAAAAACATAACCCATCGTCCATAAACATAACTGTTCTAGTTAGGGAAGATCCTAAGCTTCTGCCTCTCCCTCTGCAGTAATGCCTTGCTCCCTAGCCTTTTCATCATTATCTGGACGTTTAAAACATTTAAAATAAAAGTGAGTCGAATACTCAGTAAGTAGTACACCATGCAGTGAACATACTAGGCATCTATTCTTTTTCTTTTGAAAAAATGCATACATAAACATTTAGCTAATTCTTGACAATGCTTTCATGCATAACAGTTTAAGGGATAAGCCATACTTTCATGCATAAACATTTAAGAAATAACTATGCTTTCATGTATAAACATTTTAAGAAATAACCATACTTTCATGTTTCACTTTCTTTGGCCGGTACACACTATTACGCACCGTGTGTTGGGGTTAGCGGTCTTCCTTTGGACCTGGATTCCGCCCGTAGCCATAGGTTGGGAATCCCTTTCAGTCAGGGGGCAGCACTGGGTGCACTACCAGTACTACTTACCCAGCATTGCAATCTGCCCATTCCTTTGGTACCCTTTTCGTTCATATAGCCGTTACGTATTTTCATACAATAAAACATTCATTCATTCAGTCATTTCTTTCTTTCTTTCTTTCATGTCTGTACTTTTAGTCCTTTTCATTTAACTGTTCATTCATGGAAAACGTCGTTTAAAAGTATGAACTTAAACATCATCTTTTCATCTAACAGTGCATTCATGAACAAAAACATCATTTTAAAAGCATGGGCTTAAACATAATTCTTCATGGCATCGATAAAGCATCAGTTCATAGGGGCAATTTAACATCAGTTCATAGGGATATCTCAAAACGTTTTCCTCGCGTCATTTAAAGCATCAGTTCATAGGGACATTTTAAAACACTTTCTTCACGTCATTGAATGCAACGCTTAAAGCATAAGGCATGAGACGTTCCTTTCCTTTCCTTTGAAATCAAAACATTCTCATCATCTTTCTTACTCCGATGCACTTGCATTTTTTTATGAAAAGATACATTTTCATGCTATACTACATATAGGAATAATCAATAAGTTTATTGAGAGAGCATGTATGGAAATCTCATGACTTAGAACCTACATGCATGCATTACCTTATACACATATACACAATTATAATCGATAGGGTGCTTAACAGGGGCTATCAAGAAAGGGCTTGTACATACTATATTCATTTACTCTTTCCTTTAGAAGAACATTTGAGAAGAGAGAGAGACATTCTTTCATAAGGGGAACTTGGTGCAAGAAGCATGGTCATAACTACTTACCTCTATGCTCCTCGGTACTTCCAACGTCAATATAGGTCCTATTCCAATAAATGGCATAAGCGTGTTAATACTTATACAATATTCTGTAACCCTCCCTTTAAAAGAGAAAGCAATGATATTATGATCTAACGTCCCTCCTATACTTAACATTAACCCAAATGACTACTCATCACCTCAACTTACAAGAGAAATAACTTGAATATTAAGACATGCTAGCTGTCCACAGGAAGGCTATTTTAAAAGCTTACATGAAAAGTAGTTAAGAATTCATAGGCTTCAAGCAAGGTCTTTTTGGTTCAAACTCACTTTGGGTTGTGGACATTAAGAGATAAAATCTGGAAATTCTCAACAATGGGCTTTAAAATAGATTTAGGCATCTCAAGTAGGCTAAACAAGCTTATGAAACATGCCCTTTAAATCAACTTGTGGTCTCTCATTATAAAAAGGTTAGCTTATCAACATTTTTGGACTCTTGGGTTAGGTAGAACTTAACCAAATGAGGGACAATATAAATGGGCTATTTTTACTCCAAGACATGGTATGACAAGGACCTAGGAATACTTGGACAGCTTTGCATATCATAATATATCATGTACAATTAATCTCTTATATCTAAACTAACTAAGCTATAACCTATTCACATAAGCAATATTTAATTAGTTTAGATAAAACCTCCCATTAAAATTAAAGTAGCATAAAGTATGGCAAAGTTACCCATTAAGAAACTTTGAAACCTTTAAACACTTAAGCTTATGATTTACTCACTTAATAGCTTTTTAAAAGCAAGATATAAAATTATAGAACCAAGCAAAATCTCTAAACCAAACCTTTAGCATCCTAAAAATAAATTACCAACCAAACCTCAACACAAGACACATGGTACCAACATATATAAATTTAAAATCACTTTAATCATCACCTATGATTAAACCAAGTTTAATAGCAAAATAGCATTTTCGAAATATAGGAAAATACATAGCAAAACAGCCATAGTACCATTCGGTTTGGGCCAAAAACAGGGCATACATATTTATTTTCAACATAGGAAATTAAACACATCAAAACACAAGCTAAAACAACTTAGTAAGCTTCCAAAATCACACTAAAATCAAATTAGTCAAATTAGAATTTTTACCTTAAGCTCTTAGCTCCTTTCAAAACACAAGTGGAAGACCAAATAGAGGTATAGCCGTGTGAATGCAGAGCAACACGATATCACTGTTTTAAACCCCAAAACCAAAACATCAAAAGTCATCAAAAGAAAACCCACTTGATCAACCATGGCTAAATTCGAAATACACAAAGGAGAATGATTAAGGGTACTCTTACCTTGCTATTTTCCTCTTGAGAAGAAGGAAAAATGGATGCTTGGCTTGAAGGAGATGAGAGGAGTTTGGTTTCTTGAATAACAAAAGAGAGGGGAAGAAGAGAGGATCGGCTATGGCTTTTTCTTGGAGAGAAGGATGAAGATTCTTTCTTCCTTGGGTGATAGGCCGACGTGTAGGAGAAGAATACATTAGGATTTGTTTTATTTTTTTATTTCTTCTCTCTTTTTAACTTGCCTTAGACGATGGGTGCTAGGAAAAAGAAATTTAGTGGCTTGTACGGGAAGCTTACGGGTGAAATGAGCTGAATGGCTTGCCTTAGAAGCCTATGGGTGCAAAAGCTTAATGGCTTGCCTTATAAGCCTACGGGTGAAAAGAGATTTAGTCTCTTTGGTCAAAGCTTATCACATAAGCTTGGGAGATGGATGGTGGAGATCTATCTACCTCAATCATGCTTTTCACCTACCAATCCAATGGTAGAGAATAATTGGTCCATTTCTTAAATAAATAAAATTAAAGGGCTTAAGGAAAAATATTTCAAAGTCTTAAAAATAATACCCTTGATTTCTTTTAATAAATCAGATTTTAAAAATAAAGCATACTCATCTTAAAATAAAATAATTAAAAGTAATAAAAATCTTTATCTCAAAATATTTAACTTAATGAATTAATAAAATGACATAAGGACCTACATAGTAGAACTCCGGTATTACATACATGAATGGTATGATTCGGTTTTAAGATGAAAATGGCAAGAATGTTCAATGCATGTTTCTGTTTTAAGAAAAACATTGTGGTTGATTTGTGTTACTTGATGATTCAGCTATACCATGTCTTAGAAGTTTCGGATCTCGGCCAAATACCATGATTTTATATTTCATTTGGTTATGCTTGGATTTCTAAGAAAATATGTTTGAAGAAGAAGCATGTTCAAGTGATGATTCTTCATGTTTTTGCATCTATATGTTTCGGCCAAGGCCCTTTTTCATGGTTCATGTATGTGTTTTGATATCTCATATAGTTTATGTTATCACCCTATGAAATGAACATGTTATGCTTGGTTATTTCATGCACGGCATTTCACATGTAATATGCCAAGTTTAAGTAAGCATGTTGTAAGTCTCATGTCACATGCATTTGGGGGAAAAGTGTTTTCAAATAGTGTTTTCAAAGAAAATGGTTTAAAAGTTTTATCACCACCCCAAGTGCTAAGGCAGGAGAATGTCCTAGTGGAACTCTGTAACACCCCACTCCTTCCTTCTTACATACGCTTCTTCTTTCTGACGTACATTCCTTCCTTCTGATGTAAGCAAATTCTAAGGGTAGAGATTATGTGAATTGTCTGCCCCTCTATAGCGACTGCGAGCCTCGTCATGTGTGCTGAACCACGATGGCGTGTTTCAAACGATATCTTGTGACTTCTAACGCACGCCCAATGTTTTAAATGTGTTGGAAATACTTATAAGAAGTATTTCAAGTGTTATTGAACCAAACTTGATTTTAAATACGACAATTATAATATTCTTGAAGAGCTCCAAAAATATTATAATTGTTTCATTATTAAAATGATTTCAACTATTTTAAATATTATGAGATTTAAATTATGTTGAAAGTTTTAATTAATTAAATGATTTTATTCTTTTAAATATCTTAAATAAGACTTCATCATTTTATTAATGATGAAGAAATATTATTTTATAAACTAAAATTTAGTTAAATAACATTCTACCTTTATTCTTCTCTGTGCTTTTAATTAAATTAACGTTTATGCATTTTAAATCAGTGTTTGAGGTCCGTCGTTAGATCGTTGCGTAGATCCCCAGACGTTGGGTTTTAGAATAAAACCATAGCCCCTCTTCCTTCTCCCTCACTTTTCCCTCCCTTCTCTCTCCTCCCGTTCTCCCTCACCGGCACCACCTCACTCCGGCGAGTCCCCCCACACTCCGGTCTCCCTCTCTCACATCGCAGTCCTCCGGCGCCACCACCTCCACGATAGCCTCCCCTCCCACCGGGCATCCTCCTCCAACAAGCTCGGCCTCCATCTCCCCTTCGTCTGCTACCTCGAAGTCCACCTCCTCCATGCACTGGTTCTTACACCCACGGTGGAGCTCCACTTCCTATGGCCACCGCACCACCACCGGGACCTCCCTTGGCCACCGACCACCTCTCCCAACCATCCCCACGTCCAGCCGAGCCACCATGCATGCTCAGCTTCCCTCACTCTCTCACGGATGCCCACTTCCCCTTAGGCCACCTCCACCACCATACGCCACAACCCATGGCGTGTGACCACCCTCTCCGGCATCCTCAGGCCACCACCGACCCATCCCAACCACCCCATGGCCCCGATCTACCACCTATGCTCCCTCACTCTCCCTCACTCTCTCACGACATCTCACCCTTTCACACACGGCCAGTTTCCCCTCCACCACCGTGGACCGCCGTGCCACCACCACCGAGCCTCCACGGCTCCACCAGTAGCCTCCCTTGACCTCCCCTTAGCCGAATCCTAGGTCCAAACCACCACTTTTATGTGGTGGGCAACCACTACACATGGTGGACAGTCACTGCGCGTGACTGACCGCCACTGCACACGGCCAGATCCGCCGTGCTACGCTCCTTGCCACCATCACGAGGCCACCATGAGCCCTTCCAAGACCACACTTAGCTATCCAAACGCCCAAATAGCCACCGTACGTGGGTTAGCCGCCACATACGACCCTTCCGACATCATCGACTGTAACGATCAGTGAGCAATGCATGGGTTATCCTGTCGATGGTATAACCCTCTATCCTTCATTA
>CAUIVZ010000014.1:17700973-17817776 GCA_961763995.1 Juglans cinerea
GAATCTAGCCCTCATTAATCGCTTCATTTTGGGCCAAACTCTCACTGGTTGCTTGCCTTGTCGCCTCCTGTTGTTTTGCCTCTGTTCCCACCAAGCTGAAGCACCACCACATAATTTATAGGCGTTGCGCTTCAAGGATCTGCATATAATCAAAGACGTTTTCTACCTCGAGCATCCAATCTAGAAAACTCTCAACATGCAAGTGCTCTTTGAAACAAGGCAAATCAATCTTGATTCTGAAATTGTTGTTGTTGTTCGGAGCCCTCCTGGCCTCATGGTTTCCACGAGCGAACCCCTCCACCTCTTCGTCACTAGAGGAGTCATTTTGTGCTTGGTCCTCTCTCGATGTGTAGAATTACAATCTCCTCCTGGATGGTTTGGGTCTTCACCACTTCCATTTTCATTGTCCCCAACATGAACGCCTGTGATGGTTGTCTGGATCTCTCACAGCATACGCTCAATTCCTTCGAAACGTTGTTGTTTCCTATGGTCTTGAGCATTAACAGCTGCCCAAACAACCTGCATGCCACGTTCCTCCTCGCGGGTATTGTCTCTCGCCATCAAGCCAGGTAAAGCCTTGCTCTGATGCCAATTTGGCGTAGCGGAATACGAGGAAATTAAAAGAACAGAGTAAAGGATTGCAAAAACATAGTAGATGTTAGAAATGTGTCTTTCGAACAGTTGAGAATTGCTAGAAAATAATACTCGTAACTTTATTCTTCAAAAATGACATAACTCCCCCATTACATTGATAGCCGAATATATAAAACTCATGAAATGAAAGTGGACATTATGTAAGGAAATAACTTGCAAAAAGGAAACAAAATAAACTAGCATAAATGGATGGAAATCATAGCAATCCGAAATAGGAAAGATCTTTGATGTCGTGATTTTAGGCCTAATGCATGAGATGCATGAGAGTCCCGCCATGTATTCTAGTAATTGGTTATTCACGAGTTAGAGCCTTCGCTGCCACGTTGTTGCCCGTGTCCATGTCCTGCATCACTACCTGAAGACTTGTATGTTGTAATTCTTGGAGGCAAGATTTTCCTCGAAATAAATCCATCAATTTGATTCTTGATTCTTGATTCCGTTTTCTTGTTCTTGTTTCTTTCTTGATTATTGCTATCCAAAAAACCCCTAACAATTGGTATCAGAGAGAGAAGATCCTCTCATGGCAGAAGGCACTCAGGGTACTGCACTGAAGGCACAAAAGGTGAACAGTCAATGGCAATAGGTGTTCATGCAGAGGCAATTGGAAGATCAACAGCAGTCGATACATGTGATCACATAAAGGTTAGACCAAATGACAAACATGATTCAAACTTTAATTGAGAATAGTAGTATGATTTCACCTAGGGGAGATATGCTAGAACCTAGAGTGAATGTCCATGATGATAGGGGAATTTTGCCTAAAGGTGTAAGATTGGATTTTCCCTATTTTGATGGTAGTAATCCATCTGGTTGGGTTTTCAAAGCCTACTAGTATTTCGAATACCATCAAACTCATCCTATCCAATGTCTTTTGATGGCCCCTTACCATATGGAAGGAGAGGCATTAATTTGGTATCAAGATGTTGCTGAGGGGGGGTAGTTTATCAGTTGAAAATCGTTTGTTTAGGCCTTACTTACTAGATTGGGGCCAACAACATATGATGATCCCATGGAAACCTTGACTAGGCTCAAACAAACATCAGCAGTGGCAGTGTATAAGGCCCTATTTGAGTTGTTTCTTGAGTGGCTTGAGAGACGAGATCAGGCTACAAATTAGGATGTTCAATCTTATGAGTTTGGGGGCTGCCTTCGGCCTAGCAAAGATTTAGGAGGAATATGTGTGGAGTTCAAGAAGGGCTTTGAAATCAGTTGGAGAGAAGGGTGAAAATCAGAGTCAGAATTCAGCAGAAAGTTTAGTAAGGGGTAATCAAAGGAGTAATTTTCAAGGTATAAGGGTTTCATCAATGCAAATGGAAGAAAAAAGAAGAAAAGACTTATGTTATCATTGCAAGGAGAAGTGCAATCTTGCACATGTGTCTCTGGGGTTGATTCAAAGGGTGTTGTGATTGAGAAACAAGATGAAGGCTTGGAAGTGTCTATTCATGCCATCTCAGGGTCTCCTAGCTCCAATACCATGAGATTGTTAGGAGTTATTGGGACTTAATCTGTTGCAATTTTGGATGACTATGGAAGCACTCACAATTTTCTAGATTCTCAAGTGGCAAAGTCAGCTAAGTTGAAGGTTTCTGAAGGTACTCCCTTGCAGGTTAAATTAGCAAATGGGAAGAAGTTGGTAAGTGCTGGAAGATGTGAGGAGTCTCATATCAAAGACCAGAACAATAGATTTCCAGTGACTTTCCATCTATTGACATTGGGGGTTATGTGGTCCTTGGGGTGCTGTGGTTGAAGACACTTGGCCCTATTGTTTGGGATTTTATGAGAATGACCATGTTGTTTCAGATAAAAGGAATGGATGTACTTCTATGAGGCCTTCTTTGTGACACCCACAGATTCCGCTTGGGATCGGACAGACATCTGAAGCGTCGGGACATGCAACACTAGGTTACCAGCCCCCGTTCATAATATATAAGATGCAATGTTCCTAACTCACAACACTAGTCCAAAATGGTTGTGAACAAAAGAGTGCTTGAGATTGAACTCCACAAAATACAGGTAGGAACCTAAGGACTACTACATCTAAGTCACACCGTCACTTAGTCTACCGTTTCCAGTTGGTCGATTCCTGGTTCTCCTTCAAATCCTGTAACAAGATCTACCATTCGGGGGAATGGTAGTTGGGACTACCACAGTGAGATTTGATTACAAATCTTAGTGAGTTAACAAAAAACCTTCACACAAGTTAATGATGCATGCATGACAATAAATGCATGAATGCACAATCAAAGTCAATAGTAAACATAACATAACCTAACATAACATGGCATGAAATAATAAGCATAACATGACTTGACATAACATGGCATGAAATAATAAGCATAACGTGACTTGGCATAACATGGCATGAGCTGACATAACTTGAACTGAAACTGAAACTTAGCTTGACGTGACATAAACTTGAAACTTGACATGAACGTAAACTTGAACATAACATAACGTGAAACATGACTTGAACGCGAAATTCATGACCTTGGAATCTTTCTCAGTAGACTTAATTAAAAAGTGAACATACGGGTGCTACACGGGTCCCCTTGAGCCGTGTGTCCCTGCCGATTACCGCATCACAACACAGGTGTCTATACCAGCTGTGAGTACGTTAATACGTACTCCACAATTGATGTGGCCCCACGTATTCTACGTGTCACAATTGCTGTGTCTCACGTAGTGTATGCTCCACAGTTGTTATGGCCCCATACTTCATGCTCCACAGTTGTTGTGGCCCTATGATTTGTTTGTGCCACACTTGCTATAGACACACGTACAATAAAGTGGCTCCATCGGCGTTAGTGCCTGGCGCGCTCCGATGACCAGCTAGTTAGGCCTCATTCACAACCTGTTGACTGTACTTCATCAACCCAGGGAATTTCACACCTATTTAGACACTCCAGCGTGAACAAAGGAGTTCCACTAGGATATTACCTTATCCTAGCGCTTAGGGTCGTGATTGACATGAATAACTTAACAAGACTGTTCTCGAGGTACACAAACTGTATTCGAGACGGGATGACATGAATACGAAAAGACAGAAGTCCTGACGTAGCGTAACGTGGCATGAACGTAAGACGACAAACATGACATACGTCGAGGCATAAATGAACAGACAACATTTCATAACATGATATGCATGTAACAGACAAAATTTTGTAACATGTAATAACATATAACAGACAATATTTCATAACATGGCATAACATGTGACAGTGAATATTACCTTACATGACATACATGTAATAGATGGCATACGTAATGTGACATACTTGCAACAGATAGTAACATGAGACAATATATTGTGTAACAGATAAGTATTTCGTGACATAATAATTCGTGTAAAAGATAAACTTGGGTTGACATAGCATGGCATGGCATATAAAACAACATATGAACATAAACTGTAATTCCCTTACCCATCACACATACACAGTAACCTGATAGTAAGTTAAGAGCTAACTTACCTCGATAGTCGCGTTATAGGAGAATAGGCGCGAAACACGAGGAACTGTAAGAGGGTATTCTAAAAGTTAGAAATTAATTACTAACAATTAGAAATGTGAAAAGAGGCAAGTTAGAGCAAAATTACCATTTTACCCTCTACATGCGGGAAAATGACCATTTTTTCTGTAACTTAAGGATTTCACATCCTAATTCCAAAAATTGTCAAAATTTACATTCCTCATGTAAATTTTGTCCTAAACTCAAATATCAACTCAAAAAAATTTAAACCCATTCACAACTAGGGAAAACTCACTATGGCCGAAACCTACATAGGCCATTTCTCTTGATTTTGGTTCAATTCTTTCAAAATTTAAAACTCATGATTAAACCAAAATTTTGCAACAAAGATCTTCCTATCCTAAGTTTAAAAACACACTTAAAATATCCATTAAGAAAAAATCTAATCATCAACACCAAACTTTTTGTAAAAAACCCAAACTTTTTAACAAAAAGTAAACCCTTAAATCACAAGTTTTGACCTTAAAACAAATCTCCAAGAATTCAAAAACAAAATCAAATCTTAGCTCTAACATATTCATAACATCATCCTAAGATCAACCATGCTTTAAATCATCAAACAAAGTCACAAAAAAATCACAAAACAACGCTTGGAGTTCTTGGTTTTAAACTTAGTCCAAAACAGAAACTTTCTCTCAACTAACTTTGATCAATCTCTTGATCCATAGCGTAAAGACATGTGATCTTCAAAATAAAACATCACATGGTTTAAAAATGTGTCCTAAAGAAGATCCAACCATCAAACTTAAAATCACATGGCTAAAATTCAACAAAACATGGATCTAACCCAAAAACATCAAATCTTAGGCCAAACCGAAATCCTCTTGCATAGAAAATCCTATCTTTAAAACTAATACTAAATATCTGAAAAATAACATCATAACATGTATATAAGAGGCTTAGGATCATCACATACAAATATCAAAGCCTTTCGAATAAGATCAAACCACGAAATATTCCAACTTTCACAAAACAAAAACTGCTTTTCCACTTCCAGTTTTCAAGTTTCTAAATCTAAAGAAATCTATCATCAAAAGTTTTAGACATGCAACAAAACCTCAATTAACATTCATAAACACATGCTAACAACACTCCATAAAATTTTCGGACCAAGATATGTCCATTAGCTTGGTCATAACTTCCAAAACAAAACATACTCTCCAGTTTCACGTCCAGAATGACCTTTCCATGGTTAAAAATACTTTTGACCAATCAAATGAGCATGGAATGAGACTAATAAGATATCCACGGAAACTAGACTCAAAGACGAACAACTTATGTGAAGGAATTATCGTGCAAAAATACATAAAAAGGGTCAAAAATGGCCACGCAAAACGACACAGAAATCTGCCTGAGAGAGCTCTTTTGGGTTTTCTCTCTAAGAACGAAGTGAAGAAGTGATAAAATGAAATGAAATGTGCCTTGCACGACTTTAGACTCCTGGAGGGGGAAGTTGTGGGCTTGAATGACCCTTGATTTGAGTTGCCTATGTGACATAAAGTGGAGAATAGTGAGAGGAATGGACTGCCTGCAGCAGCTGTGAGAGATGGAGGTTGATGGAGTGGATTTCTCCTTCACATCAAGGTACTATTGGGTGCAGCCAATGGCAGTGGATGGTCTGCCATGTGGGGGAGGAAACTTCTCCAAGAAGCATTGCCAAGGTGGCCAATTTCGTGAGCCTTGGTGGGCCTCAACCAAGTGGGCTTCAATTTGGGGTTTAAAGGGGGTTTGGTTAGGGTTTGAGATGCTATCAAGCCCAAAACCAAATTTTATTGGCCCAATCAAATTTCCAAGGTTTAAAAGGTTGGATAATGATGTCATAACAAGGATTTTATTAATTAATAGCATGTGGAAGTGATTTAATCAAGTGATTAAACACAATGCTAGAAATTGGGTTAGAAAGGGTTTGGGAAACCGTTTAGGGTTTTGGTTTCAATCAAGCATTTGGGGTTTAAATTGGGTTCCAACCATTTAGGGTTTTGCTAGGATTGAAACCTTCTTTGGTCTGGCACAATTTGGTTGAACAGATGAAACAAAGTTTTACTAAGGTGGCATGATCTCACACCTTGATTTCCTCCACAAATCTATCTAATGGTTCCTTTTTGTGCCAAGTGTCTAATACCATTCACTATGTGTGGCTAAGATCTTGCCAAGTGTCCAAATAAAACTCCTCTAACCTAATTTGGACATTCCACACTGTGATTTTGAAAACACTGCACTAGGTGCGCACATCGAGGTTACTATTCACTCCAAAAAAATGCATAATAAACTTAGTACTGAAAAATTCTAATTATTCATATTAACCTATAGTGAAAATCGTTTACCGAAATTCAACCCCGAAGTGCCCCTAAAAATAATTTCACAATTTCCAACAGACGTTTCGTCCGAATTTATGAAAATAGGCTATTGCACCATAAAATCCTAAATAATCCACTGAGTCTAATGGTGTAGACCATAACTCATTCTAACATTTCTAACTACCTCAAATAATTAAACTCATAACTCTAGCACCATATTGAGTGATAACACTGATTATGATGACAGACTAAAACCTGAGCGATTGGTCGATTCGTTAAAACTTATGGGGCTTTCACGAGGTTCCTAAGGCCAATAGAAAGTCTACCAGTGAATTTCTAGTGGGCTGTTACATTCTTTACTAAGAAAACAAGGTTGATTCCTACAACTACAAACTTCTGAAGTCAATGAACCTAGCAACATTAATCAGCTTGAAATCTCTGAATTGTTGAAAGAGTTTGAAGGGAGTTTTTAGGAAACCACTAGACTACCACCTCCAAGGGTAGTGTGATCATCAAATTCAATTAAAGAATGGGACTCAACCCTTCTCAGTTCGACCATATAGGTACCCTTTTTATCAAAAATTTGAGATAGAAAAATTGTCCAAGATCTTTTGAAATCATGAGTATAAGAGCCAGAAAAAACCTATTTTCTTCTCCAGTAGTTTTGGTGAGAAAAAGTTATGGAAGTGAGAGGATGTGTGTGGATTCCATGACTTTAAATCAGGAAACTATCAAAGATAAGTTTCATATCCCTATAATTGACAAATTTCTTGATGAATTGTTTGGGACGCAAGTTTTTTCAAAGCTGGATCTAAGATCTGGATACTACCAAATTAGAGTGAAGAATGGTGCCTAAGACTGCATTTAGGACCTATGAGGGTCATTTTAAATTTTTGGTGATGCCATTTGGGCTTACTAATATCCTACCACCTTCCAAGGGCTGATGAATTAGGTGTTCAAGCCATATCTCAGAAAGCTTGTATTAGTGTTCTTTGATGATATATTGGTATACATCAATAATTATTCTGAGCATTTGAAACACTTAAGAGTGGTTCTAGATAGTTTGAGATAGTGTAAGCTCTTTGCTAAATTATCTAAATGAAAGTTTGGGGGTGTAGAAGTGGAGTACCTGGGGCATTTAATATTGGGTGCATGAGTAAAGGCATATCCTTCCATGATAGTATCCATATTGGATTGTCCCAATCCCACTTCCTCAAAATCCTTGAAGGGTTCCTAGGCCTCATTGGATATTATAGGAAATTCATTGAGGGTTATGGGTCAATTGCAGCTCCTTTGACATCACTCTTGAACAAGAATTCATTTGAATTGTCTAACCCAGCTCAGATAGCTTTCGAAAAGTTGAAAAAGTCTGTGACGCACCCACCAGCGTTGAGCTTACCAAATTTTTCCAAGTCATTTACAATGGAGTGTAATGCTAATGGAAATGGGCTTGGAAGAGGTCCAACCCATGGCATATTTCAGTAAAGCACTAAAGGACAGAAGTTTGGTTTTGTCTACTTATCAGAAGAAGCTTTTGGCTCTCGTCACTACTGTGCAAAAATGGTACCCTTACTTGTTGGGGCAATCTTTTAAGGTAAAAATAGATATGCAAGTACTCAAGTTCCTGTTGGAATAGAAGATAAGAACTGAGTCCGAGCAGGAATGGATCACAAAGTTGCTAGGCTATGACTTTACCATCAAATTATAAAAAAGGCAAAGAGAATAAGGTGGCAGATGGCATTTCCAGAAGATGAGAAGGTGAGGAGGCCACTTTGGCATAAATCTCTTTTTCGACACCTTTAAAGATAGAGGATTTGAAGGCTACTAGCTATTCACTTTCATAGGAAGTTGTGGATATATGCACCATGCTACAAAAAGGGGAAGCAATTGACAAGAACTAAATAACGCAGCAAGGTTTGTTATTAAGGAAATGGGCGCTGGTTATAGTCTCTTCTTCTCCTTTCAAAGAAAGAATATTGCAGTTTATTCACAGCAACCCTCAAGCTAACCATGTATGGTATCACAAAACCTTACATAGGGCTAGAGCAGATTTTTACTAGGAAGGGATGCGTGCAGATATTAAAGAATTTGTGAGAGAATGTGATGTTTGTCAAGCTGCAAAGATTTTTACTGGTTTATTGCAACCTTTGCCTATCCCACTTCAGCGATGGGCTGATTTCTCAATAGATTTCATTGACGTTTTGCCTGAATCACATGGTTCTTCTGTGATTTTTTCTATCATTGATAGGCTAACCAAATATTCTCATTTTTTTTCTCACTATCACATCCCTATGCTGATGTGAAGGTGGCTCAATTATTCTTTACTCAAGTCTTCAAATTACATGGAATGCTTAAGACAATTATGTCTGACAGGGATCCTGTTTTTACTAGATTTTGTTTTGGAAAGAAATTTTCAGCCTCCAGGGTACCACTTTGGCCTTTAGTTCTGCATACCATCCGCAGAGTGATGGTCAAACAAAAGCCCTTAATAAATATCTTGAAGGGTATCTCAGATGCTATATTGGAACCAAGTCTAAGCATTGGAGTAAATAGTTAACCATTGTTGATTGGTGTTATAATACAACTGTACATTCTTCTACTTGATTAACCCCTTTTGAATCACTATATGGTTATCCACTTCCTAAGTTGATATCATATGTCCCTGGAACTACTATTAATGATGGTGTTGATCAGCAGTTGAAGACTAGAGAAGAAGTTATAGGATTGTTGAGAGAAAACTTGCAAAAGGCATAGCACAGAATGAAGTTTTTTTTGCTAACAAGAAGAGGGTGGGAAGAAAATACGAGTTGGGGGATTGGGTTTTCTTGAGGCTGTAACCCTACAGATAGAAAACTATAGCTATGAGGTATAATCTAAAACTGGCACCTAGATACTATGGACCATTCCAGATTGTTGCTAAGATAGGAGTAGCGGCTTATAAACTCAATCTACCAACTTCCTCTAGGATATATCCTGTGTTTCATACATCTTGCCACAAGAGGAAGTTGGGTCAACATATAACACCATTACCATCATTACCTCCAGTTGATCACGAGGGCAATGTGCAACCAGAGCCTGAGGCTATATTGGACAGACGCATGAAGAAGTTTAGAAACTAAGTTGTAATTGAGGTTTTGATTAGGTGGGGTGGAACATTGCTAGAGGATAGCACTTGGGAGTCATTGTGGAAGCTCAATGACCTTTATCCACACCTTGTGGGCTAGGTCTTTTTAGAAGAGGGTTGCTACTACTGATTCAACCTTGTGGTCAAGGCTTTTGAAGGGAGGGAGAATGTTAGGTGTATAGTGTGAATTGAAGGAAGAATGGGAGGAAGTTGTGATTGAGCGGGGTGAATAAGAAGGGCTTGAAACAGTGTGGAGCTTTTAATAAAACAGGGCGTGAAAGGGAGATTGATAGACTGGGTGGGGAATTAGTGAATGGGGAGTTTTTGTAATAGTTGATATAGTGCGTTTGTTCCTTGTTTGTAATAACTCATACAGTACATTTGGTTCCTACCATTGTGTATAAATAGCAGGAAGGAAAGGACAATCAGTATCTGAAGACTTATATGTTGTAATTCTTGGAGGCAGGATTTTCCTTGAAATAAGTCCATCAGCGTGATTCTTGATTCCGTTTTCTTGTTCTTGTTTCTTTCTTGATTCTTGCTACCCAGAAAACCCCTAACATTTTGCAATGTACCTAGTATGCAATCAACAATATGCAATATTTGCAACAGATAATTTTTTTTTTTTAGCAATACTATGTACCAGAAGTAATATATCCTAAAACATAAACATGATTCATAAAATGCACCTGATCACTGGTATCCAAAAGGTTACAGTACTTGTCCAACAGGTCTGCAACATAAAAAGTATTGGAAACAACGCTCCATAGCTACAGTCTAGAAGTAAAAACTATTGTACTAATTCATTGAGCCATTCACGCAGCTCAACTATGATATTCAAACTGATGTCCTGAAAATGGGAGATAGGCTCCATCGACTCTTTGCCTGTGCTCCACATTCTACTTGACCTCGTCCAATCTCCCATGCGTGGGTTCTCCAAATCCTAAAACATCGTCCCATATGTTTTAAACTCACCAATATCTAATTAGAAAAATTTAGAACATATCACAACCATAACAAACTCATTAAGGCAAAAACACACATAGGTTAAAATTCTTGAGTTTTGTTGCAATTCTATCAAACATCATTCCTCATGCTCAAACCAAAATATTGCAACATAGAAAATCATATCCTATGTCAAAATAGCATACTAAAACAACCAACAAAATCCACTTCACAAAAATCACAAAAACTCTTTTTAAAACAAAGCTCCAAGCTTTAATTGAAAACATAACCTTTGATTCTTAAGGTTTTGTTTCCACTTGCCAAACTTATCCTAAAAGTTTAAAAATACACTTCCACTATATTCATAACACACTTCTAAGAATTATCATGATTTTAATCATCATGCAAACATCATAAAACCACAAGATCTAGCACCAAACGTTTGACTTCAACACTTGTACTAAAAAACGATTGCCTTAAGGTTTGGTTTTGATCAAATCCTTTGATCCGAAACTTACCATGAAAAAACATTACAAACCAACAATATCACATGGTTAAAAATCATGTTCTAGAGTAGATCCAAGTATTAAACGCAAGATCACATGGCCATATTTGCATCAAAATATCCATATACCAGAAAACCTCAAATATGTGACCTAGCCAAGTCTCTTCATGCATAAAAAATCATATCTTTAAAACCAATACCGAATATCCTTAAACTAACATCCTAACATATCAAAGTCTTCGGATCATCATATAAAAATATCAAAGCCATTGGAGCCTGATTTTACCACAAAAGATCCAAGCTTTCACAAAACAGAAATCGTTTTACTCCTTCCAGTTTCCAACTTTTTAGATTTGAAAAACAATTTCATCCAAATATTATAACATGCAACAAATCATCATCGAACTCTCATATAAACATATTAACTACACTCCTCCATAAAAAAATCAGACCAAGATCTTTCCAATAGCTTGGTCAAAAATAGGAAAATATCAAGCATTGTCCAGTTTACCGTTCAGAATGACCTTTCCTATCTTAAAACAACTTTTAACCAATCTAGTGACCATTACAATTAACAAAAAGGATATCCATAGAAACTAGACTCAAATAGGAACAAGTCATGTGAATGGCATTTCGTGCAAAAATACTTAAAAAAGCTTCCAAATGGGCTAGTAAAGTGACTCAGGAAAGCTGTCCGAGTGAACCTTTAGGTTTGTCTCCAAGAAAAGTGTCGGAAATGAATGAAATGATTGGGGATGGAATTGGAAGCGTTCTTACACAACTAAGGGGTGATGAGAGGGCAGTGAATGACATTGAGTGATGGTTGTGTCAGCCAAAACAAGGGGCAAAACCAGTGGGCAACGGTGCATGGTTTCAGCCAAGGAAGCTTTCTTGTGAAGGGTGGTGGTGAGGTGGCCTTTTGCCTTTACATCAAGTACAACTTAGGGCTGCTTTGGGTAGTGTTTGGTCAGCCATCGTAGGGGGAAACTTTCTCCTCAAGCCTTGCAAAGGTGGCTCAATTTTGTGAGCCTTAACCGAATGGGCTTCAATGTGGGGTTTAAAGAGGACTTCACTACGGTTTGGGTTGCTATCAAGCCAAATCCAATTTTTCTTGGCCCAATCAAAGTTTCAAGGTTTAAAGGATTGAAGAATGATTGAATTTGAGTGGTTAATAGCATATGAAAGTGATTTAATCAACTGATTAACCTCTAAGCTAAAAACCGGATCTATTTAGGGTTTGGAAGCAAATTTGGGGTTTGGGAAAACCATTAAGGGTTTCGGTTTCAACCAAACTTTTGGGATTTTGATTGAAGTCCAAATGTTTAGGGTTTCACTAGGGTTGAAACCCTATTCGGTTTGACACAATTGGATGGTTGGATGGAATAGTGCTTTGCTTAGGTGGCATGATCTCAATGCTTGATTTCTTTCACATTTCTATCTCATGGTTCCTCTTGGTGCCAAGTGTCTAATACTATTCACCAAGTGTGGCTAAGATCTTGCCTAGTGTCCAAATAAAACTTCTCTAACCTAATTTGGACGTTCCATACTGTGATTTTGAAAACACTGCACTTAGTGCTACTATCGATATTACTATTTATACCGAAAAGGAGAAAAATAACTTTGCACTTTAAAATCTTAAATAATTATGCTAACATAATAGTAAAAATAGTTTATCAAATTTCGACTCCGAAGGACCTTGAAATAATCAAAATGCATTTTCGAACAAACATTTCTTCTGAAAATTGAAAATAGGTTTATTGCGCCATAAAATCTTAAATATTCAAACGAAACTAATGGCGCAAACCGTATCTCATTTTGACACTTCTAGGTATCTCAAATAAATAAAATTGCCCTTCTAACATCATAGTGAATAGCAATACTGACTATGCTGACAGATTAAAATCTATACGATTAGTCGATTCGTGAAAACTTTTGAGGTTTTCACAAGATTCATAAAGCCTAAAGAAATTCATCTTTTGAATTTATGGCAGAATGTTACAAGAACAGACAAAATTTTATGTTCTAAGGTAGTACCCGGTATACTATAGATTCTCATTCCACTTGATTCCGAATTCCGGCCAATTTCGGACGGTTCTAATAGAGATTTTATAATTTTCTTGAGTTTAAATGACATTTTTGTAAATTCAGAATCTAGATAACATTCATGTAATTTTAAAATTTAAAATGTATTTATATAATCTAATTTTTTTTTATAACTTTAAATATGTCCCCTCTTTATCTCTCTGTTATTTTTTTAAATCTCATTATTTTTAATAATTTCTTGAATCTTTATTATTATTATTATTATTTTTTTCTCGACTCAAGTTTATAATTTTTTTTTCTCTATCTTTTCTTTTAAAGTTTTTACCCTATATTCATTTTAGAAATCTTCAATTCTTCCACACACACATATACATGTATTTTTTTTTATTAATTATCAGTTTTTATATATAACTAATACGCACCAGAACACACCAATACTAAATAACTAATACTTTTTTTTTTTATGGAAAAATATCTAATACTTAAACCAAAATAACGACCGTAACAGAATTTAAAGCATTGTTCGGAACTTTGCACGATCAGGAGTACTATATCTCCAGCTACAAAATGTAACCTCTTTGATTAGTTGTTGGGCCTCAATTATCTCCAGCTACAAAATATGGCGATGCAATATGCCACTTGTGAGGTGCCGATTGGGTGGGACCAAGTAAAAAAAATCTTGTTCAGTGGCAAAAAAATAAGACCCCACACAGCATCATTGTCAACCAATCACAACAAAGAAACAGATATGCGGATATGGCACAGGATAAAAGGATAAGGTCCAATCAGATCCCATTGGTTAATCCATACCTCTAAAACACAAATCAACCGTCGGATCCTAAAAATCAAGCAAACGAACCGTCAACTTCCAAGAATGAACAAGAGCCACAAACATAGCCTTGAAATGAAAATACAAAGCCACGCATAACACATACGCTTTCAGCTTATTCTACCATCACTACCATCACCACCACTTTCCTTGACACCACTTGATTTCTTGCGTTGATTGATTCTGGTCCTAAAAGATGGCCACAGTCACAACGCAAGCTTTGACTGCAGTTTTCCGGCCATCATGTGCCGCAAAATCCAGGTTCCTTACCGGGTCTTCAGGTAAATTGCATAGAGAGTTGGCCATTAAACCAATGGCTTCCTCATCCTCTACAGCTTCTTTCAAAGTAGAAGCCAAGAAAGGTGAATGGCTGCCGGGCTTAGCCTCACCAGGTTACCTTGACGGCAGGTACATATCTATTCATCTACACTAACCAATTCTGAATCCTATTCATTCCTTAAGGCTTAAATTGAACATGTCAAAAGTAAGAAACAAACTTTAACAGTGCTTTTAAAATTGTTTCAGTCTTCCTGGTGACAATGGGTTTGATCCTCTGGGACTTGCTGAGGACCCTGAGAACCTGAGATGGTATGTTCAAGCCGAGCTTGTCAATGGTCGCTGGGCGATGTTGGGTGTTGTAGGAATGCTACTTCCAGAGGTTTTCACAACGATTGGTATTATCAATGTCCCAAAGTGGTATGATGCTGGGAAAGCTGAATACTTTGCATCTTCATCGACCCTCTTCGTGATCGAGTTCATTCTGTTCCATTATGTTGAGATCAGAAGGTGGCAAGACATTAAGAACCCAGGAAGTGTCAACCAGGACCCCATCTTTAAGCAATATAGTTTGCCCCCAAATGAGGTGGGATACCCAGGAGGCATTTTTAACCCACTTAACTTTGCACCCACTCTTGAGGCCAAGGAGAAGGAGATTGCAAATGGTAAATCAATGTTTGAAATATGCAGGTTGATTCAGCTCATAAATTTTGCATACTAATTGTTCTTTGCCTGTATGCAGGGAGGTTGGCAATGTTGGCATTTTTGGGATTTGTGGTTCAGCACAATATTACTGGAAAAGGACCATTTGACAATCTGTTGCAGCACCTCTCTGACCCATGGCACAACACCATCATCCAGACACTAAGCGGCAACTAAGTTCATCAGAAATGACATGATGACCTGTTTCATTTATTCTGTAACAATGGGGGACACGGTTTTTGAGTGAGATGTGGCATCAGTGTGAACAATGTATCCATGTACAGGGGAACTGAATGGCATTAATATCTCCATGCAGATTACATCTACTATATAGCAGGTAGTTAAATTTCTGAAGCAAGAAATCGAGGACGCCTAAAGTTCCTTATCCGACTTCCATGTGTTTCTCTTCAAGTTTCGACTTATGGATTGGGTAATTGGAAACTAATATCAGAAGGTATCCATGTTATAAAACTAAAAGATCAAATATACACCCGTGTTATGAGTACAACATATACAGCTATGATATTGGGTAGCCAAAATAATCAAATGAGCTCCTGTACACCTTTCAGATTGCTCTTATTTCATTACTTTCTATGCCAACTCCATTAAAGGAAATCTACAGCCTAACCTTCAAATGTGATGCACAGAGATGCTTCTTTCAGTAACCTCCTTGTCATTTCAACTAAAGATTAATGTGACACATGAGAGTCGGTTTGGTTGCTACAAGAGGAATGTAAATGATAAGGAACAGGAAGGCAGACCTAGCTACCTGAACACTAAAGAACAGAAACTAGCAAAAGAGTTAGGAACACGGATAAGATATCAATAAACATTTGAGTATGTGCTTGTTCTTCAAATTACATGATGAACAAGGGATATATCATCCAGGTACTTCAATCGAACCCTATACTCAAGACATGGGAAAGGATAATCTAAAGATTTTTTTTTTTGATTGGTAATCAAAGATAATATATTCATAAAAATAGGCATAGCCCAGGTACACAGGAAGTATACATGAAAACACGCCTAGCTAGAGGAAACAATAGAAAGAAGAAGATCATGGACACCACGTCCGTTACAAACTATAGCCCCCGCCCATAGGAACAATGTCTTAAAAAAGAAAACTTTAAGCTCGTCCCTTGTTCTCTCTTGATCATCAAAACATCTAGCATTTCTCTCCCTCCAAATACACCAACACGGCATATTGGTACCAATCTCCAAATTGCCGCTACCTGAGAATCTCCGTGAAGTCCTGTCCAGCTTGCGAGGAAATCCACCAATCTCCAAGGCATAACCCAAGACAATCCGACTCTTAAGAAGACATCATCCCATACAGCCTTAGCCACCTCACAGTGTAAAAGCAGATGATCAACAGACTCTCCCTGCTTCTTACACATACAACACCAATCTAGGATAATGACCCGTCGTTTCCTCAAATTATCTATCGTAAGAATCTTGTCCAAAGACGCTGTCCAAATAAAGAAAGCTCCTTTTGAAGGAGCTTTCGTCTTCCATATACTCTTCTACGGGAATATAGTCAAACCGGAGTTCGTAAGCTTTTGATAAAAAGAACTAACCGAAAAGATACCTTTTTTAGAATGATTCCAATGCAGCTCATCACCGGAGCCCCCTGGAATACTTGCGGAATATAAAGCCGCAAAAAACTCTGTAAAAGACTCCAATTCCTAGTCATGGGCTGCCCTAATGAAGTCAATATTCCATTGAGGGGTACCATTTGCTGAAGAATGAAGAAAGGCAATCGATGCCTCCTTAACTGTTGCAAGCGCAAAGATGGCAAGGAAAGTATCTCGTAGACAATGGTTACCATACCATATATCAAACCAAAAAGGGACACGTGAATCATCGCCTACAACAAAATATTCATGTTCACGGAATGTCCCCCAAAGACTCCTAATGTTTTTCCATAAACCCACTCCATAAGTGCCTCGTACCTCATTCGAACACCATCCTCCCCAAGCTTCCCCAAACTGAGAATCAATGACCGCCCTCCAAAAAGCCTCCCTTTCATTTTGGTACCTCCACAACCACTTGCCCAAGAGGGCTTGATTGAATTTCAGCAAGTGGCGAATCCCCAAACCTCCCCCAGAAATTAGGGTACAAACTGTAGACCAATTAACCAGGTGGAATTTGAACTCTTCCCCCAATCCACTCCATAAGAAATCCCTTTGTAACTTCTCAATTCTATTAGCCACCTTTGTGGGAAGCGGGAACAAAGACAAGAAATAGGTGGGTAAGTTAGAAAGAGTGCTTTTAATCAAAGTCAACCTACCACCTTTCGACAAGTAAAGCCTCTTCCAAGCAGCCAATCTACGCTCCACCCTTTCGACTACATCATTCCAAATCCTTTCAGATGTAAAAGGAGTCCCCAACGGTAAACCGAGATACTTAATAGGAAGCGAAGATATCTTACAACCCAATGTAGAAGCAAAAATCTCCACATCAGGGGCGGCCCCCACTGGCACTATTTCCGACTTAGCGAGGTTAAAGCAAAGGAGTAACGCTCTCAAGTCTTGGACTTGACCGAGGTGTGCACCACAAAAAATGAGTGTGTCATCAGCAAATAACAAATAAGAAATGTTAAGATCACCATTCCCTACCGAAAAACCATGGAGTAGCCCACCATCCACCATCCCCTCAATCATCTTGCTGAGAGCTTCCATGACAAATAAAAAAAGTAGAGGGGAGAGCGGATCTCCCTGTCTCAGGCCACGAGAGGAGCTGAAGAAACCCACCGGAGAGCCATTTACCAAGATGGAGAAACGAGCTGAAGTGATACAAAATTTTACCCATTTCTGCCATTTCCCCCCAAAACCACATCTTTCAAGTAAATAAAGAAGGAACTTACAATTAACATGATCATAAGTTTTCTCCATGTCTAACTTGCAAAGTAGCCCAGGCTCTCTAGACTTAAGCCGACCATCCAATACTTCATTTGCAATAAGAACCGAGTCAAGGATTTGTCTACCTTTGACAAACGCATTTTGCGGCTTCGAGATTAGTTCTTCCACCACCGAGATTAGTCTATTTGCTAACACTTTGGAAAGAATCTTGTACATCCCATTCACGAGACTAATGGGGCGACAGTCCCTGACATCCCTAGATCCCACCTTTTTAGGAATGAGGGCTAAAAAGGTGGCATTGAGGCTCTTTTCAAATCTAGCATTAGAATGAAATTCAAGAAAGACTTGCATAACATCTTCCTTGACCACCTTCCAACAAGGTTGAAAGAAACCCAGGGTAAACCCATCCGGACCGGGAGCCTTATCACTTGACATACTTCTGATAACATTGCCAACTTCCTCTTCTGTAAAAGGCCTTTCTAACCACCCTACACTGTGCTGATCTAAATTAGTAAAAGACAACCCATCCACTCTCGATCACCAATTATGCTCTTCTGATAATAATTGTTGATAGTATTGTAGAATGTGGTTTTTGATAACCGTCTGATCCGAAGAAGCTGCCCCATCTACCATCAGTGTATCAATAGCATTATTCCTCCTGTGAGAGTTAGCCATCCTATGGAAAAATTTCGTGCATTTGTCCCCCTCCTTAAGCCAGAGTACCCTTGATTTCTGTCTCCATGAAATCTCCTCCATCAAAGTAACCCTTTCAAGATCAGCAATTACCTGATTCTTTCGGATTTTGTCAGGATCAGAAATGGATCTGGCCTCCTCCTCACCTTCCAAGCCCTATAACTCCTCTAAAAAAGAGCGCTTTTGCTTAAGCACATTGCCAAAAACTTGTTCATTCCACTGCTTCAAGTCCTGTTTCAGTGCTTTCAACTTTTTAACCATAATGAAACTTGGAGAGCCTTGGAAGCTATAGGAAGTCCACCAATGTCTGACCCTGTCTACAAAACTGTCAGTTTTAAGCAACATGTTCAAATTTAAAATACCTTCTACCCCCATAGATGCCTCCACAATCTAAAATGGTAGGGAAATGATCAGAACATAAACGAGGTAATCTTCTTTGAGCTACATCCAGAAAGTGTGACTCCCAATTGGGTGTTGGCAAAAATCTATCGATCCTCGACCATGATGGGCAGTCACGGTTGTTGGACCAGGTAAAAGTGCCTCCTGATAGTGAAATGTCCATGAGCTCCTGTTCTGAAATAAAATCAGAGAAATCTCTCATGGCTGGAGTGATGCGAGAAGATCCCGACCTCTCGCTTGGAAAGCGAGAAGTATTAAAGTCACCCCTTATGCAACTCGGTAGCTCCCACCAACTGATGACTCCCGCCAGTTCTTCCCACAATAATCTTCTCTCTCTATCAAGATTAGGGCCATAAACCCCAGCAAAAGCCCACTTAAAGCCGTCTTCTAAATTAACAAAAGAGCATGACACCGAGAAATCACCCACACACTCCTCCACCCTTTCCACCACCCTTGTGTCAAACATAATTAAAACTCTCCCGGAAGCACCTTTTGATGGTAGGTAGGACCACCCAATATGTTGTCCTCTCCATAAACTGCGAATTACTTGTCTAGAAATAACTTCCAATTTAGTCTCTTGTAAACATATGATGTCCCCTTTCCACTGGCGAAATAAATTTCTAACTTGCAGCCGCTTATTAGGATCATGCAGCCCCCTCACATTCCAAGAAATTATTTTTGGCTTCATGGGACAACCATCTTCCCCCTCCCCTTACTACGCTCCCGAGTAGAGCTCTTCTCACCTCCATCCTCTTTCATTGCCTAATCTAGCCTTTTGAGTTCTATTTTTCTTTTTTTGGCCGAAGCCAAGGATTGATCGGACTTTGCTTGGGCATTCACCGCCTCTACGGCTGTAAGTAAGGCCATAAATTCAGCTTCAAAATCCCCATAAGAAATTCCTACCATGTGCTTAATGTCCATTGCTCTCCGGATAACCCAGTCTGACACATTGGGATGAAAGGAATAGAGTGGAGTAGGTTCATCCTCCCCATCCCTGTTAGCCTTAAACAGAATCAAAGAACCAGTATTTTCGAGAAAACCGGACTCTTCTACCACCTGTTCCGACGCAATGGCTACTGTTTTCGCAGCCAGGGGGACAGAAAACAGCCCAGAAGGAGCTGACGTCTCTGTCTGTGCCACTGCTAGGTCCGAAAGTTCAACTACATCCAACAAATGATTATGTGACGGCACCGGTAGCCTATTCATCACCAGAGGGTCGTGAAGTAGGCCAGAACATACCGGCGGCGAAGTTTGTGCCACCACGAAAGGTGGCGGCCCCTCCGGAAGCACCCTGTGTTCCAACGCAACTTGCGCAGGGCCGCTGACTTCATCGAGGACTTCCATGGAATGGGTTGGCGTATCAGTGGCTGCCGACGTTAGAGTCACCGAAGCGAGGGACACCGTTGGGTTTTGTTTCAGTGAGGATTCCGACGAAACAAAGACCCCATGTTCTAACGAGGCTTGCGCAGAGCGATTGGCTTCATCGAGGGCTTCCGTAGGGAAAGTAAGCGTATCAATGGCTGTCGGCGTTTGAGTCGTCGGGTTCTGTTTCAGGCAGGGATGCCGACGTTTGAGTCGCCGACGCGAGGATTCCGACAGTACTAAGAATCGGATCATCAACTCTGCAACCTGCCGACACCACCTTAGGCAGCATAGAACTCACAGGCGGGCCCACCCTCGCCACCGTCGAACTCGCCTCCACCGATGAGGATGCCTGACCCGGCCACCAACGGTAGCGACGACACTGGGCTAGCTCCGTGGGCTTCCCTTCGTCTCCATGCAGGCTTCGAGCCCTGGGCTACGGGCTTAGCCAAATGGATGGGCTGCTGGATAAAATTGGCTTGCAAATGAGGCCCAACAGAAACGGTTCCCTTCCCCTTAAGCCCATACTCGAACACAGGCCCATTAAAGAAGCCTTCACCCTCGCCCCCCAAGAAAATCTTCTCCCTCTGAAGTCCCTCCTCAATGCAGCGTTTTAATACACCCATATTAAGTATTAACCCACCCACTTGCTTCTCCATCTCTGCCAATGACAGTAACAAAGTTTCCAAACTTGGCCCCGACAAAGGCTTGCGTACACTTGCCTCTTCACAGGGCCGCGTCTTCACCAAAGGACCTGACCCCTCTACAGGTTTTGGAGCTCTAGACAGAGCCTCCTTGTACGAAGAAAAAACTTCATGCCCCTGTGGTAGTGGAGGAGGCAGCGTCCATGGGTGGTTCCCTCTGTTATCTCTTCGCAAAACAGAGGAGGTTGCGGTTTCAGTTGCAGCAATTTCCTTCAACAACTCACCAAAATTCCTCCAACCAACACCTTTCCTCCCTTCCGGAATCACTAGTAAGCTGCGCCGTTTCTCTTGAACGAACTTTGATAGGGAAAACTCCCATAAGAGTTGCGTTGTCTCTGAATCACCAACACGTGAGAGCCAATTCTACGTGACCTGATGAAAACAGAGGGGCCCTCTGAAACGATACCTTCCTCTACCATGCCAGCCAGCCACCCCAAGGAGTCTTGCTCAATGAAGATGTGATTCACCGCGCGACAACTGCTCTCGGTGATTCTCCACCACCTTGCATTCGTCTTCATAATCTCAAAACATTTTTTATCAATAACAACATTCCTACTCTACCCCATCACAAAACAACTACTCATAAAATCCTAAAAACTCTAGGCTAACAAACACTGGTCTCAACCAGCAAAAATGGAAAACCAATGAGAAAACACAGCATTTTCCCTCAAGTGTACGGAGAGAAAACACCAAATGGTTGGTATTTTAATAAATAAATAGGTAATCTAACAGTTCCATAAATGGAGCTCAGTTCATTGCTGATCCGGTCGATAATTATTAACAAACGAAAAGTATGGTTGGTATTAACCATTATGCTAAGAGTAATAATAATATGTGCATGGGCATTACACAGGCAGTTGCACATGGGGTGAGTTAAAATACCGGTGATAAATTAACAGTAAATATTTTTTAAGTAAAAAGTCATCAGTCAGCGCAGTCCATGTACATATCACCACTCTTATGCTAAAGATGGAAACACTATTTTCTTTACAGTCTGAAATTTCTTTACAGTTCAGAAGTGAAGAATGAGAAGATTAGATGAATTCTCACCGGCAATAGCCATTCTGATTGTATATTGCAATGCCAGAAGGCCCATATGAAGAGAACCAAGTATGATGAAAATGAGGCAGCTCAAAGTTGCTATTAACTTGATAATCCACAGGATTTTCTTGTAAATTTATCTCCATCTCAGGTCTCAATTTCTTATTGTCTGACAAATTTGAATGATCATACACTGGGCATGCACATTGCTCACTAAGTTGTAAACTTGAACAAGCAGTTCTACTTAACTCTTCAGAGCCATCACCTCCTGATCCCATATTTGCAACTTGTACAGTATCGCCATCCTCTGTCTGTTTGCCAGCATTAAAATAACCACAATAAGCTGGATGTAAAACATCTGAGGAGCTATCCACATCTCTGTCACTGGAGAGGAAAAGGATAACAATGAACACATCAGTCAATGAATTAGATGAAAAATGAAATGTTTTGCTAGTTCAGCAGTGAAATATAAACTGATAAATGTAGTACATGAAACTTAAAATTACTAGGTTTTAAGTAACAGATCTATATACTACATAATCAGCAAAACATAGAGCTATCCGCTTATGAAGCCATCTCATTCCACTCCTATTAACGCCACATTATCTACTATTCATTTGTATTATTATTAAATCAAAAATAAATAAAACATCATGAAGTTAAACTTATTGAATAAAGAAATGAATATTTTACTATTTTTTTATAACTCACAAAATGAAATTTAATATATTAACTAAATTAATCATTTTTATTTAAAATTAGTAGCCTTTTAATTTTCACCACACATCTTTTCTGTTTTATCAACCTGTGTAATTTTTAATTCTATAATCAAAGGATTCATAAATGTTATTGAATTTTAAAAAAAGTTAAAACGAAAACTGAACATAAAAAAGAGTATAGAGACATAACTAACCTCATTACTTGATAAAATAGAAGAGGAAAAAAAGTGTTCACAAAAATGAGCTTCTCTGTTTGATCTTATTTTTGTTAGTAGATTGTATAAATTTGTAATAAAACTTTTTTTTTGTACATCTTTAAAAGATTTTAAACATATTTAAGATTCCATGCAATGATATGTACTTTTTAATAAAATATCCCGTGCATTGCGCTACTTCCATTTTCATCAATGCATATATGAAGTCACGTATTGAAGATAATGCTGCATTGGATATGATTAACAGAAAACTTACCTGTGTGGCAGGAAGTTTAGCTCATTGGGTAACATCATAAGTCGGTAGTCATAATTTGGAACCCATGATAAGGACTGGGCTTCTTGCACACCACTCATGATCTGTGATAATGGCATCCCGCTCTGAAACATTTCAGGAAAGAACGAGCATAAATGAGATTTCATGACATTTGAGACAGGACAAGGGGAGGGACACAAAGAGAAAGATCTGAAGTAGCTGACGCTTTAACCACCTGGATAGTGCTTTCTAGAGACGTTAGTTGGTGTTGTCCCAAGTTTTCCTGCAAAGAGAAAGACCTGGTATAAGTGTATTGCTTAAGGTGGGTTGGTAATGAGGCATTTCCACTGGCGCTATGAAAGGTGAGCCAGGAACTCACCTAGGGACTCGATTGAGGCAACACTCTACTGAGGTGCCTCTATGGTGCCTTTAGCAAGACAAGGCACCTTTACTAAGGAGCAGGCCTAGGAACTTATCTAGGGTCTGAAGCACTTGAGGTGAGCACCCCTGTAATATCTACCACTCTCTCTCTCTCTCTCTCTCTCTCTCTCTCATATAACCAACACTTTTGTGAATTAAAAATGATGGTATACAAATCCATACACAGGCACTAATCTAAAGGTCAGAAATATTCCCAGATAAATAAGTCAAGCTTTCTCATACATAAAATATACAAATATTGTACCTTATGCAGACGTAATCGGTTAACTGATTCTCGTAGCAAGTCTTCAATGTGCCTGAGGTATTCTACATTGTTGATTTTATCCAGATCACTCCAATAGCAGAAGGAACGGCAAGATAGGTAAGATTGTTAAATGAACATAAAGGAAACTAAGTACGAAAGTCGGTCAAACTACAGACAATCGTATGAAACAAGGCAGTTGTAATAAAGAAACAACTTGCACTAGATACATATTGATATTGCTCAGCTTTTTAGATGCATTCTGTTATCAGTTCACATCTTACGTGGAATGAAATAATAGGGGTTTAACAATGTGGTAGCGGTTAGAGGGTCATATACTATGTGCTATATAATACATAATCCGACGGAACAGTTGCTCGTGCGCCTTAGTTTTTGTTGAAACTTCGCAGCCTCATAAAATTGGCAATAGGACTTATCTTTTTTTTTATAAGTATAAGAAACAAGTTAAGGCAATAGGGCTTATCTGAACAACCAGTGTGTGTAGTCCTCAACCAGAACAATATTATTTTCTGAAAGGTTGTTTTTTTTCCCTTTTTTGAGTTCAACTGGAACAATAATTTCAAATAAGGACAGTTCGAACTGAAAAAGTACCCTTCAAAGTTCCAACCCTTTACACTGAAGGGCTAAATGATTATAATGTATTATACAATAAAACAGAGAGTTTATACTAAGCAGCAGTAAATACACTTGAGCTTTTATTCAATATCCATCTAACACTAACAATATGATCCACAAAAACCAAAAGAAAAAGCAGTACTTTAAACACCAAAAGCCCCTAAGGTGCACCTCAGTCTCTTTTGTACTCCTGTAAGTTGAGCTTGCAATACCCTTAATTGATTACTCAATTCCTGCACGTCGTATTTACCCACAAACCACTTAATCAAGTAAATAAAGAATCCAAATAATAATGTATTAAGATACTGCTGGTAAACAATCTGTACCTCGATTGTTTGAGGGCTGGCAAGAAAAAAAGAAAAATAAGGGGGTGCCAAGTCAGATGGGGTCAAGAAGTTCACTACTAAAAATTTACAGATTGATCAATACAATAGTACCTTGAACCCATAAAATTCTCTATATTTACATCATGGTCCAACTTCTTGAAGGTTTTCTTTAGAACCTATATTACCAAACAGAACATCGACATGAATAAAAGAATAAATATCGAGGGATAAATGCTCTATCTTGAACTGATACAAACAGAAGAAGCAAACATAGACACTATATTTTGAAAGGATGGGGAATGACAGTCATACTTCAAGGTTCTCCAATTTCCTGTTCCAGTGAAATAAAATATCACTTGGCTGTAGTTCATCCAAATGGCAAATTCAACCAAACAACTGAATAAAAAGGGTCAAAAGTTTAGGAAAACTTTTTTTCCACACCTTTTTGCCCTTTCATGCGGTGTTATGTGTGCATACTTTGCAATAACCTCTTCAAAATTTCAGAGATGACAAAGAAACATTTCAGATTATCATGTATGGAATATATCAAACCCCATTTTAACCATTGTCAAATCTGTTTAATAATTCTCCTTTGCAATTTAGGTAGATTCACTAGCATATAGTTGAATACTTTTGCTAAACTTTGTCTCACTGACGTGAGATGGTTGCTTGTATTGAGTATATATAGAACAAGCATTATTTGGAAGGAACTATAAAAGGGATGATCCAGAGGGTTTACAGGAGGATTTGTGGGATTACAAAGATTCAAAAAAGTTTCTAAACATGGTGTACAACTGTCAACAGACACCTAGAGTTACGGTGTGTGAGCTGCAGAGCTATTGATAGTAAGGAATGTCCGACCAATACATAACATCAGTTATCTCCCAATATACTGTAAATTCCCTGCCAAGAATATTTGTGATCTCCATCTAACAGAAATCTATCTATTATGCACATAAACTAGAGGCATAAAGACAGCGTATTATTTCGATCAGGGAAATGTTGTATAACAAAGGGCATCCACTTACACTACCTGTGCTCTCCTTGACATAACGTAGGCCTCCCGGTTGGAGAAAACATGAGTAGAACGAGGTCAATGTCGCACAATATGGCCAACTCCCGAGCTTTCTTCAAAATGCCATGTCTCCTTTTCGAATAAGTAACTTGTCGGTTGCTAGTGCTCTCTAACCTCTTTGTCCTGAGCTTCGCCCTTCCCATCATGCAATCTAAGAAGCAAATTCCTTTATTCTGCATTTACACGCCGAGCACCCCAAATTCATATCGTCCAAGAACAACATAATTTAGCCAAAAACACATCCCTTTTCTCATGCAATCCAATAGAATGTTTTAATCATGCAATAATATTACAGTTCTCCAGACAGAAGCTTTCATTCCAGGCACCACCAGCACTACTCCACTAGATACCCATATGGTAAAGCCAAAAAATCTCAAACCGCGGTTCTACGAGTGGAGGTTTGGATATAAAAAATCATTCAACTATTTCATCTTATCTAATCATTACAATTTTTTCAAATTCTCATATAAAATACAATAAATAATTTAACTTTTTCAAATATCAAAACAAACAATAATATCAAAAAATAATATTTTATTCAATTTTTAATTTTCATCCCAACTCACTACAAACCTCCCTAACATATAAAGCTGCCAATTTTGGAAGCTCTCAACATGACAAATAATCCAGCTATATTTACACCCCCAGTGTAACAGAACACCTGGTTTCGGTGAGACGCCGAGTAGAAGGTATGAAGGAAACAGCAAAAAGGCCCAAAAAATGTACAACCAGATGGAAAATCAACAGTCGAAAGAGAGACACAGTGGAACAATCAGAATATGGATAAAAATTATTTCAGCAACACAGAAAGGAAAAGGAGAGAGACAGAAGGTGGGCATAACATAGAACAGAGAAAGAGTGTTTTGGATATCATTGAAAGCTTACAAAATTCGCACGACAGGTAAAGCTGTGATTTCGGGCGTAGGAAAGTGCAGAACCAACCAAAGAGAAATTGCGAGTGTCTGGAACGAGAGAGTGCGAGTGTCCCGGAGAAAGAGAGAGAGAGAGGTTGACGGTGGAATCTGTTCTAGGCTGAAGTTTCTACAGATTTATTAAAATCATAGATTGAATTAAATTCTAAAATAATAGTCTCTTTGATCCTCTTGTCCTTTTATTTTTGATTTTTTAATTTTGAGGGAATCCATTCAGATAAATTGAGCAATTTTACCTGTATAAATTGAACTATTTAGACATTGACGTAATTTAGTATAATTTATTTAATTATAAAAAGTTTTATCATAAAATTGATATATCATACTATATTAAATTAAATCAGCGTGTTAATTTTTTATATAAAATTTGTACGTGGATTTAACACTTTTCAAATATTAATTAAGTCTTACTTTTTTAAGTAAACTCTTTTCTATTTGTAGTTTATATAAAAACCAAGTCGGTATATTGGTCAAAATTTCATTACCAAATTGTTAAGAGAGCCAGCCATATTAGTACCAATTATCTCTCGAAAAACTCAAAAAAAACATAAAAAATGCTCCCACCCCTCCCATCATGAGGAAATATTCTTTTTTATTTGTTAAGCTTTTGGTCTTATAAGTTTTTTTTATTTTATTATTTAAGTAATACGTGTCGAAAGTTATTGGTATTGATGTTTTTTTTAAAGAAACAACTTCCTCCATTGATATCATATTATATTACATGATCTGATAAAACATTAGAGTTTCCTCCATGTCTACTACATAATCTGAAACATATAAAGCAGCTTTAGCTAGATTATGGGCAATAAAATTGCCCTCCCTGTGTACATGGCTGACTCTACATGTTTCCAACTTTTCTATTGTAGCTTGAGTATCATTTATGATCATCCCAAAGTAGCTTCCATTTTGATTCTTTAGATTGAGTTCATTGACCACATTTTTGGAGTCTCCTTCGGGTATGACCTTCCTCATATCCAATTATTTTCCAAACTTTGCTGCTATGGCCTCTGCTAGATTAGGATCAGGCATTAAGTCTTGTTTTTTCCTCAAGGTTGCCAAAAAGTTACCAACTTCATCTCTTACTGCTACTCCAATTTCTATTTTATAATATTTTTTTATCAACAACCACATCCCAGTTAACCTTACAAAAGCCTTGAGGTGGACATTCACAAGAAACTGTCCTTCTGTTTTCTGCACTGACTTGATGCTCGTGTCTTGGTTCATATGTACATAAATCCAGCTGCACTTGTTTCACTCTGTGTATCACAGCTTGGGGATCTATCAAAATGTTTCTAAATACTAACTGATTTCTCCTCCACCAGAGATTCCAGAAAGAGCACTTACATTTATGAGTTTTCCTGGATAGTTGGCTTAAAACATCATTTGTTGAGGCACACTCTAACAATATATGCTCAATAGTTTCAGGCTCTCTAAGACACATTAGGCAAATTTGATTATCCAAAACTTTCCTCTTGTACAGATTGTTCTTTGTGGGCAGTATATTTCGACAGGCTCTCCAAATAAAGTTATTTGCTGCTGGAGGTAATTGAATCTTCCATAATCTGGTCCACTGCTGATCTCTTTGATTTTTTATGAAAGAACTCTGGCCTTTTTCCTTATCTTGCAATTCCCCTTGTAAATGATATGCGCTTCTCACTGTAAAGCAGGCATTAGCACTGTTCCTCCATATCAATTTATCTTGTTGATTACTCTGGCTAATTGATAATTACTTAATAAGGTCAGCTTCCTTGTTGCAAAAAACTTTCTGAATTAATGGTAGATTCCATTCCTTACCATCTAGCATTATTAGAGCTTCCACTTTAGCATCTTCCCCCAATGATTTATTTCCACTTTGAGGTTTGTAAGTTGTTGGTTGTGGCAGCCACGGATCAGACCATATTCTCACTAACTTCCCATTGCCTATTCTCCAATGAAGTCCTTGTTGTAGAAGCTTTCTTGCTGAAAGAATACTTCTCCAAATGTAGGATGGGTTGCTTCCCAGTTTTGCATTAAGAAAATCAGATTTGGGAAAGTATTATAGTTTCAACACTCTTGATGATAAAGAGTTAGGATAAAACATAATTCTCCAACCTAACAAAGCAAGATTAAAATTTTCAAAATCTCTAAAACCAAGACCTCCTATCTCTATAGATTTCTCCATTTGAGACCAACTCATCCAATTCATCATTTTTTCTTGATTTACCTGACCCCACCAGTACCCTTTCATCAAACAATTTAGTTGCCTCGATAATAATTTAGGAAGCTTAAAAACTCTCATTGAGTAAGTGGGAATTGCTTGAATGACAGATTTGAGCATAATCTCTCTCCCTGCTTGTGATAAGAATTTGTGCTTCCAATTGCTCATTTTAGTACTGACTCTGTCTAGTATAGCCTTGAATTCTTTGCTTCTTGATCTACCTACCAAAGCTGGAAGGCCTAGGTATTTCTCCTGTGAGTTTGTTTCTCTAATCCCTACCATACTAGTTAAGAAGTTCTTCGTGGAAATGCTGGTATTTTTACTGAAAAAGAGAGAGGACTTGTCTTTGTTGATTCTCTGGCCTGAAGCTTCCTCATATTGACTAACAATCTCCATCATTTTCCTCCATTCCAACTCTACTGCCTGGCAAAATAGCATACAATCATCTGCAAAAAACAGATGATTGATATGCAGTTTCCCTCTAGCAATAGGAATCCCTGTGATATGTCTAGCCATTTCTGCCTTATTAAGCATCTGAGTGAGTGCCACTGAACATAATATAAATAGATAGGGTGATAGTGGATCACCCTGTCTAACTCCACGAGATGGCTGAAAATTAGGTTGTGGAATGCCATTGATTAACAATGAGTAAGAAACTGTTGAAACACATCTTGAAATAAGAGCAATCCATTTTCTGTTGAATCCCATCTTCTTCATTACAATTTCAATAAAAGACCACTCCAATTTGTCGTAAGTTTTACTCATGTCCATCTTAAGAGCCATATACCCTTTGGAACCCTTCATTTTGGACTACATTGAATGAATAACTTCATATGCAACAATAACACTGTCTGTTATCATCCTTTCTGGTATAAATGCAGTCTGAGTTGTTGAAATGATGCTTGGAAAAATATTCTTCAATCTGTTTGCTATTGCTTTGGCCATAACCTTATACATCACATTACACAAACTTATAGGTATGAATTCTGTTACAGCTTTGGGATATTTGACCTTTGGGATTAACACTATGAAAGTCTCATTAATAGAGCTGTCCCAATTGTTTGTGTTAAGAGCTGTAGTAACTGCCTCACAAAATTCCTTACCTATTATACCCCAATGTTGTTGAAGGAAACCAGCTGAAAACCCATCTGGACCTGGGGAACTCATAGGATTGATGTTAAGAATTGCATCTTGAACCTCTGAAAATTCAAAATCTTTCTGGATCATTTGGTTCATCTCTTCTGTGACCATCCTTGGCATTGTCTCTACACACTGCTGTTGACCCTCTAGATTTGAAGTGGAAAATAGATTTGTGAAGAAATCTTGAAAAATCTGATTAATGACTTGTGCAGAAGTTTGAAGTTGCCCCTCTCCATCATAGATGCTGTTTATAGTATTAATTTTGCGCCTTTGAGAAGTACATTTGTGAAAATAACTTGTATTTCTATCTCCCTCTTTAAGCCATCTTTGTTTGGACCTTTGTTTCCACTTCACTTCTTCTTGTTCCAATCTCCAATTAATCTGCCTTTGAATCTGTTGTATTTCTTTAATATCAGCACCTGTATTTCTTGCTTGAAGATGTAAAATCTTTTTTTGTTGCACCTTGATTATCTCAGAGACTTCTTTCTCCTTGTTCTTACTCAATTTCAATAATTGTGTTTTACAATTGTGCATCTTGATTTTCAAACCTTATAAGGAATTTGCATTTCTGTTGTGAACATGCCAAGTGGTTGAAATTAAGTCCTTGCAATCAGTATTGATGCCCCAATTGTATTCATATCTGAACAGCCTTTCTTTCCTTCTTGCAGGTTGTGTTTGAGTGTTCAAAACTGTCAAAAGAGGATAGTGATCTGAAGAACTTGTTGCAATTGTTGTGACCTCTATTGATGGAAACATAATAAGACAAGTGGTGTTTGCACATACTCTATCTAGCCTCTCCTTGGTGAATTCTGATCCTTCTCTGTTGTTAGACCAGGTATGTTTGAGTCCATTATAACCCAAGTCACTTAAGTCACAATCCTGTAGAGCTTGCCTGAATCCTTGCATTTGAGCAAAAGGTCTTTGAGATCCTCCCCATTTTTTATGTTGATACACAATTTCGTTGAAATCTCCCATACACAACCTTGGGCTATTGTCTTTAGGTTGTAAATACCTAAGCAATTGCCAACTTCCCTCTCTCTTTGCAGTTACTGAATGTCCATAAAACCCTGTGACAATCCATATCTTTCCAAGTTTTGAGTCATTAACCTTAACAGAGATATGAAAACTGGTATAAGTGAGAACCTCTATGTCCATAGCTGAATTCCACATCATGGCTAAACCTCCACTATACCTTTTTGCATTAACAGTAAAACTTCTATCAAAACCAATACTATTCCTGATTTGTTCAATCCTCTCTCTCGAGCTCTTTGTTTCAATGAGGAAGAGGATATTTGGGCCCTTTTGCTTCACTATAAAATGAAGCTCACGAATTGTTCGAGGGTTCCCAAGCCCTCGACAGTTCAAGTTAAGTATTTCATTGGGATTGGTGGGGCTGCTCAGCAGCCACTACCAATTGCTCCTGAGTTTGGCTCCTTCCAGGATTGAGCTCATCTTTCTGTTTCTTGTTGATCATTTGGAGATTCTCACTATCATTTGATGCTTTTTCCCTTTTTCTTCCTCTTGTAATAACTCTGCTAGTGTTATCAGTTTCCATTTCTTCTGTTGTTGAAACATTTAATGCTCTTGCTCTTCTCTTCCAACCCATAGGTTTAGAAAATACTTGCTCATTCTACACTGGATTATTTGTAGATACATCTGTATTACTCTCTGAGATGTTAGAACTTAGTAGGCTTTCTTTTGGTAATAAAACTGTATTGCTGAATTTTTCTTGAACTTCTTCCTGTATCTTTAACTTCTTATACCCCTCTTCTTGTTGGCTTCTTGTTTGTTCTTGTATTAACTCATCTTGCCTTTGTTGCTCAAGACAGAATTTTTGTTTTCCTTCAACTATGCAGTCTTGTTGAAACTTCCAGAATGCTGGTCATGTGCATCTTCATCAAAAGTCACATTTTGTATTGCCTGATTTCCTGAAACATTGATTAAAGCCCCTTTGCATTGACCCTCTCCACTACCTGAGCCATTGTATTGAGTTTTAATACCCATTCCCTCTATTCTTTTATCTCCACTTCCCATTAAATTAAAGGCTGTGGCCCTCAACCATTTACCATATTGAATTTGAGAAGTATCTGCAGAATTAAATCTTTTTCATTCCATAGCACATACACGACCACCATGTTTTATAACCCCACATTGAAAGCAGAATAAAGGCAATCTTTCGTATTTAAATTCAACCCATCTTTGTTTGCCTTCTACTCTAATTAATTTCCCACGAGGAATAGGCTTTGTAATATCCATATTGACTCTTATCCTGAGATATCTTCCTCACCCAATACCATCCCCATCCACATCCACAGCAAGCACTTCACCAAGTGAGAAACCAATTTTCTCTCCTCCATCCACAGTCATGGCTGCAAGAGGCAAGCCATGTAGTTGAATCCAAAAAGGTTCTTGATTAAAGATAATCTCATTAGGAGGGGTACTTTTATCAAAAGGATGAATGCATATAAGTTGTTTATCAAAAGTCCATGGTCGACCATTAAGTACTCTTTCAATATCTACATATTTTTGAAATTCAACCGAGAATCTATGATGACCCACCTCATTAAACCAGACTAAACCCGCAGGATTCCAAACTTTGGTCACAGTTCCTTTAAAAGCTTCCTTGTTTAAGTTCTTGTCCATCAAAACCTGAAGAAGTAAACATTTGTGAGCTTTGTCATCAGCACGCTTAGTGTCTTCCACAGAAAAGTTCACCTCTTCTTTCTCTATTTCTGTTAGCCTAAAACCTTCCCAAAGCTTAGTAAGTTCTTCTTCCATGGCTATCTGTTACAGTCTCTCGTTCTCAACAGAAATTTTAACGGAGAGTTACTATGCCAAAGTTTTTTCTTCAAGAGTTCGCTTTGTGTGGTATGAATTAGTTGGTCTCTATTAATTTTTCAATCTATCAACAGCAATTGAGAATATGTGGCCAAACCACATACTAGCCCGTGTCCAATTAAGTTCTCTTAAAATGATAAATTAAGGTCCCATTTGGATTGCAAGATGATTTCATCTCATCTCAACATCCAAACACTATATATACAAATATTTTTCAATTTCAAATATTCAACTTTTTTATCCAATCATTACAACTTTATCAAATTTTCAAACAAAACATGTAACGCCCCCAGCTTTCGCTTGGGATGAAACAGAGACTTTGAGCGTCAAGACATGTAATACAAGATTACATACTCCCGTTCATGACAGTTAATATGCCATGCATCCTAATATGCAAGTAGTAGTATGCAATAATCACAGCATAAAATAAGGGTGATAAAAAAAACTTTGATGCTAGAATGACTAAATCCCAATGATTAATAAACCATAAATAGACTTCCACACTTAAGTAATCCACATAAGTTCATCATAACGTGGGAGAGAGAATCTCCAGAATAGAAAAACTCCATAATTAGATTAATTCTCGCATTTGCTCTATGGTATATAGAGTCAATGCTTTAAATGTTAATATCAAGTCCCGCCTCTTCTCCAGATCAGGCTCAACCATTTGAAGTCAACAGTTCATCCTGCTCGTCGAATGCTAGTCATGACACAACTTCTACCATTTCGGGGGGAACGGTAGTGGGTCCACAAGGTTGAGATTTACTTGAAATCTCAATAAATTAAATAACCAACTTGTACAGAGATAATATATGCATGATTAATGATAAACATGAGATGCATGCTATGCAGAAAAATCTGTATTTGTCTCTCATCTAGATTCCTCAACATTTCTCAGAAAAACTTTAATGCACATTTTCTTTTAGAGAACATTTTTTACTTTCTCATTTCAAAATGACATTTCAAAATAGAACATTTCATGCCTCATTGTTTTAAAAAAAACATAACATTTCATTGTTATTAAAACCATCATTAACATAACATAACGTATGGTATCATCATAACTCCTCATTATGCACTGTGGGTACCTGTCGGTGACTGTAATATAACTCATGTTGACACTACGTCTTTGTTTGCAGACATTGTAACCCAATGCATTGGTAATATAACCTCTCATCATAACATTTCATCATAATGTAATATTCTCACCAGCATTAGGTGCCATAATTGACTTCGCAATGGCATTATTTAAAAATAATCCATTCGAAACCTGCTAATAGTTTTTATCAATCCAGGGGTTACCACACCATTTTTACTCACTCCAAAGTGGACAGAGGAGTTCCACTAGGATAATTCTTCATCCTAGTCTTTGTCGTGACAAAATTTCTTTTTCATGCTATGCTAAAATATGACATGTGCTTGTGAACTATGCTTCATGTGAAAATAATAATTATATGCAATATGCTAAAAATGGTGAAAATTTCATATGTCATGTAAGCAAGTGATCAAATAATCAATGTATCATATAAAATTTCATGCTAAAATGGCATTTATAATATGAATGTGGCGTTTATACAAAAATCATAAATAAATTATCTAAGAGTAAGTTAGCTAACTTACAGACTCTCTATGGTTCTTAGGAAGTTTTACAGAACATAGAGCTTTACTCTCTTAGACTCTCGTCTGAAGAGTGGTTAGCTAAAAAGGTCATTTACGTTTTCCATAGAGGAGGAACTCTCTGGTTTATACGAGGGTCTCAGACTTACACGAGGAAAAACAAGAAATCCTCATCTCGGAGGAGGAAGTCTTGACATCTAAAGAAATGAGCAAGAAATGCCTTGTAGTACTTGCCATTGTTGACAAAGAGGTTAACAGGAGTGCATTTCGTGCTACTATGGGAAAGGTATGGAAGGTTGAGGGACACACAACCTTTAAGGAGATTGGCATGAACAAGTTCTTGGTAGAGTCTCATAGTGCAATCCAGAAACACAGGGTCCTTCTGGGATGTCCCTGGTCCTTTGACAAGTTCTTAGTGTGCATCCAAGATTGTGTAGGTTGCACTGCCCCAAAGGATGCTACTATAACATACGGATCCCCAAATTAGGACATTAAAATAGTTTTAGTCTATTTATTTAATTTTAGTCTAAGTATTATTCATTTATTAAACATTTTTTATTATTTATCAAATAGGATTAGTATTATTTAAGGGATAAAAGTAGGTAATTTATCCATTTAGATTTTGCTAATTTTTACTTATTAAACCATTGAACGAGTTTCCCTTAAAATGTACTTCTAATTTTTATCTTAAACTCTTAATGATCAGATAAATTTTTACGTGTTTATCTTAGTCTCAAATTCCCAATACCAATCACACAACCATCATCTCCATTCAAAACCCATTATACTGACAATCAGTATCAATCACAACCTCTTCAAGTCCCTTCCTGTTTACAGATTAATCATCAAACTCCCACATGAAATCAAACTCTATCAAATCTTATTTTTTAGCAACCATTGTTCAACCCCAACACAATCACGTCGTCTATATATATTCAACCATTGCTCTGCAAATTCAACAACACAACACCATAGCCTACCTCCCTCAACCCGAGTGCATCTCATACCTAGAGAAAAATAAATCAAAACTTTCCTTTCACAACATACCTTCCCCATAGCTCCACCCTAGTCTTCTCCTTCACCATCGTTTTCCATAGTGCCGCCATGGCTCCCAGCTATCAGAGTCACCACCACGTTTAGCCTCCTCTCTCAGTAAGCCTTGTCTCTATCGCCCAAATGTTTCTACGATTTTCAATTTTCTCCGATCCTCCAAAGGAGGCTCTGTTTCTCTACAAAATATAAAGTTGTTTAAGTCTTTTAGCCCCTGTCAGTTATACTCATAGGTAGCTTCTTAGTATTTACAGAAATTGTCACTAAAATTTAACCGTGAACCCTCACTTTTCCGTTCTCTCAATCCCTCTAATTTTTCTCTCTTAGCTACCCTCTCAATAAATAATTTATTACCTTTTTACCTTATCATAGTTTTACAAGCAAGATGATAGCTTTTCTTGTTTTCAATAAAGTAAAACTTTTGAACTCTACTTGATGTAGGTATGGGTCACTTTTAAAATATGTTATTACGTTATTACCCTTCTCTCTAAATCATGGAAGCATGTGATTATAGTAATAGTTTACGATAGTTGAAGTATTATTAAGGAATCGAGTATTTCCCATGATGGAGCATTTTCAGGATAAAGTATATTACAAGCTTTAAATAAAATTAGTAATTATTAGATTTAGAATATGGTGGAATAATAGTCGGGCTTGTTTGTTTTCGGAAATGAGGTGAGATGAGATGAGATGAGTTGAGATTAAAGTTAAAAAGTTGAATAAAATATTGTTAGAATATATTTTTTAATATTATTTTTGTTTTGGAATTTGAAAAAATTGAATTGTTTATTTTATTTTGTATTGGAAGTTGGAAAAGTTGTAATGATAAGATGAGATGTTTTCTGAAAGAAAAAACAAGGCGATTGCCTTCCTTAGTATGAATTTAATAGAATATTATGACACGTCCTTCTAGAAATTTAGTGACTTTAGTACTTTGTATAGGGATGAACTACGAGGAGAGATTCTGAAAATTAGTGCTACGAGGTAAGTAGCTTGATCATAAATTAAGATTAGCATACATTAGCTAGTTATATATATTATTATTAAAGCCAGTTCTTTCGAAGTCAGTTGTTTACATACCACGCATGTCATGATATTTGCAAGCATGTTATTCATCATATTTCATTCTGCATATTATAGTTATGTATGTATTATGCATCTCATACATCTCACATTGCATAAGACACATAAGCTATCTTAAGTTCAAGTGCAATATAAGATAAGATCAGTTAATCATATGGTCATTCAGATGCATGGTACCAATGCGATTTCAGGATGGGCGTGCAAGTCACGGACTCAAGCGTGGTCCACGGTAGTATGCCAAAGTACTACATAGTCAGCTTTCTTTGCTGCAGCAGGGGAAGTTAGTGCACAACCTTGCACACAAGGTTAAGTGTGTTGGCCAGCCAAATAAGTCAGATCAGTCAGATAAATCAGATCAGTCAGTTAATTCAGATATATCAGTCATATGCATAGCATAAGCATTAGCATGCATTATCATGATTTTAAGTTCTCAACATTAAATGATTTATGAAAAAAATCTTATATTAAATATGTGTACGTTATGATGGGTTCTTATTGAGTTATCGACTCAATTTAGTTTTTTTTATATTTTTAAACCACACCAAGTAAGTATGATGATGAGAACGAGCAAGCGAGCCAGGCTTAGATGGAGCAATTGATTAAATTCCAGACTTTATAGAATAAACTATTTTTTTATGACAAAATTTTATTTAGTTTATTTTATTTAATATTTTTTGGAGACATGTTTTTATTTTATTAGAAAAATGAGATCTCTTGCAGGGATATTTTTATAAAAACACGTGACATCTCTAGCTTACGGGAAGGGGGTGTTGCAATTACTTTTACTAGGGAGCCCTTCTGGATATAGCTTCATGATCTACCATTTGCTGGGATGAACAAAACCATGGGAGAAAGATTGGGTGCAACTATAGGCGCTATGATCACGATAGATGTTGATGCTAATGGTATGGCATGGGGTAGTTACCTGAGAGTGAAGGTATTAGTTGATATTTCAAAACCATTAGCCAGAGGTCATTTTCTGAATATGGGTGAGAAATGTCTTTGGATCTCATTCAAATATGAGAGATTACCAATGTTCTGCTTTCAATGTGATGTCATTATGCATGTTAAACTAAGGTGTCCAAGTTCTGCTTCTGATGGAGGATAATGGGAAGGGCAACCAGCTCAATACGGTCCATGGTGTAGGGCCGACCCCCAACCAAAAGCTGCCTATAATTTCAGTAGAAGGAGGGAAGGTTTGAAGATTCAGACAATTGGCGCCAAAACAAGTTTGAGGCAAAGAGGTACGATGATGTTGGGATGGGAAATGAAGATAAAGGGGCAGCTACCTTGGCCTCCGAGCAAGTTGACCTCAAGAGCTCTGACAGTGGTCAGTTGATTGGGTCTAAATATGGTAAGGGTGCTAACCTTGGTTTCCAAGTTCAATATGCCTTACCAATTCTGGTAAATGCATCAAGCCTCGAGACCTCCCCACCTTTGGCTGGTATGCTAGTAGAGGATACAACAGTTTCTAGGCTACCCCCCCTCCCACTATGTCTCCTCTCTCTTCCCAAAATGATGTCCATGCAATAGGCCCTGTCCCAGGGGACAACAAGGTCAGTTCTTCCTCTCTTATATCTCCTGAAAATGCAACCAAGTTTGGCAACCTGAAGAGTGCTCGTAATTGGAAAATGAGGGCTAGGGGGGTTGGGGAAAAGGCTCCAGTTCTGATATGATCATGGTTGTTGATGACAAGCCAAGTAAGAAAAAGAGAACTGGGGAGGTGGATAATAGGCCCATTTTAACCCAAAAGAGGGCCAAACAAGCAAAATTGGCAGAGGCTTTGCAACAGCCCTGCCAGTCATCATGAAACTCCTAACTTGGAATTGCTGAAGGATTGGGAACTCTCGGTTAGTTCGTGAACTCCACCTACTGGTGAGAGACAAGATCCCTAATGTGATTTTTCTAATTGAAACCAAATGCAAAAGAGATGAAACTATTTGAAAGAAACTGGCTTTTGATAACAACTTTGTAGTGGACTGTACTGGGAGTAGTGAGGGACTTGCTTTTCTTTGGAGGAAGGTTGTGAATTCTGTTTTGAAATCCTACTATCAGGTTCGTATATCTATCTCTATCTCTTCTGCTTGTTTGGACAAAAGATGGACTTTAGTTGGGTTCTATGGGTAGCCTGTAGCTGCCAAGAGGAAAGAGAGCTGGAATTTGTTAAGGCTTCTGAAACCTATCCACCAAGTCCCCTGGTTTTGCATGGGGGACTTCAATGAAATTATTTCTCAAGATGAAAGATATGGTGCATCTGATAGGCCTTATAAACAAATGGAGGAGTTTAGGCAAGTTTGAATGGACTGTGATCTAGGGGACCTTGGCTACTTGGGCTCCAAATTCACTTGGTGTAATAATAGGGTAAGGTGACTTTACTAAAGAAAGATTGGATAGGAGATTACACCCAAAGAATGACGTAGCTGTCGCAATATAGATTGGGGTGTCGATTCCATAGGGAGATGGTAGAAACACTAAAAGAGACTAAAAATTTAAGAGAACAAAAATCAAAGTAGCAATGTAAGATGAATCCTTTCTGAAAAGAAATAAATTGAAGAGCCAAAAAGTAATAATGAAAAGGTTTGACCAGAATTAATAGTAGTGAAGCATCGAGAATCCCTTACTTGAACTTGATAATTCTATTCATGGTAGATTCATTGGATACTCAATCAGAGATCATAGCACCATACTCTCTAAACGGAAAATATATCTTTATAACCAGTTTGTTCAAATGTAATTCTTGAAAACCACTCTTCTTTTGAAAGCACGGATTGCTATCCTATTAGACATAGATTCAAAGACAACAATATACTCAATAACAATACTGCAACAGAGAATCACACCAATAAGATTAACAACAAGATCTGAACATAAACACTTCAACAATCCCATAAAGAAAGCATGACTGAATCTATGAAAAACATTGGTTATAAAATTATCCAAATACAAGAAAGACTAATAAGAGATGATAAACAAGAATTGTATCAGCAAGAAACTTTATTACATGAATATAATAGAATTGAAATCATCATCATTTAAGCAAGTTCATCCATAGCTTCACCAAAGAATTAGCTCTCCATTTGAAAGAAGAAGAATTCTTTTTCTGGAAGATGACTTTCTGCAAAAGAAAAAACCCCCCACCAAAAAACTCCGTCTACCTCTCCACGTTATAAACTTTATCGCCTTCTTCCTTCAAGCCATCATCTTTTGGAAAGCAAATCACGTGCCAATCTAGCGAAGGTAGTGTTCCAGATTTCTAATTGCATATTGACAGCCGTTTTAGCATAGTAAACGGCCGAATTGGAAAATTACTATTTGTGGAACAAATGTATCCCATTAAGTGTGTTTTCCAACGCATCTTGATTCGTCTTAATTGGAAATCTGACGGGGAAGATATGACCATAATACTGATGGATACTCAGAGAAGCTGCGGATTCCGAATATTTTTCATTAATTGCTCTTTCCTTCATTGTTTATGATGCGAATCTCTTTGACTTTGGACGTATGAAATTATCCATTGATTTTTCTTTTCTTCCATATTAGCCAGACTTCAGCTTAATCATTTTTAGATTGATTTCTGCAATAAAATCATTAGATACTGAATCAAAACTTGGGCACTATGGAATTAAAGTTTAAATTGGAAAAACATAATCAAAATGCCCAAATAACACATATAATCTAGCACTTAAACTCGTAAAAGCAATGTTCAGAGTACACTTTTGTGCACTCATCACACCCCCCAACTAGCTTATTGCTAGTCTCTAGCAATTCAAGCGTCAAGGTAGCGGAAAAAAAAATATCCCTATGTAAAACTTCCACATAAACAACGTAGTAATATCTAGACATATCAAGCAACATATTCATAAGAGATATGTAGTGCTACCAAAGTTTGTCTATTGAAACAACTCTCAAAATCTGTGTGCGCGCGCTAAGCCATAGCTATCTTACCAACAACCCAAACACATACAACTTCGAGCACACCCTCAACTTCGAGGTATAAGTGTATATATGCAAAATCACAAACATACATAAATCTCCACAATTGAAATGTTAATTATTGAGAATTCAACAGCTCTTACCACAAATCCACTTGGGATAAAAAAAGGTCAATAATCAGAGGTTGTATCAGGCTAAGGTCAGGTTAAAGAAAACAAGCGAAGATAAAAGAATTCACAAGAGCTTATAAATACATGCCAGAGGTCTTCACGCAATAATACATTAAGCATAACTCCCTCAACTTATTGTACCATTTTTTTTAATCTCTCTCTCTCTCTCTCTTCAATCCTGGAATCCATTTTAACGAACCTGCCATCACCAATAAGAAACCACCACAGTACATCCCTTTCCTTGGCTTCCTTTTGTTTTTCAGATCAACATTTAACATTCCTGGCACATACTTTAAAGGTAAAAGGTATGACAGAGATAATAATTTACGCTCAACTCCAATGTGGAGGGGGTGAGAGAAACATGAGTTTACAAAAGAAGGCTAATTCTTCGTTTTAATTTGGGCTCAAAATAGTTTCTAATGGATAAAACATGGGATAGCTTGAAAGGCTCAAATGTTCATCCTAAATTGACCTCCATCATCTCCTAAGTATAATCAACCAACATGCCATAAACCATGCAATGACACTCTCAATAATTAAACAAGTGAAAACGAAGAACATGCTATAAGTCAATGAACTTCACTTAAGGAATATCTCTCATAGTGACTCATGTGAAAGTTGCAACTAATGTTCAAGGGTGTCCACTAATTGTTCGTGTTTAACATCCATCTTACCACGAAGGCTTAGTTTGTGCTTAAAGAGAATTATGAGAGTATCTCAATAGAGAACTAAGGTAGATGAATAGACTCAAAAGACATACATTGAAATCTAGTCCAGATGTCGAAGCTTTAGTCATGCAAAAATTATGCACTTGGGTATGTTCCACCCCCCAACCAAAAGCTGACATTGTCCTCAATGGCAAAAACAGGAAGCACAAGGGTATATAGATGAAGTGAGAAAGCTATCACTTGGGAAGTGAAGGGTAATTTCAAAACAACTCAAGGAACTCATTGCTGCAAAAACAAAAACAAAAACAGAACAAAGAAAGAAAAAAAAAACAAAAATAGAACAAAAATAAAAATAAAGAAAAATAGAGAAGCTAACTAACTACAAAGGTGCATGCAATGGTACTAAGTCTCATAAAGAGGGTCTGCAAGAAGAGTGTTCTCCTCTGCAGGATTCAAACGCTCCACAAGTGGCTTCAAACGATGTCCATTGACCTTAAATACATGCCCATCCTTTGGATCTTCATCCTCTACTACTCCATTCTCAAAAAAATGTTTCACGATAAAGGGACTGGTCCACCTAGACGGTAGCTTACCTGGATGGAGATGCAGCCTAGAATCATATAAGTTGACTCGCTGTTGAGGCTCAAACTGATTTCTCACAATACATCTATCATGGAAAGCTTTCATCTTCTCCTTATTGATTCTAGAGTTGTCATAGGCATCGTTCCTCAACTCTTCCAACTCTGTCAATTAAAGTTTTCTTTGCTTACGTGTAGGACTTATATCAAAGTTAAGGGCCTTGATAGCCTAGTAAGCCTTATGGTCTAGTTCTGCAGGTAAATGACAAGGTTTGTCAAAAATAAGTCGATAAGGGGACATTCCAAGGGGAGATTTAAAAGTTGTACGGTATGCCCAAAGTGTGTCGTATAGGCATAAGGACCAATCCTTGCGATCAGGGTTAACTGTTTTCTCCAAAATCTGCTTGATTTCCCTGTTTCAAGCTCTGCTTGTCCATTGGTCTGTGGGTGGTATGCTGTAGAAACCTTGTGTACCACACCGTACCTACGCATCAAAGCCTCAAAAGAATGGTTACAAAAATGGGTGCCTTGATCACTAATGATCACCCGTGGTGTACCAAACCGAGATAAAATATTTTCTTTCAAAATTTTCATCACAATAGCATTATCATTGCTCCTGCATGGTACAACTTCAACCCACTTAGACACATAGTCAACAACCGAAAGAATATAAAGGTAGCCAAGAGAAAGAGGGAATGGTCCCATAAAATCTATACCCTAACAATCAAATACTTCAATAGACAAAATCAGATTTAGAGGCATCATATTACGATGGGACAAGACACCTAGCTTTTGGCATCTCTCACATGATCGACAAAAAATGTTAGTATCCCTAAACAAGGTAGGCCAATAAAATCCACATTGCAAAATTTTTGCAGCAGTCTTTTTGATATAAAAGTGGCCTCCACATGCATGTGAATAACAGAAGTTAAGAACACTTACAATCTCATCGTTAGGAATACAACGTCTCATAATTTGATCAGGGCAATATTTAAATAAGTAAGCATCATCCCAATAAAAATTACGTACCTCAGCCAAAAACTTACGTTTGTCCTATGCACTCCAAATAGAAGGAATCTCGCCTATAGCCAAATAGTTCACGATATGGGCAAACCATGGTAGGCGAATCACAGTAAATAACTGTTCATCTAGAAAGTCATCCTGAATAGGTGGAGTAGTGCTGGTATCTTTGAACATCAACCTAGAAAGGTGGTCATCCACCACATTCTCAACACCTTTCTTGTCTTTAATTGTGAGATCGAATTCCTGCAAAATCAAAATCCACCGGATTAGTCGCGCCTTAGCATCCTTCTTGGAGAGAAGGTACTTAAGAGTGGCATGATCTGTAAATACAGTGATAGGTGATCCAATCAAATAAGCACGAAATTTATCTAATGCAAATTCTACAACTAGCAACTCTTTCTTAGTGTTAGAGTAATTCATTTGAGCGGTGTTCAGAATTCTACTAGCATAATAAATAACATAAGGTTTTCCCTCCTTTCGCTGTCCAAGTACCGCTCCCACTGCATAGTCACTTGCGTCACACATGATTTCAAAAGGAAGATTCCAATCGGGTGGTTGCACAACATGTGGATGTTAATCTGTCAATTAGCGTTTTAAACGCATCTTGACAAGCATTTGTCCACTCAAATGGGGCATCCTTAACAAGAAGGCTACACAAAGGTTGTGAGATCATAGAAAATTTTGTATAAACCTTCTATAAAAACCAGCATGACCAAGGAAGGATCTTACCTCTTTTAATAGTTTTTGGAGTTGGCAGTTTTGGGATTAACTCAATCTTGGATTGGTCAACCTCTATACCCTTAAAAGAACAACATGACCTAATACAATACTTGAGGATACCATGAAATGACACTTTTCCCAATTGAGCACAAGGTGTTTCTCGTCATAGCGAACCAAGACTCTCTTCAGATTTATCAAACAAGTGTCAAACAAAAAAACAGTCAAATCATCCATAAAAAATTCCACACAATTTTCAACCATGTCACTAAATATGCTCATCATGCAGTATTGAAAAGTCGCAGATGTATTACACAATCCAAATGACATTCTACAGAAAGCATACTTACCAAAAGGGCAAGTGAAGGTGGTTTTATCCTGGTTTTCTAATGCAATTTCAATTTGATAGTAACCAGAGTAACCATCCAAAAACTAGTGAAAAGGGTGACCAGCAACTCGCTCAAGATTTGATCAATAAAAGGGAGGGGGAAATGGTCTTTTCGGGTGGCAGCATTCAATTTTCTGTAAACAATACACATCCGCCACCCAGTCACAAGCTTTGTAGGTACTTGCTCCCCCATTTCATTCTTCACCACAGTAACGCCTAACTTCTTGGGAACAACCTACGTAGGACTAACCTATTTTTTTTTTTTAAAAAAAGAGTTAGGATCACCTGTCCAAGAGTGACCCCTCCCCAAATTTATTAATAACCCTCACTTGTGGCGGAGGAAAATCGTGGTTACAAAACAAGCATATGGGGAACAAAAGAAAAACCCAGCATGCAGAAAACAACCAAGCCAAAAAAAAATAAAAAACCATGGAAAACAAAATAAGACCACAAACAAAAAAACACACAAAATTAACTAAAATGAAACGAAGGCAACCCGGAGTAATCCATGCGGATAAGGCCACGTAGCGCTCGGGGAGCCTCCATCAACTGGGAGACAACTAAATCACTACCAGAAGTCCCATGTTTGGCTAACCAATCTGCAACTTTATTTCCCTCACGAAAAACATGATGAATCGAACAAGTCATGGAGTTGATAATGCCCATAGTTTCCTCCCAGAAATCCTCCAGGTACCACACCCCACATCTTTTGCTCCTCCACCAGGAAATAACTGTCATAGAATCAAGTTCAATATTCACATAATTGAAAGATACGGATTTACAAACCTGGAGCCCATAAAGAAGAGCTAAAAGTTCTGCCCGATTATTAGAACCTGAACCAATGAACGAAGAAAAAGCATGAATTAGCTTACCATGATTATTTCTAATAATCCCACCTATACCTGAGACACCCGGATTATCCAAACTACTGCCATCTGTGTTAAGCTTAACCCATCCCACAGAAGGCCGTTGCTAAGCAATAACTTTGCAACACCGGATTGGGGGGAGAACGGGCTGGACATGCAAACTTTCAAGTACCTGCAAATCAAAACCAGATATGTGAGAACTAGCATGCATACTGCGACGAATAAGGCTAATCCACCGACGAACAGAGTGAATAATGTTAGAGGCAGATTCAAAGCGACCCTCCATATGCGCCAAACAGTGCCTCCGCCAAATTCTCCAAGTGATAATCACTGGGAGAATTCCCACAATAATGCTAACTTGAGACGATAAAGTTGCACGGCAGAACCAAATCTTCACTGTGTCTTTCCAATGCCGGCCAATCGGGATCCCCAAGCTAGCCCCAAAATATCGCCAAGTGGTGTTTGCAATATCACCTGCAAAAAGAACATGATTTTGGTCCTCATAGTGACCGTTAGCACAACAATCACAACGAGAGGTAATAGGAATGCCAACACGACGAAGATGATGATCGACACTAAGGGTAATATACCAAGCTTTCCACATATGGGTAGACATTTAAGAGGAAGACTTTTATGCCACATCCAAGAGTGCCCCTCAATAGTATCACCCCAAATACGGACACAATCCCAAGCCGACTTAGTGGAAAACAAACCATTATCATTATTGGTCCAAATCAGGACATCCAAACCCGGTTTAGCCTAACAAATATCCTCTAAAATACCATCAACGTGATACGGCCCCATTATTTAGCCCAACAAACCATTATCACTAACTGAAGAATAAAATCCACATCCCAAGCATTATTTAATTTGCAATCCTTCACTTGAAGTTGAGGATGCCCCACAATATTCATATCATTAGCTAAAGGGCCTTTGCCCCGCCAGTTATCATACCAGAAGAAAACCTTACCATCTTTAAGATGCCACTTAGAATTATCCAAGACCAAAGGAAGGGATTTAACAATCATTTTCCAGAACCTTGTACCCTTAGTTGGATCAGCTAGGGCCCAAGGTCTAGAACCCACATACTTACCCTTAAAAAAGTTAGCCCATAAGGAATTACCTTTAATAAGATTCCAAGCAAATCTAGCATGAAGGGAATTTTGCATATCATCGAGGTTCCTAAGCGCCAAGCCACCTTCCTCCACGGGACAACATATAGAATTCCAGGCCACCCATTTTTTCTTACCTTTACTATTATCCTCCCCCCAGCAGAGATGAAGGGTTTTCATAGTAGATTGCAGGACCTGAAGAACGACAAAAAGATGAAGAGCCATACTACAAAGAACATGGCGAAGTAAAATAAGACGACCACCCGCCGAAAGAAATCTCATCTTCCACCCCGATATTTTCTTCTGAATATTAGACACCATATCTTCCAAATGCACCTGTTTGAGATGACCCAAAATAATAGGCACTCCAAGATATTTGAAAGGGAAAGATCCTTCTGAAAAATCCAGTCTTCCGTAATAATAAACTTTTCCGAGCTAGAGAAATTTTTTGGGAACAGTAAATGGCAGATTTAGATTGATTGATACACTGACCCGACCAATTCTCATATTTATGAAGCACAGATAAAATCTCCCTTAGGGCTTGAGAGCTACCATTAGAAAAAAACACCACATCATCAGCATACATAAGATGAGAAATTATGGGCGTACCTCGGGCTTGTGAGAATTGACCAAATTTCTGAGCCTCCACACTTTGTTTGATCAATCTAGAGAGAATTTCTTGAAGGATAATAAAGAGATAGAGAGAAAGGGGATCACCCTGACGCAAGCCCTGACCACCTTGAAAAAAACCTTTAATAGTGCCATTCATCATAATAAAATACCAAGGAGTCATGATGCATGTTCTGATAAGAGCACAAAAATTAGAGGAAAATCCAAAATAGCGAAGAACCTCCAGAAGAAACAGCCAGTCCACTCGATCATAAGCTTTAGCCATATCCAATTTAATCATGATATTACCACCATGGGCATTCTTATTGATGGAGTGGACCATTTCCAGCGTAATACTAATATTTTCAAAGATGCTTCTCCCTGGAATGAAAGCACCTTGTTCCCATGAAATCATTCGAGAGAGAAGACCTGTCAAATGATTAACAATGATTTTGGAGCATATTTTATAGAACACCAAGCATAGACTGATAGGCCTGAACTTATCAAAACTAGAAGGTGTATCAACCTTTGGAATTAAGACAAGAAAAGATGCAGTAAAAAATCTTGGAAGCTATTTAGAAGTAAAAAAATCAGATATGGCTTCCAAGACATCCTCTTTCACAATCTCCCAACAACTTTTGAAAAAACCCGAACCAAAGCCATCAGGGCCCGGGGAGCTGTTAGAAGGAATAGAGGACAGAGCAGAGAACATGTCATTCATAGAAGGCACTGCACACAACATCGAGTTGTCAAATCAGAAATAATAGGTGAGATAAGAGTCGATAAATCAGGTGACAATCTGGTCGGTGTGCCCTGCAACAAAGTAGAAAAGAAATCCACAGCCCCCTGACGAATACTTTCTGGCAAATTGAAAACCATGCCATTCAATGATCTCATGTCCACCACTCTTTTACGCCTTTTATTAGCAAGGCAGGCATGAAAAAACTTCGTATTACGATCACCATCCATGTGCCATTTTAACTTAGACATTTGAGCTAATCTAGTATCTTCACTACGGAGCCAAATATCCAATTCCGCAGAAGAGGCCATAAGATCCCTCTCCGCAGATTCATCCCAATTATGTTGAAGTGTCTTTTCAAGCTCCTCAATTTGATGCTCAAGAGAATTAATGTGCATATTAGTATGACTGAAAATCTATTTATTCCACTCTTGCAAGGCTACCTTAGTGTTCTTCAATTTAAAAGCCAATTTATTAAGCCCATGACCACCAATAGATGCAGACCATGCCTGAAGAACACAGAACAAAAATTGCGGATGATCCACCCACATTTGTTGAAAACGAAAAGGTGAAGGGCCATAAGAGAAAGGATCCATCTTGAGCTCAATAACCATAGAAGAGTGATCGAACGTGATGCGTGGCAGATAAGAACAAACTGCATTCGAAAAATAAGAGAGTAAAGAGAAATCCATAAAAACTCGATCTAACTTCGCCCAAGACCGAGCAAAACCAGACTGCCCATTACACCAAGAAAAATTTCTGCCCTTAGACTTCATCTCAACCAAACCACCTTGGTGGACCCAGTCATTGAAATCCTCCATCGCTGCATTTGAATGAGGTGAGCCACCCCTACTCTCCGAGTTATTTCAAATGATATTAAAATCCCTAGCAAAAAGACAAGGCTCCAATCCCATAGCCTGGGAACTAAGATCCTCCCACAAACTTTTCCTCTCATACATACTGTACTTAGCATAAATGATAGTACACAAAAAATGATAGGACCCCATGTTAACACGAAGAGAAACAAACTGCAAATTTGTCCGCACCACTTGAATATCAAGAATATTGTCCTAAAAAATCCAGATTTTACCACCATCAACTACATTCGAAGTAAAGGAGTCAAAGCGTAAATAATGTTGCAAACGGGTAGCTTTGTCCAGATTTTGGAAAGGTTCCAAAACCGCAACCATCTTTGGTTTAAAACTACAAACTAAATTCTTCAGTCTACGACGGGAGGTACCGATGCCATGGGCATTCCAAACAATAATAGAGTTACTCATCAAGATAAGGAAGAGGGACGGGTAATGACCCGACTGGAGCTTCTAACTTTCTCAAACTTTTTCTTTTCATATTTTTTCTTAACCGTTTTACCTTCAGATTCCGAATGGTAATCCTTAAACTGAGGGAGCACTTCTAGAGGAATATCGGGATCTGGCTCGGAAGCAATATCTTCAAGGTTATTGCCCAGATTTTCGTTCAGAGTCTCAACTACTAAACAAAGATAATTTTCCTCCAGATCAATGTTAGCAGGTTCCTCCAGGATTGGAGGAGAGGACTCTTCAACATTAAAAGAAAAAATGCTATTATGGTTCAAAAGAGTACCTGCATCCTCACTTGGCGCTAGCACCCCTCCATCATCATGAAACTTGATCTCCATACTAATCCCCTGGTCAGGAGATGGTTTCAGAATATCACCAACTTGTTCCGGAGTATCACCAGTTGCATCCGGAATAACACCATCTGGTTCGTCAGTCTCTGTATCAGGAGGAATAAACACGGGGTTGTTCATCTCACCACCCTGTGTATTACCAGAACTAGTTCCACCAGGTTCTGATTCTGCTTTCTTACGGCCACGGTTTTGCTCCCTGTACTTAGATTTTCCTGCACGACATGTCTTAGAGTTATGACCCTGAACTCTGCATTTTCGACAATATGCAGGCAACGTCTCATAGATAACCTCTTGTTTTCTACTCATAGCCAAACCAGGAGCACCAATCCAGAAATAGGAGATCGGCTCCTTGGCAGCATCCATCTCCAAACAAAGTCTAGCTCCATCAGCCCGGGTTGCACAACGCGTGGGGTTGTCCCTGCGTATAAATCGACCAATCGGTGTAGTGAAAATCCGAAGGAAAGATTCTTGATAATAGTTGGGAGGTAATCCGGGAAGCAAAATCCACACGGGTACATTGGAAGGTTCGTGCTCCTCATTGAATTCTGGAGACCAGTGAAAAGCACAGTAAGCCGCCCCATTCACCTCATAGGATTCACGGGACAAGGCTTTCACAAAATCAGCTTCATTAGCCATCCTAAAAAAGAAGTTGCGGGGCAGTTTCATAGCGGAGACCACCGGGGTAGATGACAGACCCCACCGGCTAGAGATAAAGGCACGTATAACATCCAGAGAGGGCCTTTGTTGAAGGAACTTGATCACTATAGAGAAACGGAATGGCTCTGCTGACCGAGTGGCTATAGAGAAACGGGAAAAAACCTCACCGTCCATAACTTTAGGTGCATGAGGGGCTACAATAATTTTAGGAAGGGGTTGTGGCACCGCAGTAGCCATTTCGGCAAAGGACTAGCGGCCAGAAGATTGGCCATCCATGGCTGCCATGCAGCCTCAATGAAACAGAAGGCCAAACGGAGAGGGAAACACATGGAAACCCTAGCAGAGCACGTAAGGGGCAGTTTCGAAAACTTACTATTGCATTTTTCTCTTTTTCCATTTACACCAACCTATTTACTATCAGCAATAGGATACGATCGTTAGCTCATTCTTCTAAATTAATTTTATGAGAACAGACTAAGGGGCTAGCACCTTTGATATAAGCAATGCTCCAACCTATAGCTGACTTTTCTCATTTAATGTGAGAAGCAATTGCTCACCTTAAGATTCAGACAATTCAGATAATAATAGGAAAAATATCACCTGGACCAAGGAAAGCATATTTTAAACCTTTAGGCAAAGGTTTCAATTTGACTTTTGGTGCCTCTGAACTCGTAAGAATCTGTTTTTCACTTTTCTTGGAGAACTCCTCGATTTTTGGTTGCCAAGCCTGTGTGCCATGATCTTGAGTTTCATAAAAGAATAACACAAACATCAACAACATCAGATGAATCACTAATAGTATCTAACTCAGAGTTAATAAGGAAGTATTCAAGGGCGTCAGAATCATGAGCTGTGTGAACTCCCTTGTCTATGAGTGCTTCAATCATGTACGATTGATGACACTTATCATCTTCTATTGGTTGTTTTCCAACATGAAAAATATTCACCTCGAGAGTCATATTCCCGAAAGAGAGTTTCATTAGACCATTCCTGCAATTAATAAAAGCATTAGCAGTAGTAAGGAAAGGTCTACCTAAAATCAAGGGAATTTTAGAACTAGAATTAACAACAGAACTGGTGTCAAGAATTAAGAAATCAACAGGATAATAAAATTTATCAATTAAAATCAAAACATCCTCCACCACACCCCATGGCACTTTGACTGAACGGTCAGCTAGTTGCAATACCAAATGAGTGAGTTTGATTTCTCCCAACCCTAACTGCAAATAAATTGAATAAGGCATCAAATTTCTACTGGGTCCTAAATCTAGCAAAGCTTCCCCAAACTTATGATTCCCAATATTGCATGCAATGGTTAGACAACCAGGATCCTTGTACTTAAGGGGAATTTGCTGTTCAATTAGAGCACTAACTTGCTCTATCAGAAATGTTGTCTTCTTAACATGGTGCTTCCTCTTAACTGTACACAAAAGTTTGAGAACTTTTGCATAAGTAGGAATTTGTTTTATAACATACAAAAGAGGATGATTGATCTTTACTTACCTGAGGTTCTCCAAGATTTCATTGCTAGAATCTAAAGTTTGCATACCAGATTTTAAAGCTTAAGGAAATGGTACCTTAACTGGGCTCTTGATTACCTCGACTTCCTTGGGCAACTCGGCACTATCATTACTTTGTTCCTCTTCAACATCCTCTGGCTTATCAGTTGTTGGAATGTGTAAGGACTTACCACTTTGTGTCACAATGGCATTGATCTCCTTCAAATCTCCTTGAGCCATATGTTGACCTTGGGGCATGGGTTGAGCTTGAGAAGGGAACTTGCCACGCCCATTTACGCTCAACGAAGTCATCAACTTGGATACATGACTCTTTATCTCCTTATTTTCCTCAACAACCTGCGTAATCAAAGACTCAAACTTTTGATTAGTTTTACCCTGTGCCTCAATAAAAGCATGTAAAATATCTTCTAAGGGGTTCCTAGAAGAGGGAGATGCATGATAGTAGAGTAATTCCTTGATGGTTGTGATTGTGCAGGATTGTGAGTGTCAGACTTCCAACTGAAGTGAAAAGGGATTGTGCAAGATTGTATGTATATGAGTAGGGTGAAAAGGGCTTTTTTATACATGCCAAGAGAACTGCAATGTTCCTCATACACTCCTCTCATCTCAGCAAGTGTTGGGCAATCTTGTGCAAGATGATATATTTCCTGACAAACAAAACAAAGTTTAAGGGCATCAGCTTGGGGAATAATACGAGCTGCCATAGTTTCCTTCATCTTCAATGCCTCTAACTCTCTAGTTAGGCCCTCCATCCTTTCTTTCAAGTTATCTTCTTCTCTGAGATGATAGATGCCTCCTCTAGAATGAGTTTGATTGGAGTGTGCTCGATTGGTACTGTCAAAAGCATTTGGTCCTGTTCAATTGTGAGCTTTTTCTGCAAGTTCATTCAAATACTCTATTGCCTCATCCGAATCCTTCTGCAAAACTCACCATTACACATCGTTTCAAAAAATTGACACTCTCTAGGACTAAGACCTTCATAAAAATAGCTAACTAGACGCCAGCTTTCATTACCATGATGGGGACACAAGCTAAGTAACTCTTTAAAACGTTCTCATGCTTGATACAAAGTCTCACTATCCTTTTGTGTAAAAGTTGAGATTTACGTTTTCAAAGCATTAGTCTTATGATGAGGAAAGTATTTATTGAAAAACATTTGGGTCATTTCAGCCCATGACCCAATCGACCGTGGTCTCAATGAATACATCCAACTCTTCGCCTTATCCTTTATTGAGAAATGAAATAACTTAAGTTGAACAACATCTATAGTGTCAGGTTGACCATGAAATGTAGCAACAACCTCTTCAAACTCCCTAATATGCACATATGGATTTTCACTCTCCAAACCATAAAAAGTAGGGAGAAGTTGTATCATACCTGGTTTGAAATCCATTGGAGGAATATTAGGTAGAAATATAATGCATGATGGTGTTGTTGTGCGTATAGGGTGAAGGTACTCATGTAGAGTCCTAGCTTGATCTTCGTGCACACTCATGTTAAACGAAGCAAATGATGAAATATAATGTGTATCAAAATTAGATGGCGTGTCAAACAGATTATCAAAGAGAGTATTAGCATCTACTTCAGGTCTCCTTGCAAATGTACCTAACTCGTCTCTATATCTATGCATGCAAACATTGAAAGAGAAAGGAAAAAAAAAACTAAATCTAAATTTAAAAGAAAGCAAAAGAAAGGAACAAGTTTATCGCCTTTGGTGTGTCAAATTCAGTAAACCTATTATTCGAATGCGCTTCTTGAACTGTCTCCCCGGCAACGGTAGCAAAATTAGATTATGCCCGAATAATAACGCGGTTGTTGTAATATAGATTGGGGTGTCGATTACATAGGGAGATGGTAGAAACACTAAAAGAGATTAAAAATTTAAGAGAACAAAAATCAAAGTAGCAATGTAAGATGAATCCTTTCTGAAAAGAAAGAAATTGAAGAGCCAAAATGTAATAATGAAAAGCTTTGACCAGAATTAATAACAATGAAACATTGGAAATCCCTTACTTGAACTTGATAATTCTATTCATAGTAGATTCATTGTATGCTCAATAAGAGATCATAGCACTAGACTCTCTAACTGGAAAATATATCTTTATAACCAGTTTGTTCAAATGTAATTCTTGAGAACCACTCTTCTTTTGAAAGCACTGATTGCTTTCCTATTAGACTTAGATTCAAAGACAACAATATAATGAATAGCAATACTGCAATAGAGAATCACTCCAATAAGATTAACAACTAGATCTGAACATAAACACCTCAACAATCCTATAGAGAAAGCATGACTGAATCTATGAAAAACATTGGCTATAAAATTATCCAAATACAAGAAAGACTAATAAGAGATGATAAACAAGAATTGTATCAGAAAGAAAGTTTATTACATGAATCCAATAGAATTGAAATCATCATCATTCAAGCAAGTTCATCCCTAGTTTTTCTAAAGAATTAGCTCTCCATTCGAAAGAATAGGAAGTCTTTTTCTGGAAGATGAATTTCTGCAAAAGAAAAAACCCCCACCAAAAAAAACCGTCTACCTCTCCACGTTCTAGACTTTATCGCCTTCTTCCTTCAAGCCATCATCTTTTGGAAAGAAAATCACGTGCCAATCTCGCAAAGGTAGTATTTCAGATTTCCAATTGCATATTGAGAGCCTTTTTTAGCACAGTAAATGGCCGAATTAGAAAATTAGTATTTTTGGAACACATGTAGCCCATTAAGTTTTTTTTCCAACGCATCTTAATTCACCTCAATCAGAAATCTGACGGGGATGATATGATTATAATACTGATGGATACTTAGAGAAGCTGCAGATCCCGAATATTTTTCATTAATTGCTCTTTCCATGTTTATGATGCGAATCTCTTTGACTTTTGACGTATGAAATTATCCATTGATTGTTCTTGTCTTCTTTAGCCAGACTTCGACTTAATCATTTTTAGATTCATTCCTGCAATAAAATCATTAGACACTGAATCAAAACTTGGGCACTATGGAATTAAAGTTTAAATTGGAAAAACATAATCAAAATGCCCAAATAACACATATAATCTAGTAATTAAACTCGTAAAAGCAATGTTCAGAGTACACTTTTGTGCACTCATCAATATGGCACTAATCAATGGGGATTGGCATCACCTATTTGAGATTAACCAAGTGACTGTGCTACCTATCCAATGCTCAGACCATAACCCCCTACTTATCTCTTGTATGAACCATGAACCTAAATTCCTTCCTAAACAGAAAATTTTCAGGTATGAGGTAGCCTGGGGTAGGAGGATGATTGTAAGGATATAATTAAGAATGCCTGCAACCATGGCCTTTCTTGTGGCCCTAAAGCAGCAGTTACCTCGTTTGTTTTTAGAGATGAGTTGAGATTAAAGTTAAAAAGTTGAATAAAATATTGTTAGAATATATTTTTCAATATTAATTTTGTTTTGGGATTTGAAAAAGTTGAATTGTTTATTTTATTTTGTGTGGGAATTTGAGAAAATTGTAATAATTAGATGGGAGGTTTTCAGAATTTTGGGTTTTAGTCTTGAAAGCAAACTAGGTAGAACTGGAGAGGTTCAACGACAAGTTAATGGTGTGGAGTAGGGATGCCCACAGAAACCAGAAAAGACTTATAGCTCAGAAGAGGGAAATCCTAAGATCCCTGCAAGACTCCAATACTAGTCAATCCAGTGATCATATTAGGTTGTTGCAAAAAGAAGTGGATGGCTTTCTTAAGGATGAAGACTTGAAGTGGCTCCAAAGGGCCAAACAAAGGTGACTGCAAAAGGGGGATAGGAATACTAAGTTTTTCCATAAATGTGCTACTCAGAGGAAACATGTGAATTCCATTCATAACATCCTCAGTGAAGATGGTTCTTTAGCTACTGGTCAGGAGGAGATTGGGAAGGTTTTTCAGGCCTTTTATTTGCAACTTTTCACCTCTTCCAATCCAGAGGGTATACCTGAGGTTCTTTCCAACTTATGCCTATTGTTACTGAGGAGATGAACCTATCTTTAAATAAAGAGTACTCTAGAAAGGAGGTTGAAAAAGCCATCTTTGAGATAAATCCCATGGGATCTCCTGGCCCTGATGGCTTCCCAGCTGTCTTTTATCACAACCATTGGTCCATTGTGGGTAATGATGTGGTTGCAGCAGTCCCTGAGACGCTCAACTCCAAGAAGGGATTTCAGGAAGTGAACCAGTCTCCCATCACCCTTATTCCTAAGAAACGATTCCCTAAGTTAGTGGTAGACTATAGACCTATGAGCCTATGTAATGTATTTTATAAGATCATAGCTAAGGTGTTAGCCAATGGATTAAAATCTATCCTGCCCAATCTGATTTCCCCTACCCAGAGTGACTTTGTCCCAGGCAGGATAATCTTAGACAATGTGGTAGTGGCCTATGAGCTACTGCATACTATTCACTTTCCTAGAGTGAATAGTAACCTCTATAGTAGCATTTAGTGCAATGTTTTCAAAATCACAATTTGGAATGTCCAAATTAGGTTAGAGAAGCTTTATTTGGACACTTGGTAGGATTTTAGCCACACATGGTGAATAGTATTGGACACTTGGCACAAAGAGGAACAATGAGATCATGCCACCTAAGCAAACCCTGTTTTCCATCTGATCAACCAAATTGTGCCGAACCAAAGAGGGTTTCAACCCTAATGAAACCCTAAATGGTTGGAATCCAATTGAAATCCCCAAAAGCTTGGTTGAAAATTGAAACCCTAAACAGTTTCCCCAAACCCTAAAGTTGGCCTCCAAACCCTTTTGATCCGATTTCTAATATTTTGTATAATCACTTGATTAAATCACTTTCACATGCTATTAATTCCTCAAATTTATGTTATGACATCATTATCCAACCCTTTAAACTTTGAAATTTTGATTGGCCCAAGACAAATTGGTTTTGGGCTTGATAGCATCCCAAACCTTAACCAAACCCTATCTAAACCAGTGTTTTTAATTTCGTACCGTTCCGGTCGGTACGGCCGAAATTTTTCGTACTGGCCATCCTATGTGTTTCATACCGGCCGTACCGGCCTGTATTTCCGCCTGTACCAACCAATTGTTTTTTTCATTTTTTCAAACTACAAGCTTATTTTTTTACCCTGAATTCAAATTAAACTATTTATAATTTATATATATATATATATGTATTTATATATAATTTATTCATATATAGACTATTATTTTGGAATATAACTTATATATATAATTTATTCATATATTGACTATCCCAAAACGGTACACGAAACGATACCGGTACTGAAATGTTTCGTTCCAATGCCTTGACCGGGATGCCATCCGGTACGGTATTCAAAACATTGATCTAAACCCCAAATTGAAGCCACTTGGTTGAGGCCCACGAATTTGGCCACCTTGGCAAAACTTCTGGAAGAGGTTTCCTCTCCTACATGGCAGGCCATCCACTACCCTTGGCTGCACCCAATAGTATCTTGATGGGAGAGGGGAAATCCACCTCATCACCCCCCGTACCTCGTGGCAGCAATAGGCAGTCCTTGCCTCTCACTATTTTTCACTTTATGTGAAATATACACCTCCAATCAAAGGCCATTCAAGCCCATAACTCCCCCCCTCCAGAAGTCTAAAGTCCTGCAAGATACACTTCACTTCTTTTTATCACTTCTTCACCTCGTTCTTAGAGAGAAACCCAAAATAGCTATCTCAAGCAGATTTATGAGTCATTTTGCATGGCACTTTTCGACTCTTTGTAAGTCTTTTATCTCAATGACTCTTTTATGAAAGTTGTTCTTATTTGAGTTTAGTTTCCTTGGATATCTTATTTGTTTATTTTAGTGGCCATTGGTCAGTCAAAATTTATTTTAACCATAGAAAGGTCATTCTGGGCGTTAAATTTGAGAGTGTGTTATATTTTGGAGTTTTTGACCAAGCTAATGGACATATCTTGGTCCAAACATTTTATGGAGTGTTGCTAACATGTGTTTATGAATTTTCATTGTGGATTTGTTGCATGACTAAAGCTTTTGATGAAATATTTTCTTAGATATAGGAACTTAGAAACTAGAAGTGGAAAAATAGTTTTTGTTTTGAGAAAGTTTGAATATTTCTTGGTTTAATCTTACTCCAATGGCTTTGATATTTTTATTTGATGATCCTAAGTCTCTTATATGCATGTTAGGATGTTGGTTTGAAGATATTTAGTATTAGTTTCAAAGATATGATTTTTCTATGCAAGATTTCGGTTAGACCTAAGATTTGATATTTCTGGGTTAGATCCATATTTTATTGATTTTTAGCCACATGATTTTAAGTTTGATGGTTGGATCTCTTTAGGACACATTTTTAAACCATGTGATGTTTTAATTTTAAGATCTCATCTTTTTAAGCTCAAGAGATTGATCAAAGCTAGTTAAGGAAAAATTTATGTTTTTGTACTAAGTGTAGAACCAAAAACTCCAAGTGTTGTTTTGTGATTTTTGATGACTTTTTTTTGATGATTTAAAGCATGATTGATCTTAGGATGATTTTATGAATATGTTAGATGTAAGATTTCATTTTTTTTAGAATCCTTGGAGATGTTTTGAATAAGATCAAAACTTGGGTTTCAAGGGTTTGTTTTTGGTAAAAAATTTGGATCTTTTTACTAAAACGTTTGGTGGTGATGATTACCATTTCTTTTAATGGATGTTTAAGTACGTTTTTAAACTTAGGATAGGAAGATCTTTGTTGCAAAAAGTTGGTTTGATCATGAGTTTTGAATTTGAAAGAATTGCAACAAAATTCAAGGGAAATAGCCTATGTAAGTTTCGTCCCCTATAGCATTTTCATGGTTGCGTTTCGTTTTAAATTTTCTGATTTGCTATTTGAGTTTAGGACAAAATTTACATGAGGTATGTTAATTTGGGTGATTTTTGGAGTTAGGATGCAAAATCCTTAAGTTAGGGGTAAAATGGTCATTTTCCCACATGTAGAGAGTAAAATGGTAATTTTGCTCTAAGTTAGTATTTTTCCATATTTCTAATTATTAGTGATTAAGTTTTAACTTTTAGAAATCACCACTTTCAGTTCCTCATGATCGCGCTTAAGTTTTGCTTAGAAATGCGAAGACCGAGGTAAGTTAGCTCTTAACTTATTATTAGTTTACTGTGTATGTGTGATGGGTAAGGAAACTACAGTTATGTTCGTATGTTATCATATATGTCATGTCATGCCACGTCATTACATGTTCATCTGTTACACATGATGTATACTATCACGAAATACTTATTTGTTACACAATATATTCTGTCATGCATTCCTATCTGTTGCAAGTATGTCATGTCACATATGCCATCTGTTACATGTATGACACGTCACATAATATTCACTGCTACAAAATGTTGTTTGTTATATGTTATACCATATTATGAAATGATGTCTGTTACATGTTAGTTTATGCTACGAAATATTTTATGTCAAGTATATCATGTCTATCATCTTACTTTCATGTCATGTTACACTATGTCAAGACTTTTGTCCTTTCCTATTCATGTCACGTTTCGTCTTGGATACAGTTTGTATATTTGAGAACAGTCATGTCAAATTATTCATGTTAATCACAACCCTAAGCACTAGGATGGATCAAGAGTAGAGGGTTGAAAACGCTCTGTATTTTTTGAGTTTTCTATTCTAACCACAATCTTGGCTTCGCATCTAGGGTTGCCCATGGCGGCACCCTCCAACCCCTCCTCGTCGGCAGGGGTGGTTGGGGATGGGGGCCAACTCTCGTATGTTCAGATCGTTTCTAAGGCTGCTTCTATTTCTTCTTTCAAGCTTCCTATGCGGTACCTTGTGGACATTGATGGTGAGCCTGGGTTTGTTTTCACAGATCCAGAGTTGTCGAAGGTGGCAAAGGAGTTTCGCTTTGCACTTGTGCTCAAATTTGTGCGTCTCCGCCCTACAATTGATGATGTGCATTTTGCAATTATCAGATCATGGGGTCTGCTGGAGATTCCTATGGTGAGTTTTATGGATGATTTTCATGTCCTTGTGCAATTGAAGAGTGAAAGGGATTTCATCCATGGTTGGGCACGAGAAGGGAGGATTATTGCTGGGTGCATTTTCAGGCTTTTTTGGTGGACAAAAGAATTCGATCTCAAGAAGGAACCTTCACTTGCTCCTCAATGGATATATCTCCCTGGATTGCCTATGCACATGTATTGGATGAACTGATTACAGATTCTGGCTACCCGATTTGGTTGATACTTGGGGACGGATAATGCAACGCTGCATAGGACAAGGGCTTCGGGGGCCTACATATGAGTAGAAATTGACCTTACGGATGAATATGTGCAAAGTTTCCCATTGTTGTTTATGCTAATAGGAAAATTTGGCAGGAGGTTCGATATGAAAAATCTGAATTTTAGTGCCAGAAATGCTATAGACAGGGCCATACCTCGGTGGTTTGTAGGAGTGGTGCGAATGTATTGCCTAAGCATTGACTTAAGGAGGATGAGGTTAGGGGAGGGGTGAAGAAAATGTGGAATGCGAAACAAAAAGAATTAAAGGAGATGCTGGAAAATGATGCTCCCGTTGATAGGCAGGTGCTGAATGCAAAGAATGTTTCACCTAATGCAGAAAGGGAATTGGCAGAACAGACAGGGGGTTCTGGCTGTGCAGACAGGGGGGTTTTACAAGGAAAGGGGGCAGTGTCTCATGAGGCTGTGCTGATAGGTGATCCTTTGGTTGCGCAAGATAATGTTGAGTTGGGAGTTGAGGTAGGGAGGACAGAAGATGGTGGCAAGGTGCCTGATCGTGCAAATGGACTAGAAGAGGGTGACTGTGCGGTGAATAATTTAGAGTTACCTTCGATCCAAATTGAGGCCGTGCTAATCAATTTCGAAGGGTTGATTCAGGAACGCAAAGGTGTGGAGTTGGAATCAGAATTTGAGGAGGTGGGGGTCTTAGTTGGGGAAGGAACTAGGTTGCGGGGGAAAGGTGATGGTGGCACTTTGGAGTTGGCATTGGCAGAACAGAGGTCCCCAACTAATAATGTTTTAGTGCCCCTTTTGGATGATATTCCTAAACAGGTGTTGCATGGTTCAGATGTTGAGGAGGAGGAGAGGATAATTGTTTTAGCAAAGAATAAAGGTTATGAGTCGGATGTAACTCAAAATTCACCTGCGAAACAGAAGGGGAAAATAGTTCAGAGTGTGCGTCATTCTCAACGAGTTTCTACTCATACTACCAAACTAAATTTATGACAAGTGATTTTCTTGAATGGAACATAAGGGGTTTGCGCAGATCTAGGAAACGGTTACAGAGTTTGATCAATAAGAATTTGTGGTTGCTTTATTTGAACCTTATGTTCGAGATAGTAAGCTGCCACAGTTAGCAAGCTTTACTGGTTTTACTGGTTATTGCAGTAATGAGGAGATGGGGGGTAAAATATGGCTACTGTGGAATGAGCCATATGTCTTTAAGGTTTTGGTTACTTCTAATCAAATGATTTCTGGTTGGAATTCTTTGGATAATACTAGAATTTTGTTCTCTTTTGTTTATGCTAAATGCATGAGGATAGAACGACAGGATCTATGGGATTTTCTTAGGTCAATTTAGATTGATGCTAATCCATGGCTTATTGTAGGGGATTTTAATATCATAAGGGAGGATAGCGAAAGAATTGGTGGTTGTCCAAGGGCTTCTCAGGCTATGGATGATTTTAACGAGTGTAGTGATGCTTGTGGTATGGTGGAGCTTAGGTGCATTGGTAACAGCATGTCTTGGTGTAATGGCCAAGAAGGAACATCTAGAAGGTGGGTGCGGCTAGATAGGGCTCTTGTTAATATGCTTTCTTCCAAGTTTGCTTCGACAAGCTTACTGTACCTGCAATGAAAATCCTCTGATCATAGTCCAATGGTGATTTAGTTTTCTGAGTTGACATTGAGGTATGGTCCGATACCTTTTCGATTTCAGAACATGTGATTCATATGATGCTTTTTTCAGTTTTGTGAAAAGTGTTTGGGAGAAGCCAGCGCATGGTTCTGGTTTAGTTAAATTGGCAACAAAACTTAAAGGACTAAGATTGAACCTCGGAACTGGAATAGGCTGGTATTCGGTCATGTGGACTTGAATATTAAGAGTCTAGAAGCCAGACTTGAAGAGCTGGAGAAACAACTCCAATCTGAATTTTCTACTGAGCTTGAAGCTGAATTCCTTCTTACCAGAGCTGAATTGGATGGGTGGGAGAAAAGAGAAGAGGTAAGGTTGTCTCAGTTAGCAAAGAAAAAGTGGACGACTGAGGGTGATCAAAATTCTTGATTTTTTTTCATGCGGTTGTGAATCAATGCCACAAGGCTTCGATTATTTCTCGCATTCAACTTGAGGATGGTACTGTACTGTAGAGCCCAGAAGAGGTGCATCAGGGGGTGGCTAACTATTTCAGCAACTTCTTTCTTCGGTTCCGGAGGTGGAGCAGGCTAATTTTTCATCTTTGCTGGATAAGCTGCTTACTGATGAAAATAATTTTGACCTATGTAAAGAGCCTTCGGAGGAGGAAGTTAAGGAGGTGGTATTCTCTATCCCACAGTAGCCCAGGGCTAGATGGATTTGGTTCCTCGTTCTATATCACCTGTTGGGATTTTATCAAAGATGATGTTGTGGAGGCGGCTCAGGAGTTATTTAGTGGGACTGCTTTGCCGAGGTACTATGCTTCGTCTTATATTGTGCTTATTCCAAAGGTTCCAGACCCAAAGAGCTTTGACAAGTGTAGGCCAATTAGTCTATGTTATGTGGCCTATAAAATTTTCTCCAAGATTATTGTAAGCAGATTATCTGGTTTGCTCCCTCGGTTGATCTCTTCTGAGCAAGGAGCGTTTATTCCTGGACATAGCAATTTTTAGAACATCTTGCTGGCTTAGGAAATGGTGCATTCCATATATAAAAGGGTCCAGGGTGGGAATGTCATGGTAAAGATTGATATGGCGAAGGCATATGACAGGGTGCACTGGGAGTTTCTTTTAGTGGTGCTTGAGAGTTTTCGTTTTTCTTAGCAGTTCTGTAAATTGGTAGAGGAGTGTGTGAAGTCACCTTGGTACTCTGTTATGATGAATGGGACCTATAAGGGCTTTTTCAAGGCAAGTAGGGGACTCCATCAAGGCGATCCCCTTTCACCTTATTTGTTTATTTTGATGGAAGAGGTCTTGTCTTGTCCATTAAGGAAACAATTTGAGGAGGGACGCATCAGAAGGTTCTATCATCCACGGGGAGCGCCGTTGATTTCGCATTTGCTTTATGCGGATGATGTTTTGGTTTTTATTAATGGGGGAAAAGATCTTTGAGATGACTGGTTGATACCTTACTCACTTATGAGCAGTGGTCTGGACAGATGGTTAATAAAGAAAAATCTGCACTTTTCCATTCTAGTCGCATCAGTATAGCACGAAGAAGGGGATTGACAAGGGTGTCGGGTTTTGTTGAAGGGTAGTTTCCGGTGTGTTATTTGGGAGCTCCCCTTGTGAATGGGAGGCTTAAGGCATCACATTTAGAGTTTTAGGTGGCTAAGATCTGGTCCAAAGTAGCGGGATGGAAGGCGAAATTATTATCTCGAGGTGGTAAAATTGTTCTACTTAGACATGTATTATCGAGTATGGCCTCTCACATTCTTGCGGTCATGGACATGCAAAAGGTTGTAATAGGTAAGATTAACTCTATTCTTGCCACATTCTTTTGGGGGGAGGAAAATGGGAGATTGAAGACTAAATGGAGGTCCTGGTCAAGAATTTGCAAGCCTATGGCTGAAGGTGGTTTGGGGATTAGGGGCTTCTCGGAAGTTCAACTTGCAATGCATATGAAGTTAGCTTGGCGCTTAATGTCTATGAATTCTTTATGGTCGAGGTTTTTCTTGGCTAAATATGCTAGAAAGTCTCATGTTTCTTTCGTATCGAGACTAGCTAATGGGTTTAGATTATGGAGATCTATAGTTTCGATTATTCCTGTAGTGTGTGAATAGATGAAGTACAAAGTGAGAGAAGGGCAAATTTCCTTCTGGTTTGACAAATGGTTCTCGGTGAGCCCTTTGTGTGAGTTGGTTCTGCCAGTTGTAAATTCGGGACTGCTTATTAAAGAAGTGTGGATTGGGAATGATTGGAACATAGAGTTGTTAGTTCAGATTGTGGGTGAGGAAATTTCTGAAAATGTTTTAAGCAGTGTTCGAGTTGGGTAGCAAGGTAATGATGTTTTAATTTGGAAAGCTGCTAAAGATGGGTCCTTCTCTTTGGCTAGTGCATGGGAGCTGATTCGAGTTAAGGGCCAGCCTTCTCCTTAGCTTGACTGGATTTGGCACAAATTACTCCCAAAGAAGATCTCGATGTATGTATGTGGAGAGCTTGTTTTAATTGCTTATCTGTGGATGTCAAAGTGCAAACTTGGGGAGTTGCTTTGGCCTCTAGGTGTGATAGTTGTTTTGGTCCACATGAGGAGACCTTGGATCATATCTTTGCTATAGGTGAGACTGCTTCTAAGGTATGGAGGGTTGCTTCAGTGGTTCTTGGAGTTTATTGTATGCAGGCTGTAACATGGTGGAGTCGTGTATCTCTATGGTTGTCTTGTGCTAAGAAGTCCTCCAAAAGAGGATTTCTGATTGGTGTCCTTCCTAGTGTTATCACTTGGAGGTTGTGGCAGAGGAGATGCAAGGCTAGGATGGAAGGTGCTTATGAGTCTGCAGAGTGTGTATGGCTCTCAGTTCGGCTTTGGTTAGGCAGGTTGGTGAATGGGATGCCTGATAAAAAGGCTTTGTCTTCCTTTGATGCCAAGGTTCTTTGGGTATTGGATATTAATTTTTTAGAGGTCCGATTGAGAGAGTTTTACCAGTTGCTTTGTCCAGGCCTCGAATTGGTTGGTGGAAACTTAATGTTGATGGTAGCTGTAGGGGAAATCCGAGTAACTATGGGGGTGGTGGTGTTGTTTGGGATCATTGTGGGGATGTTAAGGGTGTCTTTCCGGATCATTTTGGGAAAGGTACCAATAATGAGGCTGAGTTAAGGGCGCTGCTTCAAGGGGTCCGTTTGTGTAAAGAGCTAGGTTACCAATCCGTGATTATCGAATGTGATTCGAAAGTGGTATGTGATTGGTAAACAATGTAGTGTATGGTACTTATGGGATTTCTGGGAGGAGCTTCTTGAGGTTTTGGATGGGATGCGCTATGAAGTGGTGCATCAATTTCGAGAAGGAAATAGAGCTGCATATTTGCTTGCACGTTGGGGTGAATCTGGGGTGGGGTGCGGAAGTGACTTTACCAGCTTCTTTATGTGGGATATTATGTACGGATAAGTTAGGCTTACCTAGCTTTCGTAAACAGAAGTGAATATGATTAGGTTTTTTAGTGTTTTGGTTTCTCTGATTTCTTTTCTGGGTATTGGTGTTTTGGTATTTCGTAAACGGCAATAAATACATTGCTGCAGTGTTGATTCTTTTTTTTTTGGGGGGGGGGGAGGGGGGTTTATTGTATAATTGTTATTCCTTTAGGTTTGATTTGTTTACAAGATTTTCCTCTACCATAAGTGAGGGTTCTTTAATAAAATTGGGAGGTGGTCACTCTTAGACATGTGACCTATTCTTTTCATAAAAAATTAAAAAAGAAAGGCGCTAGGATTGGGTTATATCTTAGTGGAACTCCTTTGTTAACATTGGAGTGTCTAAATAGGTGTGAAATTCTCTAGGTTTACGAAATACAGTCAACAGGTTGCGAATGGGGTCTAACTAGCTAGTCACCGTAGCGCGCTAGGCCCTAATGCCAATGGAGTCATATTTTATTTTACTTGTGTCCACAACAATTGTGGCACAAATAATTCATGGGGCCTTAACAACTATGGAACATATACTACGTGAGACACAACTGTGACACATAGAATACGTGGGGCCACAACAACTGTGGAGTACGTATTAACGCACTCACAACTGGTGTAGATACTTGTATTATGATGTGGTAATCGGCAAGGACACACGGCTCAAGGGGACCCGTGTAGCACCCGTATGGTCACTTTATTAATTAAGTCTATTAAAATGCTCAAAGTCCCTAAAACCTAAACCTAAAAGTGCAGGTTGTTTAGGTTTTAGGGACTTTGAGCATTTTAACCTTGCTTGCTGGCCAAGCAAGGGTGGAGAATTATCCAAAACCAAACCTCTCTGGTGGCCCAGGTCTTGCAAGCTAAATATTACCCAAAATCAGATTTCTTCTCAGCTAGATCAAGATGCAATGATTCTTTTGTATGGAGAAGCTTTATGTTAGCAAGGCATCTACTATCAGAGGGTTTAATTTGGAAAATTGACAATGGGAATAGCGTGAGGATCTGGCAAGATAAATGGATCCCCAGTCCGACAACCTATCGAGTCCAGTCCTTTATCAGTTTCCTTGAGCCTGATGCCAAAGTTTCTATGCTAATTAATTAGGACACTCTCCATTAGAACCTCCCCCTAATCCAAGCAATCTTCTCAGAACAAGAGGCATGCATGATTAGTAAACTGCCTATTAGCCCCTGCAGGAATCCTAACCTGTTAACTTGGAGGTGCTCAGCTAATGAAAAATTTTTAGTAAGGAGTGCTTACCACCTGCAAGGGTCCAATAAGGAGAGCAGTGGGCTAGACATCGACGACTTACTCTAAACCAAGATTTTGGCATAAAATATGGAGAATTAGGGCGCTTAATGTTGTCAAATCCTTCATTTGGAGAGCTGCTAATGAATCTCTTCCCACTAAACTTAACCTTCACAACAAGAAGGTGGTGGAGTCCCCTATGTGCCCAATCTGCTTAATCCACCCTGAATCTGTTGCTCATGCCATTTGGACCTGCAAGGCTATTCAAGATGTGTGGAGTATGTGCTCGAGGAAGATTAAGAATTCTAGAGTTAAGGAGGGTTCCTTTAGAGAGATCCTGGAGAATCTACTGGCCTATTTGTCTACTGAGGAAATTTCTGAAGTGGCTGTCACTACCAAACAGATTTGGAATAGGAGAAACACTTGGTCTTTGAGACAAACTTTACCTCCCCTATGCAGGTTGCAAAACAAGCTTCCATAGTGCTTAGTGACATAAGAACCTGATTTGAAGATGATCTAAAACAACCAAAAGTGTCAGAACCCATCTCTGACCAATGGTCTGCCCCCCCTCCCAACTTCTACTAAGTCAATTGGGATGCAGCCATTGACATAATCACTTGTAAGGTGGCCATAGGTGTGGTGATCAGGGACTTTGAAGGCAGAATCACTACTGCTCTTTGTTCCTCTAGATCTCTGTTTCCTGATCCTCTATTGGGTGAAGTTGTAGCTGCACTCAAAGCCACAACTTTCTGTGTTGACCTAGGCCTTCAACAGATCATCCTTGACGATGACTCTCTCACAGTGGTCAATTCTATCAAAAGGGAAAAGGAGAACTAGAGTTCGGTAGGAATCCTTATTAGAGATATCAAGTTGCTATTGTGCAAGGTTCAAAACTAGTCAATTAGGCATGTTCCTAGAAAGGTCAATGTAGTGGCCCATTGTTTGGCAAAATATGCTTTAGAACTCTCTGATGAGTGTCTGCTTGTAGAGGATTACATGCATGTGTGATCAAATTCCATCAAATATAAATCCATAAAACTGATATTGGAATATTTTTACAACTTAGAATAATGCCACAAGAGTTCATCCCAACACTTAGTGTAACACCCCGATCTCGGAGGTCCGGGGAGTTAGCTCTTAAAACTTAATATCAATTCCAATACCACAACTATAAAATCCAAAAAACTCAATAAAATATTAATTCATTTGTTCAACCCTAATATCCATGTTCCTTCATAAGGACAACAAAGAAATTCTCAATAAAATAAATTAAAAGCTCTCCAAAGACTAAAAAATATCCTTAATTCATCATATCAAAATAACCAAAAATAATCAATTTACTAGCTATGACTCTCAAATAAGTACTTGTACCCTCGGACACTTATTCCTCTACGAACATCAAACCTTTCTAACACCACCTACTCTTGCTCTCCAACAAAACCATCAAGATTATCTAAAAAATATTTGGAGATAAGGGTTGAGTTATCAACAACTCAGTAAGTAGAGAACATATACTAGTATGTAAACATTAGCATTTGTAGACTTCAAAATGCAGAACAAAACACTTTATTTTCAGAATGTAAAGTCAGAACATGTTATAAAAAATATCAGAGTGAAAGTTTAAAAATATTCTTATTCAAAATTTCTTTGGCACACCATAACTGAAATATCACATCAGAATAGAAATTCCATGTTTAACCCTCGTGGTAGGGTTGTGCAAACCCCAGCGACTAACCAAGCAGAAACAGAATGTAAATCTTCCCCTTATTATTCATGGAGCCCCGAGTGTGCACATAGGATAGACCACGCAGAAAACCACTTTGCTTCCAAAGTGGGTGCACCAGAAACAGAAAAGTTGGTACCAACCCGAACAGAGACCACAGTTTTATACCCGTGGTAAGGTCAGAACGGAACAGAAACATAATGTCATGCCAGAGGTTTTCAGAAATCACATCATATCATATCAGAGTACAGAACATCTTCAGAACAAAAAGGAATCAGATCACAAAAATATAATTTTATGCAAAAAATTTCATATTCACTCTCTTTTGCACAGTTTAGAAATAAAATGAAAAAATAGCTCATGTCTGCACTGGTCATGCTATAAAATACTTTTTTCTTATACAAAATTTCATGAGTAATGCAGAACAAATAACTGAGATTATTTCGAATTTCTTTTCATAACAAAGCATGCATATTTTTCATAAAATCAGCCCCATGTCATTTTATTTTATGCAAAGTCTAGTATAGGAACCCTACTTACCTGAACTTCTAAACCTTTCGGAATTTCTCCATAGAAGTACTGAATTAAAATTAATCGTCACCAATAAAATAGTCATGTGCTCCCAAATTTCCAATCAAACACGTATATCAATACTTAAACGTGAAGTACTACGTAACCTATTATTCCTCAAAAATAATCTACAACTCTTATAACCCTAAAACACAATCACTTCCCAAATTTCCTCGATATCAATTAACACTTCCGACTTATACATTAATTCCAAAATATTTCTATAAAAATATAATTTTTGTACGAATATAAAGCGAAACTAGGCCCAGTTTAAAAGAATATAATTACAAATTTTCTGAAAACCCGTTGAGCCCCATGGTACAATTCACGTCCCAAAAAAAAAAATCTTTGGCTTAAGATTCAAGGGTAAAATCGTAATAGCATAGATCTAATCTTCCTTGACTTTACGTAAAGAGCAAGACACCTTTATATGCAGGGAAACATTTTTTTCTGGAACCAGATATGCATGCGACGGAAAACTCGCTAAAACTAGTAACTTAAACCAACTAAACACTAACGAAATTAACGGGATCCACTAAAGTTGAAACTTGTTTTTAAGTTTGACAAAAAATAGGAGGCAGTGACAAGTCTCACCGAGAGGGAAGGAGGTCGCGATGGAGCTGGGTTACAGTGGACGATGGCTGTCCCGGCGGCGTCGCATGAGCGAGAGTGAAGGCTTCCGTGGAGGTTGAGGCGAGGTGGAGGGCTAGCGACGTCGTTGGTTGTGGTGACTAGAGAAGGTGTAGTGGATCATGAAAGAAGACTCACACACATTTTGGGTGAAAGAAAACAGAGGGTGATGGAGGTTGTTTTCCATCATGCGGAGGAGATCTTGATCGAGGCAATGACTTAGTTTCGGGAGCAGGGGATAACGGGCTGAGTTCGTGAAGAGGGTGGTGGCATACGGTGGGGCTTGGGCTTCGATGTTGCTCGTTTACGGTGGAGGGAGGAGCTATGGTGCAACGTTGAACACGGACTGAGCCAAGATCATGAAAAGGCAGCGGTGCACGGTTTGATTTACTGGTGGACGGTCATGCTAGGGCAGCGTGCATGGAAGGGAAGGCTTTAAAGGAGTGTGGCTTGGGGTTTTCTTTTCATGTAGGGGATGAGCGTATTATATATAGGTGATAGAGAACTAAAAGAAAACCCTAGAGGAAAAGAGACATGCATGCAGTGAAGAATGGACGTGAGTCTTGATCAAAACCATGCATGAAGAGGAGTTTGGCAATGGGTCTCACGGCTTGGGCTTTTTAGCCCATTCCAAGTATTTGGGCCACGTCTAATCCTTTAAAGAAAAATACATGTTCCAAAAATTCCTTGGCCCATACCAAGATTCCATCCAAATCAAAAATATTTAATGATTTTAATTGACATGGCAAGCCCAATTGAAAAATCTATATCTGCCAAAATAAAATCTTATGCCCGTACTCTCTTCCAAAAAATTTACTCATAATCCTAAATGGGCTTTTCATACCTATAAACCCAAAAAACATTTTATAAAGCAGGCTTGGTTGAGCTTGAGTGTTACACTTAGGCATTGCATAACACCAAATCATCCAAAAACTTCAAACCGTGTGCATGCATGATGTTTCTAGCTTCTCTTTATCAATGTAAGTTTTAAAGCCTAAAGTAATCATGCATTTCAATGCCTAACATGTTGATCAATGGTTTCTAAAGGTTTATAAGGCTATCCTTAAGGAAATAGATCATGGTATGCCAAGATTACTTTTATACAAGTGCAAACTGAATGCTTAGATGATCAACACAAGATATGAATTTATAAATCTATCATGACATGCTATTTTCCTTGAATTTATACCTTCAATAAATCTCCCAAGACATTAGTAAAATATATAAGATCATATCAAAACATGTCATGGCTAAAATTTCATCCCAAAACAATTTATCCAATCAAAAGTCCAAAATTGAACCAAAATGCATCTATTCAAGTTAAATCTCATGTAACTCAATCAAAACTTTATTCTCATGCAATGATTCAAAGCTTAACATGTCAGTCTAACACCAACAAAAGATAGAGTAAGATTTCTTTCCCAAACCATGGATTTGAAGCTCCAAAAATAACTCACTCCAAGAACTCACTCTCCACCCACTCGGTATCACACTTCTCTCGCACTAGGAGTACTTTGCCCTCAAGAATGCTAAGGGAATGCTTGAGGGAGGTTTGTGAGGAAGTGAGGGGTGAATGGAGATATTTATATGACTTCATGGAGGGTGAGAGGCAAGGAGGGGCGTTGGTTTTGGTTGAAGGGAAGTGTTGTGATTGGTGTGTGTGGGTGGTGACGTGCTTGAGAGCATTTTTTAGATTTGTCATGGCTTGGTCAGTTGAATAGTGACCTAAATATTCATGATTAAACCTTGGTCAAGTGTTAGAAGAAGTCCATAGGTGCAGTGGGCTGCATTGGTGCAGAAAAATAAAACAAAAAAAAAAAATCAAATGAGAAATACACAATTGGGGCCAACGGTTTTGAATCAAAATTGTCCAGATTTTGATTCCCTTTTTGTCCCTTCTTCTTGGTTTGATTTGAAGGCATTATTACTACCATTGAGTGGCTTTCTTAAGTGGGTAAAGAGGTGGAGTTAAGTGCCAATTGTTTAAGCTTGAGCATAAAATGAAAAGGAAGCTTGAATGTGCAAGGGTTTTCGGTCAAAGTGGTTCACTACACCTTCCCATTTGCCAATCGGTTTTGATGTTCGAAGAAGGAGATTGGCCAAGCTTGCAATTGAGTGTTTTGAAGCATATTTTCAAAGTTAAAGGACAAGGGTATTGGCGTGTAGAGGTGGCCAAACTAAGTGCAGAAAATGCTTGAAAACACAAGGGGATTCGGTTGAGTGCATTCTTCAAGTTTCTAGGTGAATAGTTGTTATTTTTGGCTTGGCTCTTGGAATTGTTTTTGGCCAACTCTTAGGTATGATTTTAGGGGAAATCATGAGGTTTGAATGGTGCAGAACAATCCTTGAAAAACTTGTGGAAGGGGCGTGGTTTTTTGTGGCTTGTTGATGGGTTGCATGGTTTTGCACCAAGTAGCCGATTGGTGGGTTGTGGCGGCATTGACATGTCTTTACCTCAAGTGGCATTGACATGTCTTTACCTCAAGTGGCATATCAATGCCACTTGAGGTAAAGCCATGACATGGGTTGGGTTAATTCTAACTTTCAAGGGTTGTCTAAAAGTGTGATGCCTCAAACCTCCACTTGGGATGAAACGGAGACTTAGAGCTTCGGGTCATGTAACGCAAGGTTACATACCCCCGTTCGTGATAGTTAATAAGCAATACATCCTATAAGTGCAACTAGTAGTATGCAATAATCGCAGTGGAATAAGGGTGATTAGTTATAACTCATGCCAGAATGGACTAAAAACATCCCAATAGCATTAATAACCATCATAAGTTCAAACTTAAGGATAGCATTTCCTTAATACAATATACTTAATCCAAGTTCCATGGTTAGATCAACTATTTCATACACTCTGAAGTATGAAGAGTCAATGCTTATAAGCATGAAAATTATTTTTAGTCTTCATTCAAGGTCTGGCTCCTCTTCAACCATCTGCATCCAGCAATCCATCATGTCCATCCTCTATCGGTTTTGTCACAACTTCTATCATTTCGGAGGGAAATGATAGTGGTCCCACAAGGGGTGAGATTTACTTAAAATCTCAGTAAGTTAAACAGCTAACTTGTACAGAGATAAATTATGCATGAAGAATGATAAATATGAATTGCATGAAATGCAGAACAAATTCCTCGACATTTTTAGAAAAACCTTTATGCACTTTCACTTTCAGAGAACATTTTCACTTTCTCATTCCAAAACATGATATTTTGAAAAAGAACATTTCATACTTCATTGCTTTCAAAAATCATAACATGTCATCGTTTATTAAAGCCATCATTAACATACATTTGGTAGCAACATGGTTCCCCCATATGCACCATGAGCATGTGCCGGTGACCGTAGCACGACTCATGTTGGCACTACGTCATTGTCTACAGACATCATTCTCAATGCATTGGTAATATAACATAACATCATAACATAACATCATAATATAACATAACATCATAACATATACACTCACCAGCATTAGGTGTCATAACATATGACTTCGCTTCGACGCTCTTTAAAAAGAACCCATTTGAAGCCTGTTGACTGTTCTTCGTCAACCTAAGGGTTACCACTCCATTTTTACTCACTCCAGAGTGAACAGAGGAGTTCCACTAGGATAATTCCCCATCATAGCCTTTGGGGTCGTAAAAAAAATTATTTTCATGTTATGCTTAAAAAAATGTGTTTCGTGACGTGTGCCTATATAGCAAGCATTTCAAGTAAAAATGACATTTATAGGTGCATTATGCTAAAATGGTAGAAATATCACATGTCATGTAAATATATACTCAATGTATCATATAACATGATATTTTATGTTCAATGTGATAATTGAAGCATGAATGAGGCACTTATCAATAAATCATACACAATCTGTCAAGATGTAAGTTAGAGGCCAACTTACAAGCTTCCGGAGTAATTGAAAAATAATGTCATAGCTGTGTAAATCAAGTGCGTACTAAGTTAGGGTTAATACTTCTATGGGTGAGGTCCAAAATCAAAGGCTTCAAAAATGGATATTTACAAAAATACCCCTAGACCCTCAAAAATCGACGTTAAGACCCTAAATCTTCACTAATTGCAAACGAACTCCAAATTTAATTAAAATTCATGGACCTCATATTTTTGGCATTCTAAAACCATTTATGCCCTTGGATTTTCAAAATTCAAAGTGAAACGGTCCCAACCCTCGGCATGCACTCTAGTTGATGCCCAAGTGTGTTTTCAACTATTGATCCCTATGAATGCATGCATATGAGCTTTTCTTTAATCACATATGATCACTAACATCGTTAATGACATAATGAAGGCTAATTCTTAGATAATAGAGTCCATCCCAACACTTAATCATGGCTAAGATATCCTTAATCTCTACTTCATTCAAAACCGATTCATACTTGATGATCAAAACAAGATAGATTCCAAACCTACCATGGCATGCTTCTAACCACAATTTAAACCTTCCCTAATCATGTTAGTACAATTATAAATCATATTAATCATGCTTTGGACATGCCATAGCTAAATTTTCAATTAAAATTATTCAATAATTCAAACCATCTGTTAATTGACCCGGTTTTGAACAAAGCTTAATAACCTTCTCAAAACTCACCCAAATTTCGTACCACACATGGAAACAAAGCTTAACATGCTAACTAAAATCAAAAGCAAGAAAACTTACAAATTTCGTGGCCTTCCAAGCACTCAAGACAGCCTTACACAAGAACACTCAACAACTCACCAAGAACTCACTCAGTTTCACTCTTTCGATCTCTAAGAGGGGAAGTGCTCTTCAAGGCTCAAGAGGAAGCTTGGAGCTGAGGTGTGGAGGAAATGAGGGGGTGAGGGGGCCTTTTATAGGCAGCCAAAGGGGAGGGGACGTTAGCTTGGTCCAAGGGGTTTGATGGAAGAAGGTGTGTGAATCTGAATTTTCCAGATTTGCTTCCATCACTTTGTGTCACTTGTACAGAACGAAATAGTGTCCTAAACCATCATGATTTTACTTCTATGGTTGCTACATTACTCCTATGGGGGCTGGCCAAGTCGTGGGGCAGAGGAGAGGGGAGACAAATCATCAAAACCGCCCAAGGGGGTTGATGGGTTCAATTAGTTTTTCTTGGACAGATTTGCTCATTGTTTTGACTTATCCCATTGAATCATCATCATGACTGATTTGAGCAGGAGCAAGGTCACTTCTTGAAGACTTTTTCTGGTAGTAGAAGGTGGAATGTTTGCATGCCAAGTGATCATGAAGGTGCAGCCCGAAAAAAGGTGTTGAAATGGAGGTGTTTTGTTGAAATTTTCGGACTGCCTTCTACAGTTTGTGTCCTCTTGAGCAAGGGGAATAGTGGCTTGAAACCACCATGATTTCTTTCCTATTGTGGCTACAATGGTCCTACAGTGGTTTTCAGGTCGTGGGGCATGGTTTGGGTGAAAAAAAGGTCATGCAAGCTTCCCTTGCAACCGACAGGTTCACATAGCTTCCATTTGGCAGACTTTTGTTGAGTTTCGATTTTGGATAGTTTGGGTGGGAAAAACTGAGTTACAACTCTCATGATGGTAATGGGACCCCTTGAGGATTAGGTAGAGAAGGAGGTGGCATGGGGTGGTGGCTTTAACCATGGCAGATGGGTTGTTGAAACTCAACCAAAACAGTTTGCAATCAATTAGCTTCGTAGGTGCAATCGGTTTGGTGTTTTGAGTTGGTTTGATGCAACTAAATTCATCCAAGGCTCAAACTAGGTTTGTAAGGGTCTCATGAAGTGTTTAAGGACCATATTATCCTTGAGGACAAACCACAAAAATGTTGGGTCTAAGGGCAAAACCTTCCAAGCATTACAACGGATAATACTCAAAATCGATTGATGCAAGGTTTGGTTTTGTTATGTCATTTTTCTTAATGAAATGTGGGGTGGTTTAGCTAGAATATTAACAGGGCCTAATCATGGTTTAATGGAGTATTAATTCGAGAAAATTTGAATTACAAGGTTTAAGAAAAGATTAAGCTCAATTAAGCTTCAAAACATGGCTTAAAGTGCACTAACCTCAAGTACAATGGTTAATGGCCTTAGCCAATTTTTAAAACTTAATTTGGGTACTTTGGTTATGATCTGGGCTTAAGGAAAACAATGGCATGGTGTATTGGGCTTTCAAGTTGAATAGTGAAATAAACCCAAATATGGCTTTGGGCCAAGTGGGCTTAAAAGGGCCAAATGCATGTGTGCATGGCTCATGGCTCTTGGCTTGAATGAAAGGGGCCTTATCACCAAATATTTTCGGGTAAAAAAGAAACCTCAAGATCCACTAATATGGGCTTGAAAAGATTTGACTTAGCCTAATTGGGCCATGGGTCAAATTTATTCCAAGCTTAGCCCAAAGGCCTTATGCCTTCCTCATACTTGGGCCAATGCTGGTCTTGAATTCCTAAGGGCTTGTTTCAAGGCTTCTTCGACTAGGCCCATGAATGCTCTAAGGTCCTAAAAGCCTCACTAAATTCACTAACGAGTTTGTTTCTCTCATCCTTCATGCTTAAAAAGTTGGGCCCAATACCTTAGTGTCTCTTATAAGCCTTTATACCCATAAAGCTAGGGCCCTTAGTAAACCACCATTTGGTCCTTCTCCAATTCCATCAAATAATTAACCCAAATTGTTTAGCCCATTAATGTGGCAACCATCCAATATACCATGTGTCATTCCCTTATGGGCCTCTTAAGCACTAAAATTTCTCCAAATAATATCAAGCTCCAAAATTTTCCTTCTCAAAAATTACTATTGCACTAGCATATTCTAATAATTCTTCTAAACCCAAAGTATAAGGTCCTCTTGCCAACTCAAATATCCAAAATTATTCTTATTCTATAATAGCTCAACTCATAATTAACTAGGATTAAGGTTACTAAGGTCAAGGCCTAAGGAGCTTTTTAGGCGGGGTGTTACAAAAAGTGATTCAAAACAAGTGAAAAATACAAGAATTTCATATTTGAATATGAACGAAAGGTTTCAAGAAAACTATGAAAAATGATGATGTTTGGGTTATTATTCATGAGTGAGATGAATAGTGATCTTTAACTTAAGTTAAAAGCTTAACTAAGGTTGAATGGGAACCCTAGGGGAGTGTGGTTGAGTTTTGGAAGAAGGGAAACCTATGACTTGGTATATGTGGGTCCCATTTGGAAGAATGAAATGAAATACAAAGTTTTGAGCTTCAAGGGTTGGGCTTTTATTGGGGCATATGAACAAGCCTTGATTGTGGGCTTGGAAGTGGGCTTATCCATGGGTCTTATGTCCATATGTATTGGGCCTATCCTTGGCCTTACTGGTCCACTAAATTGGGTCCCAATCTTTGGGTCTTTCTTCAATTGGCCAAAGTCTTGAATCTTATTAAGTTGGGCCCAACAACCTTATGCTTTCTATGTTGGGCTTAATTTCTCATGTCCAATAAGTTATGCCCATAGTCTTGTGTGGACATCAAGTGGGGCCTTAAGTCTAATGTTTTCCAAGTTGGGCCTAAGTCTTTAGTGTCTCTCCTAAGCCGTTATACTCAAAAAGCTTGGGCCTTTAATAAATCAATCTCATGGGCCTTCCTAAACCATTTAGTAATTTCTAATATGCCTTGTGTCACTCTTCCATTGGCCTTTTGGCATTTATCCTCAAAATTAATAAAGCACTAAAAAGGTCTTCTAATAATTCCACTAAACCAATCAAGCCCTAAAAAATTTCCATTTTCTCAAGTAACCCCACTTCTACTTAGCTAGGGTCAAGGCTACTAGGATCAAGGCCTAAGGGTTTTTAAGCGGGGTTTTTACAAAACATAAAAACCAATTCATCTTTTTTATAAGGGTGTGCGTCCGGACCGAATTTTTTTCCGGTCTGGTTAAAAATCTGGAAATCCGGATGATCCAGGAGGATACAAAATTATTGTATCTGCCCGAATCGATTACGGATCCGGTATTTAACCGGTATTATCCGTAACCGGCTTTTACAATAGGCTGAAGCCGTAAGGTGGTAACCCAAAAGTTAGTAACCCGTAGGTTTCCTCTTCCCCAAAACAAAAGTAAAAGGTAGTTACTTTTTCATTTCCTCTCTCTCAGTCTCACTTCTCGATTTCCTCTCTCTCTCTCTCTCTCATTCATTCTGTTTTGTTTCCTTTGTTTTAACTAGCTTGAAATTGCAACAGACACACAATCCTTGTCTCTCTCATAGGGTTTGTACGTGCTTCATCTGAAACCCATCTACATCTATTTCTCTGTGAGCTCTCTCTCTCTCTCTCTCTCTCTCTCTCTCTCTCTCTCTCTCTCTCTCTCTCTCTCTCTCTCTAAGTTTGTAGATCTAAGTTTGTGTTTGTAGTGAGATTCTGTGTTTGTAGATCTGCTTTTTGGGTTTCTTTATTTTTGAAGTCTTCTAGCGAAAACGTGTTTGTAGATCTACATGCTCGCAACACTATAAAAATTGTAAAATTGTGTACTTTTTTGCTTTTGAAAAATAATGTTCAGATGCTTTCTCGGTTTCTATATCACTTTCCTCTCTCGTTAGTTGTTTACCCCAACTGAGCTGTCGTCGTCCATTTTCATCACAGAAAAAATTGCCGGTATGGCTCTCTCTCTCTCTCTCTCTATGTATGTCTCTCTAATCTTGAATATGAGTCTGGTTTGATTTTGTTTTTATTTTTTTTCCTAATCTCTAGTCTATTTTCGATTTTTTCTTGCTATTAATCTCTCTAGATGCTACGATTGTGTTCATTAAACTTTTTTTCCATTCTTTTTGGTTTGGATCTAGGTTTGGTTTCATTTTTTATGTTTATTTTTATTTTTGTAATCTTTAGTCTATTTTTTATTTTATTTTCTTGCTATTCATCTCTCTAGATGTTGTATGTCAAGAATCTGAAGTTCTCTATTCGTTTTCCCTTCCTTTTGGTTTGGTTCTGGGTCTCGTGTATTTTTCTATTTGTTTTGTTTTTTCTTGATTTCTAGTTTATTTTCAATTTTTTTTCTTCCTAGTCATCTCTGGATGTTGTATGTCAAGAATCTAAAGTTATTTATTTCTTTTTCCCTTCCTTTTGGTTTGGATCTGGGTATGGGGTTTTTTTTTTTTTTTTTTTTTGGTTTTTTGTTTTATTTCTAGTCTATTTTCGATTTTTTTTCTTGCTAGTCATCTCTAAGGATGTTGGGATTGTGTTCATTAAACTTTTGTCCCCTTCATTTTTGGTTTGGATTTGAATTTTATTTTTTTTCCTAATCTCTAGTCTATTTTCAGTTTTTTTTCATGCTATTCATTTATTTGGATGTTGTATACCAAGAATATGAAGTTCTATATTTCTCCACTGAGTTCATTAAATTTTTTTTCCTTCCTTTTTGGTTTGGAACTGGTTTTGGTTTTGTTTTGTTCTTTTCTCTAATCTCTAGTTTGTTTTTTATTTTTTCTTGCTATTAATCTCTTTGGATGTTGTGACTGAAGCCATTTTTCTAACTTTCTATTCGTTATTGACGCACTCCATATCATTCTCTATATATATGAATACCATTTGGGATATGATTTTTTACTAATTTCTTGATTTTTCAGTTCTTTATTTCCCGCAGCTCACAATGAAAATGATAAGGGGGCTTGACTTCAAATATTCTACCACAGTTCTTTGCTGCTGTTTTTGAAATTTTCACTATTTGTTCCTTGTAAAGTTAATGACTTGCAGTACGATGTAAACAATAATATAACGTCTACAGTGTGTCGTGTATGTTGATATGTGTTATTATTTATTTTGTTTTATAGAAATTTGAATAGGCAATAAAAAAGTTCAGAAAATGCCTATAAAATATTCATTATAGAAAAAAACCCCTATAAAAACAACAAATATAAAAGCCTACAAAAAAAGCCACTTAAAAAGTGTTAACAAGTTTTTTTTTTAAATGCGTTTTCAAACCGGATATCCGCCCAGGTTTCAATCAGGTTTATCTGAGCAGATATCCGCCCACTTTTAAAAAGCCTGATTCGGATCCGGATCCTCCCGGATATCCGGATCCGCATCCGCATCCGGATGCACAACCATACTTTTTTAAATCCCAAATTAAAATTTATATTCTAACAATATTTTAACTTTATAATTTTTTTATATAATTTTTTCTCTTTCATTTTTTAAAATCCCATAAAATATCTTAACTCAAATCATTTCACTACAATTCACAAACTATTTCATTATTATTTACAAATTTCTCTATTGAGGCATAAAACTATTCTTTAAAATAATGAATAAAATTTTTATACAAATCAATTTGCCGACCATTTATTAAATTGATCGTACCTAATTTGTTTACCATGATATAATTTAATTTAAAAATCTTGATTTGTAAGGTAAGTGTATAAATGCATCCCATACCGTAACACCTGCAACTGTTTATAAGCTCTGTTTAGGTTGTAAGTTTTGATTATAAGCTCTTTTTAGAGTACACGCTAGACGTCGTAGACGATATTGTCGATGACTCGATGCTCTACACACACTGCTCGAGCTTCGTCAAAATGCAAGTACTTTAAAAAATCCCAATAGCCATTGGAACAACCCATTGTACGACCACCGTACATCTATAAGAAAACTTCCAGTTTTGCATCTAGTATCATTTATCTTGTATCATTCTGATTAATTTACAACTCATTCTATTATTTATATCAATGGTTTTAATTAAAAGTGGACTTTTTAAACATGATCTAAAGATTTTTAACTTTGCCAATTGCCACATGTCAACCTCATCATTGCATATAATAAAAGTCAATCATTCGTCTTGGAAGCTCAAAAATGGAGGAAAGACTTGCCGTGCAGCTATGAGCTTCAAGGGTAGCAAGACTGTTCGCTAAAGCATTCCCTTCTCTTCTCTATAACACGATTAATACTAAAAACATTTTTGGCACGTAAGATATCATTCCAAATATCAACATAAATCTAAGGGAGTTGGGAATTATTATTAAACCAATTCACAACAAGAAGAAAATCTGTTTGAACATTGAGATTTCAAATACTAAGCTGGTAGCAAAAAGGAAGCCCGATCCTTAAAGCTGATAATTTTGCAAAAAAGTTAGTATCCAAACCAAGAAAGTAGGAAAAACAAGCAATAATAGAGCAATTATAAGACCGAAGGATGCCCCCATGTGAAGCCCCCAATCTCTGCTTGGGATGGAACGGTGACTTAGAGCATCAGGACATGCAACACAAGGTTACATACTCTCGTACATGACAGTTATTATTTAATGCATCCTAGTATGCAACTAACAGTATGTAATAATCATAGCAGAAATAAAGGTGAAAATATAACTTATGCCAAAATAACTAAGAACATCTCAACTCATTAGTGATCATCAAGTTCAAACTACCAAATGTAGCATAATCTTAGTACAACTAAGGGTCAAAGTCAAATCATTCGCTTTGTGTGTTCTAAAGCATGAAGGACTTGGGCTATAAACATCAGGATTAAATCTAATCTTCTCTCAAGGTCTGACTCCTCCTTAATCAGTCGAATCTAGCGCTCCTTCTAGCTCGTCCTCGTCGAGACCTGACACAACTTCTACTATTCCAAGTGAAATAATAGTGGTCTTACAAGGGGTGAGATTTACTCGAAATCTCAGTAAGTTAAACAACCAACGTGCACAAAGATAAATTAAGTATGAAGAATGATAAATATGCAATGCATGAAATGCAGAAAATTTAGTATGCTTCAAAAGTGGTTGTATATCTCCAGCGGGTCTTTGATGTTTTGCCTTGACTATTCTACAAATCGAGCATCTATTAATATACTCTGCTACATCCTTCTTTAAACCTTCCCACCAAAAGTGTTGCTTCAAATCTTGATACATTTTTGTGCTTCCTGGGTGAGCCGTGTATGGAGTCTGATGCGCTTCCCTTAATATCTTATCTTTGATCTCCTGATCAGCTGGAATAACCTTCTGGTCTTTGTAGTACAACAACCCATCATCTCTTCTGGTCCCTCCTTCTTTTCTATCTTCTGCCTGATTCCTCCTCATTTGGGATCCTCCATCTGGCGCTTTTTCACCTATTCCCATTCCATCGGTACAATTTCTTGTACTGCGATTAGGGATGCTTCGGCAGGAAGATCCTTGATCAACGAACTCCTCATGCTGTGTAGAAGGGACTCTACTTCTAAGGCGGGGCCTGTGGAATCATCCTCTTGCGTCTTTCGACTCAGCGCATCTGCCACTATATTAGCTTTGCAGGGTGATACTTAATTTCACACTGGTAATCGCTAATAGTTTCTAACCACCTTCTCTGCCACATATTCAAATTCTGTTGACTGAATAAGTACTTGAGGCTCTGGTGATCGGTGTAGACTTCACACTTTGCACCATATAAGTAATGCCTCCAAATCTTTAAAGCGAAAACTACGGCGGCTAGTTACAAGTCATGGGTGAGGTAATTCTGCTCATGGCTTTTTAGTTGTCGTGAAGCGTAGGCGACAACCCGCTCTTCTTGCATGAGCACACATCCATGTCCTGATTTGGATGCGTCACTGAAAACCATGTAGGGCTTATGGGTTCAGGTAGGGCTAGTACTAGCGTAGTTGTGAGCCTTTCCTTGAGTTCCATGAAACTCTGCTCACACTTCCCTATCCAAACATAGTTAGCATTCTTCTTGGTTAGGGCAGTGAGGGGTCCTTATAGCTTGGAGAATCCTTCCACGAATCGCCGATAGTAACCAGCTAATCCCAAAAAACTCCAAATTTCGTGCACATTAGTCGGACACTTCCAGTTTACCACAGTTTCGATCTTGCTGGGATCAACTGATACTTCTTGATTTGAAATTACATGCCTTAAAAATTTCACCTCCTGGAGCCAAAACTCACACTTGTTGAATTTGGCGTACAAACGATGTTCTTTCAGCCTCACTAGTGTTAAGCGAAGATGCTGCTTGTGATCTTCTTCGCTTCTCGAATATATCAATATATCGTCGATGAATATGGCAACAAAGCTTTCCAGGTAGGGTTTGAATACTCTGTTCATCATATCCATGAAGGCGGTAGGGGCATTGGTTAGACCAAAGGACATACTAGGAATTCGTAATGTCCATATCTAGTTCAAAATGCCGTTTTAGGGATATCATTCTCCCTAATCTTGAGCTGATGATAACCACGCCTTGAGTCTATCTTTGAGAACACCAATGCTCATTGCAATTGATCTAGTAGGTCATCGATACGCTGTAACGGGTACTTGTTCTTAACCGTTACTTTGTTCAATTCCCTATAATAAATGCACATCCTTAACGATCCATCCTTCTTCTTAATGAACAAAACTGGCGCTCCCCAAGGTGATGAACTAGGTCGAATAAAGCCTTTCTCCAGTAGATCTTCTATATGCTCCTTTAGCTCTTTTAGTTCTAGGGGGCATACGATAAGGGGTTGTATGGATAGGGGTTGCAGCGGGCTCTAGTTCTATAGTGAACTCAATTTCTCTATCGGGGGGTAATCCGGGCAGATAGTTGGTGAAAACCTCAGGATACTCCTCAACTACAGGTATCCCTCGAATCTCCTTATTACCACCAAAATCTTCCACTATGAGTGCTAAGTAGGCGGTGGCACCATTAGTGATGCACTTCCTTGCCTGCAAAGTTGAAAGCAGAGGAGTAGCATTTACAGTCCCTCCTGTATGATCGATATGTCCACTTTCGGGTGAATCGAAGATAATCTCCTTACTCCGATAGTCTATCCTGGCACAATGTTTGGATAACCAGTCCATTCCTAGTATAACGTCAAACTCTAGTTGATCGAAGATGATCAAATCGGATTCCATCAATCTTCCCTTCAGAGTTAGAGGGCACTTCTTCAATATGCGGGTACAGGTGATCATGCTCCCATAAGGAATTGACACTACTATAGCTTTAGGTAGCGTCTGAGTTGGTAGGTTACACGTGCATGCAAATGTCGCAAACATAAAAGATTTCGTAGCGCAACAGTCGAATAAAGCGCAAGTCGTTTATTCGTATAACATGATTTTACCTAAGGTGTAATCAACTACTGAGTACTAAGAAACTATTTAAAAAGCTAATTTCTAAAGAGGGGTATTTAAAGGAAAATACCAATGATAACTCCCATTTGTTCCCTTCTTTCACTTGCCATGTGGCTTCAGTTCTCCAAATCCTGTGAGGCACGTGTATCAGATCCAATTCTTGCTGCAAGATTCCAAGCCTAGCGAGTCTATAGATTAAATCCTATACTCTGGCATATTATTCCTAAGGATATGTGGGTTTACCCAGAGACGTAACCACTCTGATACCACCCTGTGATGCCCCCAACCTCTGCTTGGAATGGAACAGAGACTTAGAGCATCGGGACAAGCAACACAAGATTACATACCCTCGTACATGACAGTTATTATGCAACGCATCCTAGTATGCAATAATCACAATAGAAATAAAGTTAAAAGTATAACTTATGCCAGAATAACTAAAAACATCCCAATTCATTAATGATCATCAAGTTCAAAGTCCCAAATGTAGCATAATCTTAGTACAACTAAGGGTAACAGTCAAATCATTCGCTCCATGCGTTATAAAACATGAAGGACTTAGGCTATAAACTTCAGGATTAAATCCAATCTCCTCTCAAGGTCCGGCTCCTCCTCAATCAGTCGAATCCAGCACTCCATCTAACTCATCCTCCTCGAGACCTGACACAGCTTCTACCATTCCGAGTGCAATGATAGTGGTTCCACAAGGGGTGAGATTTACTCGAAATCTTAGTAATTTAAACAACCAACGTGCACAAAGATAGTTTAAGCATAAAAAATGATAAATATGCAATGAAATGCAGAAAAATCAGTATGAATGTCTCCCATCCAAATTCCTAAACATTTTCAGTTAAATGGAGACACATGTTTTCATTCAATGACCATTTTTACTTCCATTTCTGAAAACATAACTTCATCATAAAAATTATTAACAATTCATATAACATCATAACATGTGGTAATGTCACAGTTCCCTATATGTATTGTGAGTACCTGTCAGCGACAATAGTATAACTCTTGTTGAGACTACGTTGTCTATAGACTCGTTCTCAATGCATTGGTAAATATAACATAATATCATAACGTATACACCCACCAGCATTATGTGTCATAACATATTGATTTCGCTCCGACGTTCTATAAAAAGAATCCATTCCAAACCCGTTGACTGTTCTTTGTCAACTCAGGGATTATCACTCAATTCTTAAACACTCCAGAGTGGACAGAGGAGTTCCACTTGGATAATTCTTCATCCTAGCCTTTGGGGTCATGAAAAAAATGATTTTCATGCTATGCTTGAAAATGTTTTTTCATAATATGTACATATGTGGCAAGCTTTCATGCAAGAATGACATTTATAAATGCAATATGGAAAAAATTGTGAAAACTATCACATGTCATGTAAGTATGCACCGAATGTATCATATAACATGATATTTTATGCTTAAAATGATAATTGAAATATAAATGAAACATTTATCAATAATTCATAAATAATCTATCAAGGTGTAAATTAGTGGCCAACTTACAAACTTCCCGAGTAATCGAAAAATTTTTGTAGCTACTGATGTCAAGTGTGCACTAAGTTAGGATTAATACTACTATGCATGAGGTTCAAAATCAAAGGCTTCTAAAAATGGGTATTTACAAAAATACCACTAGACTTTCAAAAATTACCATTAAGGCCCTAATTTTTCACTAATTGCATACGAAATCCAAATTTAACCAAACTTCATATACTTCATATTTTTGGCATTCTAAAACCATATTTTCCCTTGGATTTCTAAAAATCAAAGTGAAACTTGCTCAAACAGTCCCAACCTGTGGCATGCACTGTAGTTGATACTTAAGTTTGTTTTCAACTTTTGATCCCTATGAATGCATGCATATGAGATTTTTTTTAACCACAAACAATCACTAAGGTATTTAATGATATGATGAAGGCTAATTATTGGATAATCAAGTTCATCCCAACACTTAATCATGGCTAAGAATCCATAATCACCAACTTTACTCAGAACCGATACATGCTTTGATGATCAAAACAAGATAGAATTAAATCCTATCATGACATGCTTTTAATCATAAATTAAACCTTTCATAGTCATTAAAAGAAAATAATAAATCATATCAAATCATACTCAAAACAGGCTATAGCTAAATTTCCACTTAAAATCATTTAAACATTGAAACCATCCTTTAAGGACCCGGTTTTGAACTAAGCATGATAATCTTCTCAAAACTCAACCAAAACTCATACCAACACTTGAAAACAAAGCTTGAAACTAAGATCAAGAGCAAGAAAAATTACAAATTTCGTGACCTTGTAAACACTCAAGACAACCTTGCTCAAGAACACTAAAAAACATACCAAAACTCACTCGGTTTCACTCTATTGCTCTCTAAGGGGAGAAGTGCTCTCAAGACTCAAGATGAAGCTTGGAGGTGAGCTGTGGAGGAAATGAGGAAGTGAGGGAAGTATTTATAGGCTTCAAGAGGAGAGTTGACATTGGCTTTGGTGCAATGTGATTGGGTGAAGTGGGCGGTGCATAAGTCTGAACTTTTTTCAGCTTGCTTCCATGGGCTTATGTCACCTTGTGCAGGGGGAATAGTGGCCTAAAACCACCATGATTGCCTCCTTACATTGGCTACAATGGTCCTATAGAGGTGGCCAGGTCGTGGGGCATAGTTCAGATGTCAAAAAGTCAAGCAAACCACCTATGGTAACCAGAGGCTTCAAGTGGTTTCTCTTGGCAATTTTTGAGCTTCGGTTTTTGGTGGTCTTTCGTGGGAAAAATTGAGTTACATTTATCATGATGGCCATGGGTTCTCTTGGGGATTGGGTAGTGATGGAGGTGGCGTGGGGTGGAGGCTTAGCCAAGGCAGATGGTTGGTTAAATCTTAACCCAACTGGTTCCCACTCAACTAAACTAAGGGTGCGATCGGTTTGGCTTCTTGGTTTGGTTTGTTAAACCAATTTCATCCAAGGCTTATTCTGGGTTTGAAGGGGTATCATGAGGTGTATAAGGACCATATTAACCTTGAGAAAATAGCACAAAATATTGTGCCTAAGGGCAAAACATCCATGCACTCAAAGGGGATACACATTATCCGATTGATGAAGTTTTGGGGTTTGATATGTCATTTCCCATAATGACATGTGGGGAGGTTTTTCTAGGATATTAGTAAGGTCTAAGTATGATAAAATGGAGTAATAAATCAAGAAAATTTTGGATTAAAATGTTAAGGAAAGATTAAGACAAAATTTAGCTTCAAAGCATGGCTTAAAGATCACTAATCTCATGTATGTTAATTAAAGGTCTTAGCCAACTTTCAAATCTTAATTTGGGCATTTAGGGTATGATATGGGCTTAAAGAAACCCATGGTATGGTGTATTGGACTTTCAACTTGAATAGTGAGATAAAACCAAACATGGCTTTGGGCCTTGTGGGCTTAAAATGACCAAGTGTGTGGGTTGATAGCTTATGGGCTTGAATGAGAGGGGACCTCATTTCCAGATTTTGTGGGTTGAAAAGAGACCTCAAGATCCACTAAGATGGGCTTGAAAGGGTTTGACTTGGCCTAATTGGGCCATGGGTCAATTCTACACCAAGTTTGGCCCAATGGCCTTAAGCCTTCCTTATGCTTGGGCCAAAGCTAACTACTAAGTCTTGAATTCCCTAAGGGCTTGGTTCAAGGCTTCTTGGGCTATCACTAAATTCACTAATGGGCTTGCTTCTCTAATCCTTTGCTTAATGATACTAAATGCAAGGTTAAGGCTAACTTCACTATCAACATTGATGTTAGTAATAACCCAAAATTAAAAGCTTAATCTAGAGCATTTAAGGGTTAATCCTAATAGTTAATTAGGCGGGGTGTTACACCCCACAACCTCCAAGTCCAAGATTACCTTTAGAAGTATTATTAATATTAAGCTTAAGAGACCCTGGAAGGAGGGCAATCATTTGACATGGAAATGTCTTTTAGTCTAGATGATGAAAAGGGGAATGTGAAAATTAGAAATAACAGAAGCATTGAAAGAGGATGTAAGAGTACGAGGCTTGAGGAAGGAATTAAGGTCTCTAAGCTATCTATTGCTCTTTTGGATGACAATGGATGGATGACTATAAGAGTCCTCAAAACGAGCTTTGTTTCAAGTTGACCAAATCTCCCAAAAGAAGAGAGATGGTAGCAACTCAGTAGGTAAACATAATTGATTCGTGCTTCTCAAAAACGATCACCACTAAGAGGCATTTTGTTTCCAATTGTGAGAGGCAATATTTGTGAAGTCAAAAACTTTAGAAAAATGTTATCAAACCTCTTTAAAAAGAGTACAATTAGAGAGAACATGATCAGAGTTTTTCACATAACCATCCAGTCAATTATAACACTTAGAAGTCAAATGAATACCACAATGCTAGATCTTGTCATCGAAGGGAAAACCATTATGCCATAACTTTCAAACAAAAATAAAACTTTCAATAGGGAGTGCCTTATTCCATATAAAAGTAGCGAAAGGGAAGCCGGGGTAGTGGTCCCTAACTAAGTTCCAAATAGAATAAGAGGATAAAGTACCATCTTTATTGTGCTTCTCAATATGAATATTAGGGTCGATCTTTGTTTTGATAGGGAAGGGGCAACCTTAGTGACAAGGGATGCACCACCAAGGATAGAGAGATAATCAAAGTTCTAACCATTGGGAGAGTAAATGTCTTTGTTTTATAAGGAACGATTGGAGATGACAAAACCTTTTTTGCAAAGGAACCATTACTGGCCCAATTATCAAGTCAAAAACTAATAGAAGCATCACGAATGGTCCATTGAATTTTGGTGTGAATGATGGGTAGAAATTTGCAAATGGCTTTCTTAGAATTAGACTACCAAATTTTGGTAGCAATAAGATTCAAGGAGTGAGCATTATTCATGTATGTTTTAGAAAGGAATTTAGCCCAATGGGAATTTGATTGAAGAAATCTCCAAGCCAATTTAGATTGAAGAGAATCAACAACATCATATAAATTTCTTATGTGAATGCCACCTTCAGAGGAAGGACGGTATATATGGGTCCATGATATCTAATGCTTTTTAGTGTGGCCATCACTATCCCCTAGAAAATTGTGACGATTCGGACTTAGCTAAGTCTTCACCTATTATTTGTAATACCTTAATGAAATCCCATATACTTGGAATCCAACTGAAACTTCAAAATCTTGGTGAAAACCGAAACTCCAAATGGTTTTCCCAAACCCCAAAAGTTTACCTCCAAACCCTAATTGAACCCGATTTTAGCTTAGGGTTTAATCACTTGATTAAATCACTTCCACATGCTAGTAACACTCAAATTCTTATTATTACGTCCATATTTATTCTTTTAAACCTTGGTAATTTAATTGGGTCAAGAAAAATTAGATTTGAGCTTGATAGCAACCCAAACCCCATTGAAACCCTAAATGGAAGCCCATTCAGTTAAGGCCCATGAAATTGCACCACCAAGGTAAGGCTTTTGAAGGAAGCTTCTCCCCTGCCATCTTAGTCCTTTCAATGCCCAAGTCAGCCCCAAATAGTGGTTGATGGGAAGGTCAAAAGCCACCTCACTACCACCCTTCACTTGGAAGCTTCCTTAGCTAAAAACCATGTGCAGTAGCACATAGTATTACCCACGGTTTTGGCTGACACTCCATTACATAAAGTGTCTTTCACACACCTCCTATTACCCCTCCAAAGTATTAAGTGGTGTTCGTTTCCTTTCTCTTGCATTTGTTCACTTGTGAAGCCTTTTCTTGGAGAGAAAACCAGAGGAGCAGTTAAGCAGTTTTTCTGGCTTACCTTGTTTGACTTTTTTGAAGTTGTTGTAGGTGTTTTCTCATGATGTACCCTTCACACAGGTTGTTAATCTTCAAGTATAGTTTCTTTTGTTATGTTTTATATAAAGTTTCATGGTCATCGGATGGGTGAAAATTTTTTTAAGCATGAAGAAGTCATTTTGGGTGATAAACTGGACAATGTGTGATTCTTTGATTATTTTATCGTGTTCTTGACAAGATCATGGTCTAATATTTTTATGGATTATAGTTAAGATGATAATATACAAGTTTGATGAAAATTCGTTGCATGTTATACGTTTTTTTATAAGATTTTTGCAAAGATCTAAAAAGTTGAAAACTGGGAGGTTGAAAAGAGATTCTATTTTGACTAAGCTTGAATCTTATGTTTTGAAAGAAACCTCCAATGGCTTTAATATTTACATGTGGTATTCCTAGGAATTTGAGTTACATGTTAGATATCATTTTTAGGATTAATGGTGTTGGTTTTTAATATACAAATTTTTATGCATGAAAATGCTTGGATAGGTCTTGTATTTGAGGCTTTCAGGTAAGATCTATGTTTTGATGCAAATCTTGCCATGTGATCTTAGGTTTGATGCTAAGATCTCTTCTAGGACTTGAGTTTTAACCATATGATGTTGTTCATTTGTGATTTATTTCAGATCTAATGATTTGATCAAAACCAAACCACATAGTTTTTGATTTTGGTGAAAGTGTGAAAGCTGAAGGTTTTAAGTTGGATTTTGTGAATTTTCGTGGTTTTGGCTTGATAATTCAAAGCATGATAGTTCTTAGGAATGACTTATGAATGTATTGAGAGTATGTTATTGAAGTTTTGGGGTTCTTGGAGTTGTTTGAAAAGAGTTAAAACCTTGAACATCAATGATTGTGCTTAAGGTTAAAAACTTGAAGTTTTGTATTGTAGAAATTTGTTGCTTTTGTAATGTGAGCTTTATTGGTTGTTCTGGTATGTTATTTGAGCATAGTATATGACTTTTTATGTTGCAGATTTTGGTTTAAACATGAGAAATGAGGTTGGATAGAATTGCAACAAAATTTAGAGTTTTGGCGTATGCATGTTTAATCTAATTGTGATGTGTTTTAAATTTTTTTAATTAGATATTTGGATTTAGGACAAAAGTTACATCGGGAATGTAAATTTTGGTGAATTTGAGTTAGGACGCGAAATCCTTAAGTTATGGGTAAAATGGTCATTTTTCCACCTGTAGAGGGTAAAATGATAATTTTACTCTAAGATAGTATTTTCAGGTTTCTAAGCTGTTAGTGAGGAGTTTCAGGCATTTAGAAATCTCTTTATATAGTTTCTCATAATTTGAACATTTAGTTTGTCACGCTGCGATCACTGTGAGTTAGCCTCTAATTTGTCTTCAGGATACTTGTTTATGAATGATGGTAAGAGACCATCATCTATGTTTGTTATGCTTATTATAAAAGTCATATTATGACATGCTATTATTTATTTCAAGTACATTTTTATGTATAAGTAAGTTAGCATTTGACTTACTGTCTGGATATTGTGTATGTGTTGGTAAGAGAGCATTTATTCATGGTTTTTATAATCTTATACATGTAATACTATGCTATGTCATGAAATGTATCTCTGTTACCCATTATACTATGTCATGAAATGTATATATGTTGCACACTATACTATGTCACGAAATGTATATTTTGTTACACATCATTCTATGTCACAAAATTTTTATATGTTACACAATATGCTATGTCACGCAATGTTCTCTATTACACGTTATGTCATGTCATGAAATGTTAACTGTTTCATGTTACGCCATGTCATTCATCTTACGTACATGTCACATTACGTTATGTCATGTCATTTGTCACTTCATTTCATGTCACGTCATGTCTCGAGTATGGAGTATGTCTCCAAAACAATATTTTCCAAGTCTAGTTATCTTACGTCCACATTCGCAATCAAGTTAACTTGTTCAAGTCATTATTATTCTGTATCATTATGGTAACCCCATGAGACAAGAACATCATTATGGTAACCCCATGAGATAAGAGCACTATTATGGCAACCCCATGAAACAAAAACATCATGGCAACTTCATGAGAAAAGGACATCATGGTAACCCCATGAGACAAGAATACAACTCAGTTCATGTTCAATTTCACGTTCAGTTCATCTTCAGTTTTCAATTCACGTCATGTTTATTTCATGTTCAATCCAATTTCAAGTTTAGTTCATGTTAGTTAAGGTTACGTCAGCACAAGTCATGTTATTTGCCAAGTTATATCACGATCATTTATGTACATATCAGCCTTCATGTGTTTTAACGTCATGCATGCATTTATATACTGTTAGTTTAAGTTGGTTGTTAACTTGCTGAGACTTGTAATCAAATCTCACTTGGTAGTCTCAACTACCAATCTCTTCAGAATGATAGATCATGTGTCAGGACCTGGAGAATCGATAAAGGATTGCCTGTACGAGGTCAATTAGACCATGACGCGAAGACGAGGAGCTCATAGCTTTGATGCTCCAATTTGTAGATAGGATTATGGCTATCATGGCCGAGTTGCGTGAGCTACTCCTTAGGCTAGCCTAGTAGATGTAATGTTCATTTGATTATGTACATGAGGAGCTCTGTCTCCAGTACTAGTAATGTTGCAGATATTATGGACAAAGTACTGTAACATTTGGATATTAGTTATCATGTGACTTTTATGAAGTATGCTTACGTTAATTTGGGATATATCTTATCTAGTACATAGTATTGCTCAAAGAAAAAAATTATCCGCTGTAAATATTACATATGTTTAGATGCATGCTAGGTGCATTGCATCTTTATCTATTATGAACGAGGGCAAGTAATCTTGTTTTACATGTCCCGACGCTTCAGAATCTGCCAAATCCTAAGCCGAATCTGGAGGCCTCACACCTAGCCCAATCTAGGTGAGCACCCTCCTTATGTCTCATGGCTTGTTTGTTGCAGGTATTGTCACTGCCCGAAAGCATCACTCCACCTTTGAGAAAATGCCTACGCCTCTCTTCGCCTCTAAGGTTGGATTTGTCGCATGAACTTGAGCGTAACTCGCCACCATGGAAGTACCTCACCCCCTTCATGCCCGCTGCGTTTGCTCTCCATAAAAGCTTTGCCTGCCGCATTTGCTCACCACCACTTCTCTCCATTATTTTTTTTTCTTTGTAATCAAGAAGAGCTACATGCACCACTGCCCCTTCCATGGACAAATTCACTTCTGACCATGCAATCTGCTTCGACCATCTCACCTTTATTTGGGGCAATAGAAGGCGAGCAAGAAACCACGCACAACCACTTGACGCCCATCAAGCCCACGCACACATACTTGGAATCCACTAACAATCCACACAAGAAGAAAAACTCATGGCTTTCAGCAACTTCAACCACAGTAAGTTCTAGGCAGACTATATTATTATGTGCATGCTTCTCGACTTAAAAAAAGCAACAACGAAAGGCAACCATGCCTGCATGCTAGAGTCATCACTTGCATGATAAGCTGTGAATCTTAGCTGTATCATTGCAGCTAAGGTGGAACACCGCACCAAGCTCTTGGTTGTTCGCCCAACACAATCATTCTTTGGACAAAGTGCCAAGACATGTAGAAGCTAGAAAGGAAACCAAAAGACACATGAACCGTTACTCAAAAACCACTCTTTCGCAGCCAAAAAGTAGAAAATATAAAGGCGTAGTCAAATGGTTCCGAATCTGACAAATGAATAAGTGATGTGCTTTGCTCGCTAGTCTTAAGAAACAACGATTAGGCATTCAAGGGCCAACCATGAGTGCCTGTGCAAGTGAAATAAAGAGCAACTTAGAGACTGACAATCTCCTGCATACAAAAACTACTCAAATGAACAATCTCCATCGCAACAAACTTAAGGGCGAGCAACTTCCACCATGCTAAAATCGCTCAACAGTAAACAATATCAGTCAAGCGAAAATTGGAAGCAACAACTAAATGGCCCAATTTGCCACTCTTAAACTCACTATTTAGATTTTATTTTCACAAACAAATTTGATTTTTGGAGGTTTTTCCCACAAAATTCCTCGAGATTCCACAAGAATCCCAAGGGATGAATAAGTAGGAACACACTTTACTCACTGGTCATAACCTAAAGCAAGTCCTGACAATCCAAATCCCAAATAAGAGGCAGGGCAACCAAAATTAAAGAGAATGCACAACGACAATCAACCCACACCAAACAAAAAGCTTAGAAACCATTCACCTAACTTGGAACATTAGCATCGGGGTCGCCCTCGAGCACCACTTGGGCACCTCAACTCCTTTTCTTTACCAGAGCAGAGGCACACATGGAGCAACAATGCTCACCTGGACCTACAATGCTCTTCTTGAGCTACAAGGCTCTTTCGAGTAACAAAAGTTGACTTGGAGCAATAGCTAAGGTGTCACCCTTGAGTAGCACTCAGGCACCTCAAGACCCTATCTTCCCCAAGACAGATCGCTCTAGAGCACTCGCTTGGATGCACCGGATCTTCATTATCACATAGGCAGGGTCCCCCTCAAGCCCACCTGAATGCTTTGAGCCCTCGCCATACTCCAGCAAAATGGTTGAGGTTTGCAGGTCTGAAATTAGTTTTTGTTGAAAACTTCTCAGAATGGTCAGGCTGTCCTAGAGTCGAAGATTTGGACCTCCCGTTATAACCACGGGATTGAGCACGCCTCCGGCCACAACAGCGCGATTGAGCAAGCTCCCATCCTACAAAGCTGAGTGCTAGCAACCTGCATTAAATCTGGACTAATACTTACATCTGGCGATCAAAGGCTAACAATGCTCATGTGATTGGGTTAGCCTTCGCCCAATCAATGGTTGAGCACATCTCTCGCCCACTTACAAAGCCGAGTGTTAGGCTAACACTTGTACCAGGCGATCAAAGACTAACAATGTGCATGCGATTTGGGTTAGACTTTGCCCAATTAGCGGTCGAGTACATTTGCCACTCACTTACAAAGCCAAGTGTTAGCAACACGTATGCGATTGGGGCTAACACTCGCACCTAGCGATCAAAGGCTAATAACGTGCATGCGATCGGGGTTAGCCTTTGCCCAATTAGTAGTCGAGCATATCTCCCGCCCATTTACAAAGCCGAGTGTTAGCAAAGTGCATTCAATTGAGTATAACACTCACACTTCAGCAGAGCAGTCGAGCAATCCTCCTGCTATCTCAGCGAGAAATGTTAGTAGCGCATATGCGACCAGGGCTAACACTTTTGCCATAACCGTTACCAATAGGTTACCTCTAGAAATGAGCCTCCAAGTTTTATAAATACCTGGCTCTGGTTGTCTTACGGAATGGGTTGACAAGCTCAACAACTACCTGAGATGGACCGAGGGGGTAGATGGGCTCCAATACCACCTAGCGCTGGTTACAGTGAACAAATTCTAACACTAAACACCAAAACGACAATGTCAATGTGAAATCGCCTCAAGGGGATAAAAGATCCACTAGCACCTAATAAAAAGAAAAACAATAATCAAGTACGAAATGAGCATTATTTGCTAACGATAAAAAGTCACGCACGACTGTTAGTATGCTCGATTATCAGGCAAACGCTCGCACCGACAAACTTCTCAAATGCCCATCATCGAAGGCCCTTTGTAACATACGGTTCTTCAAATTAGGGCATGAAATAATCTTAGTCTATTTATTTAATTTTAATATTATCATAAATACTTTAATTCAAATTATTATTATTTATTATGGATAAATGTAGTTAAATTATCAATTTAGATTTTTCTCTCATCTTAAATCATCATTGATTGAGATCTCCAACACAATCTCAATCATTTTGAATTTGAATACTATTTTAAGTGAATTTTTAAAGTGTGTTTTAAATTTCAAACACTCTTAACCGTTGATCACTAACCGAATCCCCCTTGAAATGAACTACCGACTTCCGTATGGATCTCTTCCCTTTCTTAAAATCTTAGCCACTCATCCGATAAATTTTTAAGAGCAATGTTAGGTACAGTCCCCAAATGGGGACTGCAATGCAAGACTAGGTTATTTTAACTTTAAAATTTTTTAAAATTACAAAATTATCCCTCCTAAAATTATGTTTTCTCTCATTTCATAATGTGCCTGCACATGCAGTCCCCACTTGAGCATACGGAAGTCGGTAGTTCATCAGAGTTCTCGTCAAGAAAAATTTCTCATCAGAGTTCTCGTCAAGAAAAATTTCTCATCAGAGTCCCCTCTCTAAATCCCACAACCGTTGTATTATTTGTTAGCCAACCGATTAGGCATAATTTCATCAGAGTTCTCGTCAAGAAAAATTTCATCAAATTTGCCTTTCCCCTTTGAACAGTGGACCATGACAGAAATATTCTGGCTTACAAAAATCGCTGCTCTACTTTAAGTCAAACACGTTGAATGCCTTTTTCCGTCTATATATATCACCTCTTCTCCTGCAAACTCCTAAAAAAACACAAAAAAAATATTCTCCCCACAGCAGACCATCTATCACATCCTCGGCAGCAAAGCCACTGTGGCATTGTTCTCCAACCACTCTCGCAGCACATAGCCTTCCCTTCCTTAAACCCAGACACCTTCGGTAAGTCCTCACTGATCTCTTCCACTGCTCCATCGTTTCCCATGGTTTGACAGCACCAACAGCTTCTTCTCTCTCTTAGTGTTTCACCACCCTATTCAGAGGAGATCCTAGTCGTCGCCGACATCTTCACCTCTCTCTTTCTCTTAGTGTTTCACCAACCTATTCGGAGGAGATCTGTTCTGTCGCCCACTTTACCATATGGTGATCCATCCTTTGTCTTTTGGCCCCAACTCTCTCTTTCTCAATTTCTTTTTCGCTCTCTCCCTCTTTTCCCTCTCAAGTAACTCGCACTCTATTTCTCTCAATAGTTTATTGCTTTGTTCTTTTATCAGATGCGTATGCTAGTAGACAAGTAGTGTCTAAGCAAAACGATGGGTTTTCCTTTTCCAATAAAATACTTTTAGCTTTCTGTAAAGCTGGTGCATCCCAATTTTAAATTGTTGTGTCATTCTTCTAAAGTGTTATTACGTTATTGCCCTTATTTGATAACAATGGCAGATTAGAGTTGGTCTGGATTTAGTTTATAGTTTCACATGGGTTTTGCTTGTACGACAGGCTCAAGTGTTGGTTGGGCTCGATTTAATTTGTACAGAAATCATTTTAAGTTGGGTTGGGCCGAACATTTTAATTTGGGTTTAGTTGTAATTTGAATAAATATGTTAGTCAAAAACTTTATTTTACACAGAATATTTAAGGGGGCTTAAAATATATGCCCTCCTAAATTATAAATTGAAAGTTAAAATATGATATTGGTATGTATAACCGAATATTTATTAGATTAAATTCACTAGTGTCAGATTAAGTAAATACAATATTATAACACGACTTTTTAAAACTTTAGTGACATTTAGTATTTCGCATAGGAGGCGAGTTGTGAAGAGAATATTCAAAATTAGCATTTCGAGATAAGTAGCTTGATTATAAATTAAGATTAGCATATGTTAGCTAATTATATATATTATTGTTAAAGCCAGTTCTTTGGAAGTAAAGGTTTATGTACCACACATGTCATGATATCTGCAAGTATGTCATTTATCATAATTTATGATCATACTTCATTCTGCGAATTATAGTTATGTATGCATTATGCATCTCACGTTACATAAAACACGTAAGCTATCATAAAATCAAGTGTAAGATAAGTTCATAATAGTTAATAAAATGGTCATTTAGATGCATGGTACCAATATAATTTATGAGTAGATGTGCAAGCCACGGTGTGACGCCCCCAAATTCCGCTTGGGACAGACGGACATTTGAAGTGTCGAGACATGCAACACAAGGTTGCCTGCCCCCGTTCATGACATATAAGATGCAATATTCCTAACATGCATCTAGCATTATACAATATTCGCAGCGCATAATTTTTTTCTTTAGCAATACTATGCACCAAACTGAAATATCTCAAATACTTAAAACATACTTCATACTTAATGACATACTAAACAACTGAGATCACAACACTAGTCCAAAATGGTTGTAATCAAAAGAGTGTTGGTGATTGAACTCCACAAATACAAGTAGTAATCTGAAGTAACTATTGTACTATCATCTACGTCGCACCGTCGCTTAGTCGACCGTTTCCAGTTGGTCGATTCTCGATTCTCCTTCAGGTCCTATAACAAGATCTACCATTCGGGAGGAATGGTAGTTGGGACTACTACAGTGAGATTTGATTACAAATCTCAGTAAGTTAACAAAAAACCTTTACACAGGTTAATGATGCATATATGACAGTAAAAACATGAATGCATAATCAAATTCGTAAGTAAGCATATCATAATTTGACATATAGCATGACATAAATGACATAACTTGAACTGAAACTGAAACTGAAACTTAGCTTGACGTGACATGACATGTACGTGAACTTAAAACATAACATGGACTTGAAACATAGCATGAACGTGAACATGCATAATTTGAACATGAATTTGAACATAACATGAACCTGAGCGTGACATAACATAAATGTGAACTTGGAACATAACGTGAATGTGAACATAACATGAACCTAAAACATATTCTTGTCTCATGGAGTCACCATGATAGAGTAGTCTTATCTCATGGGATTACCATGATTGCGTGAACGTAAACTTGAACATAACATAACGTGAAACATGACTTGAACGTGAAACACATGAACTTGAAATCTTATTCAATAGACTTAATTAATAAAGTGACCATACGGGTGCTACACGGGTCCCCTTGAGCTATGTGTCCCTATAGATTACCGCATCATAACACAGGTGTCTATACCAGCTGTGAGTACGTTAATACGTACTCCACAATTGTTGTGGCCCCACGTATTCTACATGTCACAATTGCTGTGTCTCACGTAGTGTATGCTCCACAGTTGTTGTGGCCCCATACTTCATGCTCCACAGTTGTTGTGGCCCCATGACTTATTTGTTTGTGCTACACTTACTGTGGACACACGTAACATAAAGCGTGGCTCCATCGGCGTTAGTGTCTGGCCCGCTCCAGTGACCAGCTAGTTAGGCCACATTCACAACCTATTGACTGTACTTTGTCAACCTAGGGAATTTCACACCTATTTAGACACTCCAGCGTGAACAAAGGAGTTCCACTAGGATATTACCCCATCATAGCACTTAGGGTTGTGATTGACATGAATAACTTAACTAGCATACATGACATTTCGTAACGTGACGTGACATAAAAGACAGAAGTCCTAACGTAGCGTAACATGACATGAACGTAAGACGACAGACATGACATACTTTGAAACATAAATATAACAGACAACATTTCATAACATGGCATACATGTAACATACAATATTCCGTAATATGGCATAATATGTAACAAACAACATTTATTAACATGGCATAACATGTGACAGTGAATATTACGTGACATGCAATACATGTAACAGATGCATACTTAACTTAACATGACATACTTGCAATGTATAGTAGTGTATAGCAATACGTGACAGAATATCTTATGTAACAGATTAATAATTCATGACAGAATAAATTCAGTGTAACAGATAAATATGTAATGACTTGACATGACACATATGATAACATGTACACATATTTTAGTTCCCTTACTTATCACTCATACACATTAAACTGATAGTAAGCTAAAAACTAACTTACCTTGGTCTTCGCGCTTCTAGACAAAACTCAAGTGTGATCACGAGAAACTGAAAGTAGTGATTTTTAAAAATTAGAACTTAATCACTAACAATTAGGAATATGGAAAAATATCAACTTAGAGTAAAATTATCATTTTACCCTTTACATGTGGGAAAATGACCATTTTACCCCTAACTTAGGGATTTTGCATCCTAACTCTAAAAATCACCAAATTTACATACCTTATGTAAATTTTGTCTTAAACTCAAATATCAATTCAGAAAATTTTAAAACTAAACACAACCATAAAAACTCTACAGGGCCGAAACTTACAATGGTTATTTCCTTTGATTTTTGTTGTAATTCTTTCAAATTTCAAAACTCATGATTAAACCAAAATTCTTCTTATACTATACTCATAACATATTCCTAAGAATAATAATGTTTTGAATCATGAACAAAAGTCATCAAAATCACTAAAACCATACTTGAACTTTTTTGGTTTTTCTTCTAAGTTCAAAATAGATTTTTGTTTCTAACTTGTTTTGATCAACCTCTTGATCCATGACTTATAAAGATGTGATCTTTAAACCAAAACATCACATGGTTTAAAAGAGTGTCCCAAAACAGATCCAAGTTTCAAACTCAAGATCAAATAGTTAAACATCAACAAAAACATAAATTTAGCCAAGAACATCATCACTTTGGCCTAACCGAATATCTCCTTGCATAAAATTTCATATCCTCGAAATTGACATCAAATATTTTCAAAATAACATTTTAACATGTATATAAGAGGCTTAGGATCTTCCAATAAAAATATCAAAGCCATTGGAATAAGATTAAACCATAAAAGATTTAAACTTTCTCAAAACATAAACTGTTTTTCCTCTTCTAGTTTCTAAGTTTCTAGATCTAAGAAAATATTTCACCAAAACTTTTAATCATGCAACAAATCCTCAACCCAAAATCATATACACATGTTAACAGTACTCCATAAAAATTTCGGACCAACCAAATGATCTCCAAATGGAATGAATAAAGTATCCACGTAAACTAGACTCCAAAAGACCAACTTTCATGAAGGGAACTTTGCGAGAAAATACTTACAAAAGCTTCGAATCAGGCGTGCAAGAGAGATAAGAAAAACTGTTCGAGAGTGTCTTTTGTGTTCTATGAAGGAAAAGTGCAAAGGAGGGTTGCTTTTCGTGGGAAGTGAACTGGAGAGTCTCTTACACAAGTTATGGAAAGTGATAGGACTAAAGGAAAGCTTGAGTGTTGCCCTTTTCTTCTCATAAAAAATCAATCCAAGATCTTTTCTCAAGGTGGAGTGTAAAAGTGAAAGAGTGAGGTGGCCCTTCTTTGTAAAATTTGGCCACCCAAGTGGGGGTACAAAACTTAGGCATAAAGCAATGCTACTGTGGTCAATTTCGTGGGCCTTTGTGGGCCTAAACCGAATGGGTCTAAATTTTGGGGTTTTAAGAGGGTTTGGGTTGCTATCAAGCCCAGATCCAATATCACTTGGCTCAATCAATTTTTCAAGGTTAACAAGGTTGGATAATGATGTTCTAACATAAATTTGAAGGATTAGTGGCATGTGGAAGTGATTTAATCAAGTGATTAAACACAATGCTAGAAATCGGATTAGAAAGGGTTTGAAGATCAACTTTAGGGTTTGGGGAAACCGTTTAGGGTTTCGGTTTCAACCAAGCTTTTGGGGTTTCAATTGGATTCCAACCATTTAGGATTTCGCTTGGATTGAAACCTTATTTGGTCTGGCACAATTTGATCAGATGAAACAAAGTTTTGCTTAAGTGGCATGATCTCACACCTTGATTCCTTCAAATCCAACAAACGTTCCTCATGGTGCCAAGTGTGGCTAAGATCTTGCCAAGTGTCTAAATAAAACTTCTCTAATCGAATTTGGACATTCCACACTGTGATTTTGAAACACTGCAATTGGCGCGCTTATTGAGATTGCTATTCACTCCGAAAAAGTGAATCATAAACTTAGCATTAAAAATTTCTAAATATTCATATTAACCTACAGTGAAAATCGTTTACCGAAATTAACCTTGAAGTGCTCCTAAAAATAATTTCACAGTTTCAAACAGGCCTTTCGTCCGAAAATATGAAAATAAACTTATTGCGCCATAAAATCCTAAATAATCAACTGAGTCTAATGGCGTAGACCATAATGTATTCTGGCAGTTCTAACTAACACAAATAAATAAAACTCATATTTCTAGCACCATAGTGAGTGATAATACTGACTATGTTGACAAACTAAAACCTGAGCGATTGGTCGATTCGTAAAAACTTATAGGGTTTTCACGAGATTCCTAAAATCAATAGAAATTTCACCAATGAATTTCTAGCGGGCTGTTACACACGGACCTAAGCGCACCATAGTTTACTAGAATACTATTAGCGGCTCCACTTGTGGCTGCAGGATGTGGAGCCGGTACACAATCTCGCACACAAGGTTAAATGTATTGGTCAATATGATAAGTAAGATAAGTCATGCATGTCATAAGCATACATATGAATGGTAATATTCTTAAATTCTCAGCATGAAATGTTTTGCGAAAAACTTATGTTAAGTATGTTTACGGTATGATGACTAGGCTTAGATGGAGCAGTTGATTTAGTCCAATACTTGTTAGAATAAATTATCTTTATGACATATAGTTTATTTAGTTATTGAAGTTTTTTTATTTAATATTATTGGAGACATGTTTTATATATAAAAAAAATCGTTTTATGAAATAAATGTTTATTTTATTAAATCATGAAATCTCTTACTTAGCTATATTTATGCAAACACGTGCATCCCTAGACTACGGGAATAGGGTGTTACTACTTTATTATGAATTTGGCAAATTATCCTCAAGCTCTATCCTCAGAGATCTTCATTGCAGTACACAACAATAGGGAGAAATTCCTAGAATTTATTTTTCTATAATTTTAATAAATGTTGTGAAATTTTAACTATACTCGCAAGTGCACAAACCATACCGAAGTATAGTCTTGCAAGAACGAGGTCGAACCCACAGGTACTTGTAAAAACATAGGAAACAAATCAATTATAAACTAAATCAATTATACTCTAGTTCAGAAAAATGAGTTCTACAACAAAATAAGAAGTTAAGAACTAAACAATTAATTAACCAAAGCAAGAAAAGTTTAATTTAATAAACTAATCAAAATAAAAGAACTAATAAATTATGAAGATGTAAATTAATCTAAACAATGAATAAACTACTAAGAGAGAATAGCTAAGGTTTTGGAATCCACTTCATTAATTCATAGTAATATATTTATGATAATCGATTCTTCCCAAATATCTACCTGATAATCTAGAAATCAATCTTGTTATCATGGAAAATATCATTGTCGAAACCTCTTTTTTTAAGAAACTATCTAAAATATGTTTTTTCTTTGCTCAAAAATATAAAATCAAATCATTACTTGTATCTGTTAAAACAAATTACAAAAGATATTAGATTTTATTTTTAACAAAGTTATAAATCAGGTTCTCAACTGATTAAGATTATTCAAAATCATGAGGAAAATATGACTGATATATCAAGAACTTTCTCTCTCAATTGATATGAAGTAAGAATAATAGATTGTTAAACACTTAAATAATTAGGAAAAAATAAATCTCATAAATAATATTACTAATTTTCAATGTGTTTTCATCCTCAACCAGGTAAAACTTTAGCTAGACATGTTCATGAAAATAATCTGAACATAAATAAACATAAAAAAATTATTTGAAACAAAACTGAAGAAAAATAAAAATTACAGTGCTCTCAGAATGTAAAGATCGATGGTTGCAAAACTGGAGGTAGAATTCCAATTTTATTTTTCTTCTCTTTAGTCCTCTATTCTCTGTGGTGCTAAATCCCTTTTTTTTCTTTCTTCGATTTCGTCCCTTGCAGTATAGGTCCATTTATAGACCTTGAAGCCAGGTTTAGTTTTTGAAAAATGATAGACATACAACCTTTTATATAACTATGTTTTAAATGAGAGGTATTTTTGTAAAATAACTTATAAAAGTAACATCACTTTACATAAATACCCTCATTTTAAAACATGATTGTATAAATAGTTGTAAAAGGGGTTGTAAAGAAAATGATATATCCCTAGAATACTCTTTTTGTACATATATATATATATATAATTTATGCAATGGCTTGACCATAATCACTAGGGAAGATTATACACCATGAAGTAATATCATGCATGGAATATATATTTGAAAGTGATTCTGCAGCTTGTTGTGACCATTGGGATATTCTTTTACTAAAATCAACATGGAACTGTGTCATCTACCATATGCTGCAATAAAAAATTAACCCAACTTAGGATTATTGCCCCCCCCCCCCAACTTTCATACTGGTAGTAGTATTAATCTGTATTTTTTTGGATTATATTTTTCCCCATTCAAAGCTCAGGACCGAGTGTAGCGGCCACCAATTATGGGTATTGTTGATTCAATTTCCAACAATGCTAGCACGTGCTCAAACAACCTGCAACCAGAAGGAAAAACTTGAGGAACACAGTGGGGGATGCCTCTAATGCTCAAGTCAAAGACAAGTTAACATTTCTTAATGACTAATGAATCTCCAGTACATACTTGGTATGCTATTTATTTATAAGGATTGAGATGTCCTACTATGGCAAGACCTCTTTGGAGGCACGAGTCTCGGCTTCAAACTGGGCATGTTAGTTTCTAGAACATGAGTCAGGCATTGATAGCGTCCATCCGACATGGGTCTCTTGGTTAGATTTATCTTTTTGTAGATTCGTATCTCTTTGGGATATGGTTAGCTGGGTTTCCATGTTGGTGATGTCTTTCTAGGGTTTATCTCTGAGCCCTTACGATGTGTTTTGTAGTTTCATCCTTTAGGTTCCCACTTTCACGTGAAACTACCTTTGCTTACTAGCTAATCTTTCCTCTCCTGCCATACATATGTGTACCTAGCAGTTACCCCGCAAATGTTCGTCACATGTGTGTTGGCAGGAAATTCCTTTCTTTCCATGTCACCCATTTCAAATCATGTACCCTTCTTTGGGCACACGCCCTTTCCTCGTTGCACACATTCATTATTCGTTCCTTCTGTCTAACAGTTCACTTGACACCCTTTGATCCAACTCATCATGCAGTGTGAAATTCGAGGCACACCCATGGGCACAAGAGGTATGCCCCTATTGACCTCTCAGGGAAGTCCCAGCGGTTGCCTCCACTGACCCCCCCCTCGCCGAGGGATCAACTCGTTCTCTCACCAAGTATGGGAACTTCTTTCCTTGCAGCACATCTTTTGGTAACTTCTCCGGTGGTTCTTGATGTGCAAGCAAATCTCCGGCAACATAAGGCAGCCCCTTAGAAACCTAGCACCTGTTTAGAAATTTCAGTTCAGTAAGGAGGTAGGATACCAGTCGCCGTCTCCTCCTACACGCCATGAATTGTGTGAGACACTGTTTGCAAAATTCATCGAAGTTGGTGATTGAAGCCCGCCTATAAATTCTCGAACCATCATCTGGCCACACCTTCGAGAGTTGAGGTGAATGCCTGACATGCAATCACCCTAGGGAACCGTGTAAGATCATATGGGCCTTAAAGGTTTCCAAGTGTTCAACCAGGTCCTTGGGCTCTTTGTAGAGGTCCATTTATGAAACTTTCAATTTTAGGGGTAGAGGTACTGCCATGATCATTACGCTATGTGAGGACCCAGGTTTGTCTAAACATGGCCCATAGAATTCATTCTTGGTTGTCATGGCTTTTTAAGAGCCTTAATTACTTTTGAAGGCCTTAGAGTCTTTGATTTAGTGATTTGAGCCCAAGAGGGGAGTGACCCTAGATTGCCTTGTAATGTTCGGCCCTATTTAGAAACCCAGGCCCAATGGCTTTAGGTCCATGACCCAACCTTAGTCACTAGTGCCATGTGTTATGCATGTGTTGCACTATGAATCTGGTCTTGATAATAGGCTAAGGGGGAGAGAGAAGTGTAGGAAAACACCAAGAGGTGGCTTACACGCCTACCCTAGAGGACTTGCCACTTGTCAACATGCTAGAAACCTTCTAGAAGAATCATGGGACAAAAGGGACCTAGGAAGGCCAAAGGATTTTTGGCCAACTCATTTTCCCACACGCCTAGACCCTTGTTTGGCCTGATTTCGAGTTCCAAGGTAGATTTCTTGGAAAGGGAAGCCTAGGGAAGGGGAAGGAGGTTTTTTGGAAAAGATGCATGGGAAACTGAAAGTGGCACAGGCGTTTTTAGATTTTTGTTAGAATTTACCAAGTGTCAAGCATGCGTTAAGCTCCTAGAAGATTAGATGAAGGGACTCTTGTATCAAATGACAAATATGTCCTAGGATTTCAGCTATCACATTTCCAATGTACCTCTTCACTTGCCACTTGTCACTTAGGTTATTTTTAGACCAATGGCACATGAGGAGTCATCTTGGGAAGGAACAATAGAAAATGAAGCATCAACTTGGGAAGTGGAAGAGAGAGTGGACGGCTAGGGCAAGGCACACGCACACGCACACGCACACGCACACGCACACGCACATGCCACTGCCACTTGTCATCCATGCCAAAGATTGTTTGTTGGGAAAAGGAAGAGGCATGAGATGTTTTACAAAGATACCCTTGAAGAGATATTCACTTGCTTAAGGAAAGGAAGGGCATAAAGGGGACAGAAGGGATTTCAACAAAGGGAGAGGAAACCCTACACGCCACCCCAAGTGGTCCCTTCCCAATGCAAATCGAAGTGGGGATTCTAAGAGTCTTTTCGGCAAAAGAGAAAAGGAAAGGAGAAAACACTTGCCACTTGTCATCCATGCAAAGATTTTGGAAACAACCAAAGAGGGAAGTGAGGAGACTACTATAAAAAGGAGGGAGTACACGCCTATGGGCTTTTCCCTTGCCATTTTTCAGAATTCGCATGAACTCTCACTCTCTCCACACAATTCTCACATGTTCACTTGAAGATTCTCTCACTTTCTTGTATTTTCTTTCCAACCAAACAAGGAGGATTCCTTTCAAGAGAGGATTTCGGCACCTTCAAGGATAGACAAGGTAAGGATCGGTTTTCTCCTAGTCTTGCACACACATGTCACTTTCTCAACCCAAAAATGAGATTCAAATCTCATAAAACTTCGAGAATGGTGAGACACACACTTTTTCTACCCGTTTTCTTGGAAAATGACTTAGGGTTTTTAAGAAACCCTTGAAGCCGAATAGTGGGGGGGAGTTCATCCTCTATGTTTTCGACCACCACATGTATTTTTGTTTTACTTTAGGTTTTTTTTACTACATGAATGGAATAAAGGGGTTTTTGACCTAAGAACTCAAAAAGCCGAGTGGTTTAAGATTAAGTGATGCCCTAGAAACCCTCACACACTCAAGAACACGAAATAGGATTCTTAAACACTCTTTCTAATGTAGTATATTCGGATTTACAGCTTGCTAGTATTTCTTTACGCTGATTTTTGTAAGTATACACTCAACTTACTTTTGGTTAATATTTGTATATGATTGTGTAAATCCTTTCATTGTTATGTTTGCTTTGTTTGCTATTTCTTATTTGTTTGTTTGAATATGCTTATATGATCTTGGAATATGAATATTACATTGTCAAAACCTCGCCCCGGGAAGGGCGGGATCGCAATGTACATACCTGCCCTTTTCTTTTCATTTTCTCTTTCTAATAACATGCGATCGACATGGACATGACACACGTGCACTTTAAATTTCTAATCTAATCAAGAGAACACCTGATAGACATTCTATTCGAACATTCATCCATAAAAGACTCTCAGAGTCCATACGTTCTTAAAAACATAACCCATCGTCCATAAACATAACTGTTCTAGTTAGGGAAGATCCTAAGCTTCTGCCTCTCCCTCTGCAGTAATGCCTTGCTCCCTAGCCTTTTCATCATTATCTGGACGTTTAAAACATTTAAAATAAAAGTGAGTCGAATACTCAGTAAGTAGTACACCATGCAGTGAACATACTAGGCATCTATTCTTTTTCTTTTGAAAAAATGCATACATAAACATTTAGCTAATTCTTGACAATGCTTTCATGCATAACAGTTTAAGGGATAAGCCATACTTTCATGCATAAACATTTAAGAAATAACTATGCTTTCATGTATAAACATTTTAAGAAATAACCATACTTTCATGTTTCACTTTCTTTGGCCGGTACACACTATTACGCACCGTGTGTTGGGGTTAGCGGTCTTCCTTTGGACCTGGATTCCGCCCGTAGCCATAGGTTGGGAATCCCTTTCAGTCAGGGGGCAGCACTGGGTGCACTACCAGTACTACTTACCCAGCATTGCAATCTGCCCATTCCTTTGGTACCCTTTTCGTTCATATAGCCGTTACGTATTTTCATACAATAAAACATTCATTCATTCAGTCATTTCTTTCTTTCTTTCTTTCATGTCTGTACTTTTAGTCCTTTTCATTTAACTGTTCATTCATGGAAAACGTCGTTTAAAAGTATGAACTTAAACATCATCTTTTCATCTAACAGTGCATTCATGAACAAAAACATCATTTTAAAAGCATGGGCTTAAACATAATTCTTCATGGCATCGATAAAGCATCAGTTCATAGGGGCAATTTAACATCAGTTCATAGGGATATCTCAAAACGTTTTCCTCGCGTCATTTAAAGCATCAGTTCATAGGGACATTTTAAAACACTTTCTTCACGTCATTGAATGCAACGCTTAAAGCATAAGGCATGAGACGTTCCTTTCCTTTCCTTTGAAATCAAAACATTCTCATCATCTTTCTTACTCCGATGCACTTGCATTTTTTTATGAAAAGATACATTTTCATGCTATACTACATATAGGAATAATCAATAAGTTTATTGAGAGAGCATGTATGGAAATCTCATGACTTAGAACCTACATGCATGCATTACCTTATACACATATACACAATTATAATCGATAGGGTGCTTAACAGGGGCTATCAAGAAAGGGCTTGTACATACTATATTCATTTACTCTTTCCTTTAGAAGAACATTTGAGAAGAGAGAGAGACATTCTTTCATAAGGGGAACTTGGTGCAAGAAGCATGGTCATAACTACTTACCTCTATGCTCCTCGGTACTTCCAACGTCAATATAGGTCCTATTCCAATAAATGGCATAAGCGTGTTAATACTTATACAATATTCTGTAACCCTCCCTTTAAAAGAGAAAGCAATGATATTATGATCTAACGTCCCTCCTATACTTAACATTAACCCAAATGACTACTCATCACCTCAACTTACAAGAGAAATAACTTGAATATTAAGACATGCTAGCTGTCCACAGGAAGGCTATTTTAAAAGCTTACATGAAAAGTAGTTAAGAATTCATAGGCTTCAAGCAAGGTCTTTTTGGTTCAAACTCACTTTGGGTTGTGGACATTAAGAGATAAAATCTGGAAATTCTCAACAATGGGCTTTAAAATAGATTTAGGCATCTCAAGTAGGCTAAACAAGCTTATGAAACATGCCCTTTAAATCAACTTGTGGTCTCTCATTATAAAAAGGTTAGCTTATCAACATTTTTGGACTCTTGGGTTAGGTAGAACTTAACCAAATGAGGGACAATATAAATGGGCTATTTTTACTCCAAGACATGGTATGACAAGGACCTAGGAATACTTGGACAGCTTTGCATATCATAATATATCATGTACAATTAATCTCTTATATCTAAACTAACTAAGCTATAACCTATTCACATAAGCAATATTTAATTAGTTTAGATAAAACCTCCCATTAAAATTAAAGTAGCATAAAGTATGGCAAAGTTACCCATTAAGAAACTTTGAAACCTTTAAACACTTAAGCTTATGATTTACTCACTTAATAGCTTTTTAAAAGCAAGATATAAAATTATAGAACCAAGCAAAATCTCTAAACCAAACCTTTAGCATCCTAAAAATAAATTACCAACCAAACCTCAACACAAGACACATGGTACCAACATATATAAATTTAAAATCACTTTAATCATCACCTATGATTAAACCAAGTTTAATAGCAAAATAGCATTTTCGAAATATAGGAAAATACATAGCAAAACAGCCATAGTACCATTCGGTTTGGGCCAAAAACAGGGCATACATATTTATTTTCAACATAGGAAATTAAACACATCAAAACACAAGCTAAAACAACTTAGTAAGCTTCCAAAATCACACTAAAATCAAATTAGTCAAATTAGAATTTTTACCTTAAGCTCTTAGCTCCTTTCAAAACACAAGTGGAAGACCAAATAGAGGTATAGCCGTGTGAATGCAGAGCAACACGATATCACTGTTTTAAACCCCAAAACCAAAACATCAAAAGTCATCAAAAGAAAACCCACTTGATCAACCATGGCTAAATTCGAAATACACAAAGGAGAATGATTAAGGGTACTCTTACCTTGCTATTTTCCTCTTGAGAAGAAGGAAAAATGGATGCTTGGCTTGAAGGAGATGAGAGGAGTTTGGTTTCTTGAATAACAAAAGAGAGGGGAAGAAGAGAGGATCGGCTATGGCTTTTTCTTGGAGAGAAGGATGAAGATTCTTTCTTCCTTGGGTGATAGGCCGACGTGTAGGAGAAGAATACATTAGGATTTGTTTTATTTTTTTATTTCTTCTCTCTTTTTAACTTGCCTTAGACGATGGGTGCTAGGAAAAAGAAATTTAGTGGCTTGTACGGGAAGCTTACGGGTGAAATGAGCTGAATGGCTTGCCTTAGAAGCCTATGGGTGCAAAAGCTTAATGGCTTGCCTTATAAGCCTACGGGTGAAAAGAGATTTAGTCTCTTTGGTCAAAGCTTATCACATAAGCTTGGGAGATGGATGGTGGAGATCTATCTACCTCAATCATGCTTTTCACCTACCAATCCAATGGTAGAGAATAATTGGTCCATTTCTTAAATAAATAAAATTAAAGGGCTTAAGGAAAAATATTTCAAAGTCTTAAAAATAATACCCTTGATTTCTTTTAATAAATCAGATTTTAAAAATAAAGCATACTCATCTTAAAATAAAATAATTAAAAGTAATAAAAATCTTTATCTCAAAATATTTAACTTAATGAATTAATAAAATGACATAAGGACCTACATAGTAGAACTCCGGTATTACATACATGAATGGTATGATTCGGTTTTAAGATGAAAATGGCAAGAATGTTCAATGCATGTTTCTGTTTTAAGAAAAACATTGTGGTTGATTTGTGTTACTTGATGATTCAGCTATACCATGTCTTAGAAGTTTCGGATCTCGGCCAAATACCATGATTTTATATTTCATTTGGTTATGCTTGGATTTCTAAGAAAATATGTTTGAAGAAGAAGCATGTTCAAGTGATGATTCTTCATGTTTTTGCATCTATATGTTTCGGCCAAGGCCCTTTTTCATGGTTCATGTATGTGTTTTGATATCTCATATAGTTTATGTTATCACCCTATGAAATGAACATGTTATGCTTGGTTATTTCATGCACGGCATTTCACATGTAATATGCCAAGTTTAAGTAAGCATGTTGTAAGTCTCATGTCACATGCATTTGGGGGAAAAGTGTTTTCAAATAGTGTTTTCAAAGAAAATGGTTTAAAAGTTTTATCACCACCCCAAGTGCTAAGGCAGGAGAATGTCCTAGTGGAACTCTGTAACACCCCACTCCTTCCTTCTTACATACGCTTCTTCTTTCTGACGTACATTCCTTCCTTCTGATGTAAGCAAATTCTAAGGGTAGAGATTATGTGAATTGTCTGCCCCTTCTATCTAGCGACTGCGAGCCTCGTCATGTGTGCTGAACCACGATGGCGTGTTTCAAACGATATCTTGTGACTTCTAACGCACGCCCAATGTTTTAAATGTGTTGGAAATACTTATAAGAAGTATTTCAAGTGTTATTGAACCAAACTTGATTTTAAATACGACAATTATAATATTCTTGAAGAGCTCCAAAAATATTATAATTGTTTCATTATTAAAATGATTTCAACTATTTTAAATATTATGAGATTTAAATTATGTTGAAAGTTTTAATTAATTAAATGATTTTATTCTTTTAAATATCTTAAATAAGACTTCATCATTTTATTAATGATGAAGAAATATTATTTTATAAACTAAAATTTAGTTAAATAACATTCTACCTTTATTCTTCTCTGTGCTTTTAATTAAATTAACGTTTATGCATTTTAAATCAGTGTTTGAGGTCCGTCGTTAGATCGTTGCGTAGATCCCCAGACGTTGGGTTTTAGAATAAAACCATAGCCCCTCTTCCTTCTCCCTCACTTTTCCCTCCCCTCTCTCTCTCCTCCCGTTCTCCCTCACCGGCACCACCTCACTCCGGCGAGTCCCCCCACACTCCGGTCTCCCTCTCTCACATCGCAGTCCTCCGGCGCCACCACCTCCACGATAGCCTCCCCTCCCACCGGGCATCCTCCTCCAACAAGCTCGGCCTCCATCTCCCCTTCGTCTGCTACCTCGAAGTCCACCTCCTCCATGCACTGGTTCTTACACCCACGGTGGAGCTCCACTTCCTATGGCCACCGCACCACCACCGGGACCTCCCTTGGCCACCGACCACCTCTCCCAACCATCCCCACGTCCAGCCGAGCCACCATGCATGCTCAGCTTCCCTCACTCTCTCACGGATGCCCACTTCCCCTTAGGCCACCTCCACCACCATACGCCACAACCCATGGCGTGTGACCACCCTCTCCGGCATCCTCAGGCCACCACCGACCCATCCCAACCACCCCATGGCCCCGATCTACCACCTATGCTCCCTCACTCTCCCTCACTCTCTCACGACATCTCACCCTTTCACACACGGCCAGTTTCCCCTCCACCACCGTGGACCGCCGTGCCACCACCACCGAGCCTCCACGGCTCCACCAGTAGCCTCCCTTGACCTCCCCTTAGCCGAATCCTAGGTCCAAACCACCACTTTTATGTGGTGGGCAACCACTACACATGGTGGACAGTCACTGCGCGTGACTGACCGCCACTGCACACGGCCAGATCCGCCGTGCTACGCTCCTTGCCACCATCACGAGGCCACCATGAGCCCTTCCAAGACCACACTTAGCTATCCAAACGCCCAAATAGCCACCGTACGTGGGTTAGCCGCCACATACGACCCTTCCGACATCATCGACTGTAACGATCAGTGAGCAATGCATGGGTTATCCTGTCGATGGTATAACCCTCTATCCTTCATTATTTATGTTATTAGTTGCTTGGTTAGGTTGTGGACTGTACTGTTAGTACTATGGAGTTGTTGTATTGTATGGAGATGTGATGTGCTGTGTATGTGAAGTGTTGGGCGTATCTGTGTAGTGTGCTGTGAAGTGTTGTGGACTGTGCTGTGAAGTGTGGTTGTGGAGTATGTACTATAATGGTGACGTGGCGCTGTGTGGAATGGGAAGAGTGCACGTAGAGTGTACTCTGTGTGGCGTAGCGTGTATGAAGGGAGTACACGTGGAGCGTACTCCAAATGGTAGAGTGATGCATCATATGGCGAGTATGCCATAATGGTGATGTGGCATAGTGTGTATGAAGGGAGTACACGCGGAGTGTACTCCATGTGGTGGAGTGATGCACTATATGGCGGGTACACCATAATGATAATGAGCGTGAGCGTGGTGAGTAGTGTCGGGAACTGTGGAACAGTGTCCCGAAGTTGTTATGGTGTGGCCTGTAGTCTGAGGTGGCAGGTGTCACCGTATTTGACTTATGGCTGGGAGTATAGGTGAAGTAGCAGAAAAAGTGTAAGAGTACACAGCGGAAGCATGACTGGAGAATGTCACGAAGTGACATGACTATTGATAGTCGTGCTTGTGATGGGTGAGGAGTTAGTGTAGGAATGGGGTAGCGGAAACGTGACAAGATGTCACGGTGTGTCAGGAGTACGTGAGGGGCCGTAATCGTGATGAGTTAAGAGTTGGCGTAGAAATGGCATAGCGAAATGTTGGGTGACGTGACACGGTCACGGTGTAGCTTGGGAGTAGTCTCGAGCTTATGACGTGACGTGAGACGTAGTTATGAATGGAGACGTAGCTATGAATGAAGTGACGTGAGACGTAGCTTGGGTAGCATAAAGTGTCATGCTAGCCGGGTTAAGAGAAGGTTGGTATCGATAAAGGGGTAAGGTACATGTGTAATCTGGTTAGACACCTGTGCCGGACGGATTCACCACATGAAATGGATAATCTGTCCTAAGCATAGTTACACGGTGCTTAAGTGTCAGAGTTAGCTTAGAGCCGTGTGGCTCGTATGGATATGAATGAGGATTAGTGTGACGCCCCCAAATTCCGCTTGGGATCGGACGAACATTTGAAGCGTCGAGACATGCAACACAAGATTACCTGCCTCCGTTCATGACATATAAGATGCAATGTTCCTAGCATGCTTCTAGCATTATGCAATATTCGCAGCGGGTAATTTTTTTTCTTTAGCAATACTATGCACCAAACTAAAATATCCCAAATACTTAAAACATACTTCATACTTAACGACATACTAAGCAACTAAGATCACAACAATAGTCCATATGGTTGTAATCAAAAGAGTGCTGGAGATTGAACTTCACAAATACAAGTAGTAATTTGAAGTAACTACTGTACTACCATCTACGTCGCACCGTCGTTTAGTCGACCGTTTCCAGTTGGTCGATTCCCATTTCTCCTTCAGATCCTGTAACAAAATCTACCATTCGGGGGGAATGGTAGTTGGGACTACCACAGTGAGATTTGATTACAAATCTCAGCAAGTTAATAGGAAACTTCCACACAGGTTAATGACGCATGCATGGCAATAAAAGCATGAATGCATAATCAATTCAATAGAAAACATAACATGTCTTGGCATAACATGGCATGAAATAATAAGCATAACGTAACTTGATATAACATGGCATGAGCTGACATTACTTGAACTGGAACTTAAACTTAACTTGACGTGACATGACATATACGTGAACTTAAAACATAACATGGACTTGAAACATAGCATGTACGTGAACATGCATAATTTGAACATGAACATGAACATAACATAAACCTGAGCATGACATAACATAAATGTGAACTTGGAACATAACGTAAACGTGAACATAACATAACATGAACTTGAAACATATTCTTGTCTCATGGGATTACCATGATTGCGTGAACATAAACTTGAACATAACATAACGTGAAACATGACTTGAACTTGGAATCTTATTCAATAGACTTAATCATTAAAGTGACCATATGGGTGCTACACAGGTCCCCTTGAGCCGTGTGTCCCTGCCGATTACCGCATCACATCACAGGTTTCTATACCAGCTGTGAGTGCGTTAATACGTACTCCACAGTTGTTGTGGCCCCACGTATTCTACGTGTCACAATTGCTGTGTCTCACGTAGTGTATGCTCCACAGTTGTTGTGGCCCCATACTTCATGCTCCACAGTTGTTGTGGCCCCATGACTTATTTGTTTGTGCCACACTTGCTGTGGACACACGTAACATAATGTGTGGCACCATCGGCGTAAGTGCCTAGCGCGCTCCGGTGACCAGCTAATTAGGCCCCATTCGCAACCTGTTGACTGTACTTCGTCAACCCAGGGAATTTCACACCTATTTAGACACTCCAGCGTGAACAAAGGAGTTCCACTAGGATATTACCCCATCCTAGTGCTTAGGGTCGTAATTGACATGAATAACTTAACTGGCATACATGTCATTTCATAACGTGACGTAACATGAACGTAACATAAAAGACAGAAGTCCTGACGTAGCATAACGTGACATGAACGTAAGACGATAGACAAGACATACTTTGAGACATAAATGTAACAGAAAACATACCATAACATGGCATACATGTAATAGGTAACATTTCGTAACATAGCATACCATGTAACAGAGAACATTTCTTAACATGGCATAACATGTGACAGTGAATATTACGTGACATGAAATACATGTAACATATGGCATACTTAACTTAACAGGACATACTTGCAATGTATAGCAATACATGACAGAATATCTTGTGTAACAGATGAATAATTCATGACAGAATAAATTCTGTGTAACAGATAAATATGTAATGACTTGACATGGCACATATGATAACATGCATACATACACTTTAGTTCCCCTACTTATCACACATACACATTAAATTGATATAAGTTAAAAGCTAACTTACCTCGATCTTCGCGCTTCGAGTAAAATTACCATTTTACCCTCTACATGTGGGAAAATGACCATTTTACCCCTAACTTAAGGATTTTGCATCCTAACTCCAAAAATCACCAAAATTTACATACCTTATGTAAATTTTGTCCTAAGCTCAAATATCAATTCAAAAAAATTTAAAACTAAACACAACCATTAAGACTCTATAGGTCCGAAACTTACAAGGCTATTTCCCTTGATTTTGTTATAATTCTTTCAAATTTCAAAACTCATGATTAAACCAAAATTTTTCTTCTACTATACTCATAACATATTCCTAAGAATAATCATTTTTTGAATCATGAACAAAAGTCATCAAAATCACTAAGACCATACTTGTACTTTTTGGTTTTGCTTCTAAGTTCAAAACAGAATTTTGTTTCTTACTTGTTTTGATCAACCTCTTGATCCATGAAATGATTTAATAAGATGTTCTAAAACAGATCCAAGCATCAAACTCAAGATCACATGGTTAAACATCAACCAAAACATAAATTTAGCCAAGAACATCATCACTTTGGCCTAACTGAAAACCTCATTGCATAAAATTTCATATCTTCGAAACTAACATCAAATATCTTCAAAATAACATTTTAACATGTATATAAGAGGCTTAGGATCTTCCAATAAAAATATCAAAGCCATTGGAATAAGATTAAACCATAAAATATTTAAACTTTCTCAAAACAGAAACTGTTTTGCCTCTTCCAGTTTCTAAGTTTCTAGACCTAAGAATATATTTCACCAAAACTTTTAATCTTGCAACAAATCCTCAAATAATAATCATATACACATGTTAACAGTACTCCATAAAAATTTCGGACCAAGATCTATTCATTAGCTTGGTCAAAAACTCCAAAATATAACACACTCTCCAGTTTATCGCCCAAAATGACCTTTCTGGGGTATAAACAACTTTTTACCAATCAAATGATCTCCAACTGGAACGAATAAGATATCCACGTAAACTAGACTCCAAAAGAAACAACTTTCATGAAGGAAAATTTTCGAGAAAACACCTACAAAAGCTTCGAAATGGGCGTTCAAAAGAGGTAAGAAAAACTGTCCGAGGGTGTCTTTTGTGTTTTATGAAGGAAAAGTGTAAAGGAGAGTTGCTTTTCGTGGGAAGTGGACTGGAGAGCTTCTTACACAAGCTATTTAAAGTGATATGACTGAAGGAATGGTTGAGTGTTGGCCTTTTCTTCTCATAAAAATCAGACCAAGAGCTTTTCTCAAGGTGGAGTGTGAGAGTGAAAGAGTGAGGTGGCCTCTTTAGCTTTGTCTTTCAAGAACCTTCTAGGCCCTTCTTGTAAAGATCTGGCCAGCCAAGTGGGGGTACAAAACTTAGCCATGAAGCAATCCTTTGGTGACCAAATTCGTGGGCCTTAATGGGCCTAAACCGAATGGGCCTAAATTTTGGGGTTTAAAGAGGGTTTGGGTTGCTATCAAGCCCAAATCCAATATCACTTGGTCCAATCAATTTCTCAAGGTTAACAAGGTTGGATAATGATGTTCTAACACAAATTTGAAGGATTAATAGCATGTGGAAGTGATTTAATCAAGTGATTAAACACAATGCTATAAATCGGATTAGAAAATGTTTAGAGGCCAACTTTAGGGTTTTGGGGAAACCGTTTAGGGTTTCGATTTCAACAAAGCTTTTGGGCTTTCAATTGGATTCCCACCATTTAGGGTTTCACTAGGATTGAAAACCTTTTTGGTCTGGCACAATTTGGTTGAGCAGATGAAACAAGGTTTTGCTTAAGTGGCATGATCTCACACCTTGATTCCTTCAAATCCAACCAACATTCCTCATGGTGCCAAGTGTCTAATATTATTCACTAAGTGTGGCTAAGATCTTGCCAAGTGTCCAAATAAAACTTCTCTAATCCAATTTGGACATTCCACACTATGATTTTGAAATACTGCAATTGGTGCGATTATCGAGGTTACTATTCACTCCAAAAAAGTGAATCATAAACTTAACACTAAAAATTCCTAAATATTCATATTAACCTACAGTGAAAATATTGTAACGAAATTCAACCTCGAAGTGCCCCTAAAAATAATTTCACAATTTTCAACAGACGTTTCGTCTGAAATTATGAAAATAGGATATTGCGCCATAAAATTC
>CAUIVZ010000014.1:17817876-17882876 GCA_961763995.1 Juglans cinerea
CTCTACACACACTGCTAGCTTCGTCAAAATGCAAGTACTTTAAAAAATCCCAATAGCCATTGGAACAACCCATTGTACGACCACCGTACATCTATAAGAAAACTTCCAGTTTTGCATCTAGTATCATTTATCTTGTATCATTCTGATTAATTTACAACTCATTCTATTATTTATATCAATGGTTTTAATTAAAAGTGGACTTTTTAAACATGATCTAAAGATTTTTAACTTTGCCAATTGCCACATGTCAACCTCATCATTGCATATAATAAAAGTCAATCATTCGTCTTGGAAGCTCAAAAATGGAGGAAAGACTTGCCGTGCAGCTATGAGCTTCAAGGGTAGCAAGACTGTTCGCTAAAGCATTCCCTTCTCTTCTCTATAACACGATTAATACTAAAAACATTTTTGGCACGTAAGATATCATTCCAAATATCAACATAAATCTAAGGGAGTTGGGAATTATTATTAAACCAATTCACAACAAGAAGAAAATCTGTTTGAACATTGAGATTTCAAATACTAAGCTGGTAGCAAAAAGGAAGCCCGATCCTTAAAGCTGATAATTTTGCAAAAAAGTTAGTATCCAAACCAAGAAAGTAGGAAAAACAAGCAATAATAGAGCAATTATAAGACCGAAGGATGCCCCCATGTGAAGCCCCCAATCTCTGCTTGGGATGGAACGGTGACTTAGAGCATCAGGACATGCAACACAAGGTTACATACTCTCGTACATGACAGTTATTATTTAATGCATCCTAGTATGCAACTAACAGTATGTAATAATCATAGCAGAAATAAAGGTGAAAATATAACTTATGCCAAAATAACTAAGAACATCTCAACTCATTAGTGATCATCAAGTTCAAACTACCAAATGTAGCATAATCTTAGTACAACTAAGGGTCAAAGTCAAATCATTCGCTTTGTGTGTTCTAAAGCATGAAGGACTTGGGCTATAAACATCAGGATTAAATCTAATCTTCTCTCAAGGTCTGACTCCTCCTTAATCAGTCGAATCTAGCGCTCCTTCTAGCTCGTCCTCGTCGAGACCTGACACAACTTCTACTATTCCAAGTGAAATAATAGTGGTCTTACAAGGGGTGAGATTTACTCGAAATCTCAGTAAGTTAAACAACCAACGTGCACAAAGATAAATTAAGTATGAAGAATGATAAATATGCAATGCATGAAATGCAGAAAATTTAGTATGCTTCAAAAGTGGTTGTATATCTCCAGCGGGTCTTTGATGTTTTGCCTTGACTATTCTACAAATCGAGCATCTATTAATATACTCTGCTACATCCTTCTTTAAACCTTCCCACCAAAAGTGTTGCTTCAAATCTTGATACATTTTTGTGCTTCCTGGGTGAGCCGTGTATGGAGTCTGATGCGCTTCCCTTAATATCTTATCTTTGATCTCCTGATCAGCTGGAATAACCTTCTGGTCTTTGTAGTACAACAACCCATCATCTCTTCTGGTCCCTCCTTCTTTTCTATCTTCTGCCTGATTCCTCCTCATTTGGGATCCTCCATCTGGCGCTTTTTCACCTATTCCCATTCCATCGGTACAATTTCTTGTACTGCGATTAGGGATGCTTCGGCAGGAAGATCCTTGATCAACGAACTCCTCATGCTGTGTAGAAGGGACTCTACTTCTAAGGCGGGGCCTGTGGAATCATCCTCTTGCGTCTTTCGACTCAGCGCATCTGCCACTATATTAGCTTTGCAGGGTGATACTTAATTTCACACTGGTAATCGCTAATAGTTTCTAACCACCTTCTCTGCCACATATTCAAATTCTGTTGACTGAATAAGTACTTGAGGCTCTGGTGATCGGTGTAGACTTCACACTTTGCACCATATAAGTAATGCCTCCAAATCTTTAAAGCGAAAACTACGGCGGCTAGTTACAAGTCATGGGTGAGGTAATTCTGCTCATGGCTTTTTAGTTGTCGTGAAGCGTAGGCGACAACCCGCTCTTCTTGCATGAGCACACATCCATGTCCTGATTTGGATGCGTCACTGAAAACCATGTAGGGCTTATGGGTTCAGGTAGGGCTAGTACTAGCGTAGTTGTGAGCCTTTCCTTGAGTTCCATGAAACTCTGCTCACACTTCCCTATCCAAACATAGTTAGCATTCTTCTTGGTTAGGGCAGTGAGGGGTCCTTATAGCTTGGAGAATCCTTCCACGAATCGCCGATAGTAACCAGCTAATCCCAAAAAACTCCAAATTTCGTGCACATTAGTCGGACACTTCCAGTTTACCACAGTTTCGATCTTGCTGGGATCAACTGATACTTCTTGATTTGAAATTACATGCCTTAAAAATTTCACCTCCTGGAGCCAAAACTCACACTTGTTGAATTTGGCGTACAAACGATGTTCTTTCAGCCTCACTAGTGTTAAGCGAAGATGCTGCTTGTGATCTTCTTCGCTTCTCGAATATATCAATATATCGTCGATGAATATGGCAACAAAGCTTTCCAGGTAGGGTTTGAATACTCTGTTCATCATATCCATGAAGGCGGTAGGGGCATTGGTTAGACCAAAGGACATACTAGGAATTCGTAATGTCCATATCTAGTTCAAAATGCCGTTTTAGGGATATCATTCTCCCTAATCTTGAGCTGATGATAACCACGCCTTGAGTCTATCTTTGAGAACACCAATGCTCATTGCAATTGATCTAGTAGGTCATCGATACGCTGTAACGGGTACTTGTTCTTAACCGTTACTTTGTTCAATTCCCTATAATAAATGCACATCCTTAACGATCCATCCTTCTTCTTAATGAACAAAACTGGCGCTCCCCAAGGTGATGAACTAGGTCGAATAAAGCCTTTCTCCAGTAGATCTTCTATATGCTCCTTTAGCTCTTTTAGTTCTAGGGGGCATACGATAAGGGGTTGTATGGATAGGGGTTGCAGCGGGCTCTAGTTCTATAGTGAACTCAATTTCTCTATCGGGGGGTAATCCGGGCAGATAGTTGGTGAAAACCTCAGGATACTCCTCAACTACAGGTATCCCTCGAATCTCCTTATTACCACCAAAATCTTCCACTATGAGTGCTAAGTAGGCGGTGGCACCATTAGTGATGCACTTCCTTGCCTGCAAAGTTGAAAGCAGAGGAGTAGCATTTACAGTCCCTCCTGTATGATCGATATGTCCACTTTCGGGTGAATCGAAGATAATCTCCTTACTCCGATAGTCTATCCTGGCACAATGTTTGGATAACCAGTCCATTCCTAGTATAACGTCAAACTCTAGTTGATCGAAGATGATCAAATCGGATTCCATCAATCTTCCCTTCAGAGTTAGAGGGCACTTCTTCAATATGCGGGTACAGGTGATCATGCTCCCATAAGGAATTGACACTACTATAGCTTTAGGTAGCGTCTGAGTTGGTAGGTTACACGTGCATGCAAATGTCGCAAACATAAAAGATTTCGTAGCGCAACAGTCGAATAAAGCGCAAGTCGTTTATTCGTATAACATGATTTTACCTAAGGTGTAATCAACTACTGAGTACTAAGAAACTATTTAAAAAGCTAATTTCTAAAGAGGGGTATTTAAAGGAAAATACCAATGATAACTCCCATTTGTTCCCTTCTTTCACTTGCCATGTGGCTTCAGTTCTCCAAATCCTGTGAGGCACGTGTATCAGATCCAATTCTTGCTGCAAGATTCCAAGCCTAGCGAGTCTATAGATTAAATCCTATACTCTGGCATATTATTCCTAAGGATATGTGGGTTTACCCAGAGACGTAACCACTCTGATACCACCCTGTGATGCCCCCAACCTCTGCTTGGAATGGAACAGAGACTTAGAGCATCGGGACAAGCAACACAAGATTACATACCCTCGTACATGACAGTTATTATGCAACGCATCCTAGTATGCAATAATCACAATAGAAATAAAGTTAAAAGTATAACTTATGCCAGAATAACTAAAAACATCCCAATTCATTAATGATCATCAAGTTCAAAGTCCCAAATGTAGCATAATCTTAGTACAACTAAGGGTAACAGTCAAATCATTCGCTCCATGCGTTATAAAACATGAAGGACTTAGGCTATAAACTTCAGGATTAAATCCAATCTCCTCTCAAGGTCCGGCTCCTCCTCAATCAGTCGAATCCAGCACTCCATCTAACTCATCCTCCTCGAGACCTGACACAGCTTCTACCATTCCGAGTGCAATGATAGTGGTTCCACAAGGGGTGAGATTTACTCGAAATCTTAGTAATTTAAACAACCAACGTGCACAAAGATAGTTTAAGCATAAAAAATGATAAATATGCAATGAAATGCAGAAAAATCAGTATGAATGTCTCCCATCCAAATTCCTAAACATTTTCAGTTAAATGGAGACACATGTTTTCATTCAATGACCATTTTTACTTCCATTTCTGAAAACATAACTTCATCATAAAAATTATTAACAATTCATATAACATCATAACATGTGGTAATGTCACAGTTCCCTATATGTATTGTGAGTACCTGTCAGCGACAATAGTATAACTCTTGTTGAGACTACGTTGTCTATAGACTCGTTCTCAATGCATTGGTAAATATAACATAATATCATAACGTATACACCCACCAGCATTATGTGTCATAACATATTGATTTCGCTCCGACGTTCTATAAAAAGAATCCATTCCAAACCCGTTGACTGTTCTTTGTCAACTCAGGGATTATCACTCAATTCTTAAACACTCCAGAGTGGACAGAGGAGTTCCACTTGGATAATTCTTCATCCTAGCCTTTGGGGTCATGAAAAAAATGATTTTCATGCTATGCTTGAAAATGTTTTTTCATAATATGTACATATGTGGCAAGCTTTCATGCAAGAATGACATTTATAAATGCAATATGGAAAAAATTGTGAAAACTATCACATGTCATGTAAGTATGCACCGAATGTATCATATAACATGATATTTTATGCTTAAAATGATAATTGAAATATAAATGAAACATTTATCAATAATTCATAAATAATCTATCAAGGTGTAAATTAGTGGCCAACTTACAAACTTCCCGAGTAATCGAAAAATTTTTGTAGCTACTGATGTCAAGTGTGCACTAAGTTAGGATTAATACTACTATGCATGAGGTTCAAAATCAAAGGCTTCTAAAAATGGGTATTTACAAAAATACCACTAGACTTTCAAAAATTACCATTAAGGCCCTAATTTTTCACTAATTGCATACGAAATCCAAATTTAACCAAACTTCATATACTTCATATTTTTGGCATTCTAAAACCATATTTTCCCTTGGATTTCTAAAAATCAAAGTGAAACTTGCTCAAACAGTCCCAACCTGTGGCATGCACTGTAGTTGATACTTAAGTTTGTTTTCAACTTTTGATCCCTATGAATGCATGCATATGAGATTTTTTTTAACCACAAACAATCACTAAGGTATTTAATGATATGATGAAGGCTAATTATTGGATAATCAAGTTCATCCCAACACTTAATCATGGCTAAGAATCCATAATCACCAACTTTACTCAGAACCGATACATGCTTTGATGATCAAAACAAGATAGAATTAAATCCTATCATGACATGCTTTTAATCATAAATTAAACCTTTCATAGTCATTAAAAGAAAATAATAAATCATATCAAATCATACTCAAAACAGGCTATAGCTAAATTTCCACTTAAAATCATTTAAACATTGAAACCATCCTTTAAGGACCCGGTTTTGAACTAAGCATGATAATCTTCTCAAAACTCAACCAAAACTCATACCAACACTTGAAAACAAAGCTTGAAACTAAGATCAAGAGCAAGAAAAATTACAAATTTCGTGACCTTGTAAACACTCAAGACAACCTTGCTCAAGAACACTAAAAAACATACCAAAACTCACTCGGTTTCACTCTATTGCTCTCTAAGGGGAGAAGTGCTCTCAAGACTCAAGATGAAGCTTGGAGGTGAGCTGTGGAGGAAATGAGGAAGTGAGGGAAGTATTTATAGGCTTCAAGAGGAGAGTTGACATTGGCTTTGGTGCAATGTGATTGGGTGAAGTGGGCGGTGCATAAGTTTGAACTTTTTTCAGCTTGCTTCCATGGGCTTATGTCACCTTGTGCAGGGGGAATAGTGGCCTAAAACCACCATGATTGCCTCCTTACATTGGCTACAATGGTCCTATAGAGGTGGCCAGGTCGTGGGGCATAGTTCAGATGTCAAAAAGTCAAGCAAACCACCTATGGTAACCAGAGGCTTCAAGTGGTTTCTCTTGGCAATTTTTGAGCTTCGGTTTTTGGTGGTCTTTCGTGGGAAAAATTGAGTTACATTTATCATGATGGCCATGGGTTCTCTTGGGGATTGGGTAGTGATGGAGGTGGCGTGGGGTGGAGGCTTAGCCAAGGCAGATGGTTGGTTAAATCTTAACCCAACTGGTTCCCACTCAACTAAACTAAGGGTGCGATCGGTTTGGCTTCTTGGTTTGGTTTGTTAAACCAATTTCATCCAAGGCTTATTCTGGGTTTGAAGGGGTATCATGAGGTGTATAAGGACCATATTAACCTTGAGAAAATAGCACAAAATATTGTGCCTAAGGGCAAAACATCCATGCACTCAAAGGGGATACACATTATCCGATTGATGAAGTTTTGGGGTTTGATATGTCATTTCCCATAATGACATGTGGGGAGGTTTTTCTAGGATATTAGTAAGGTCTAAGTATGATAAAATGGAGTAATAAATCAAGAAAATTTTGGATTAAAATGTTAAGGAAAGATTAAGACAAAATTTAGCTTCAAAGCATGGCTTAAAGATCACTAATCTCATGTATGTTAATTAAAGGTCTTAGCCAACTTTCAAATCTTAATTTGGGCATTTAGGGTATGATATGGGCTTAAAGAAACCCATGGTATGGTGTATTGGACTTTCAACTTGAATAGTGAGATAAAACCAAACATGGCTTTGGGCCTTGTGGGCTTAAAATGACCAAGTGTGTGGGTTGATAGCTTATGGGCTTGAATGAGAGGGGACCTCATTTCCAGATTTTGTGGGTTGAAAAGAGACCTCAAGATCCACTAAGATGGGCTTGAAAGGGTTTGACTTGGCCTAATTGGGCCATGGGTCAATTCTACACCAAGTTTGGCCCAATGGCCTTAAGCCTTCCTTATGCTTGGGCCAAAGCTAACTACTAAGTCTTGAATTCCCTAAGGGCTTGGTTCAAGGCTTCTTGGGCTATCACTAAATTCACTAATGGGCTTGCTTCTCTAATCCTTTGCTTAATGATACTAAATGCAAGGTTAAGGCTAACTTCACTATCAACATTGATGTTAGTAATAACCCAAAATTAAAAGCTTAATCTAGAGCATTTAAGGGTTAATCCTAATAGTTAATTAGGCGGGGTGTTACACCCCACAACCTCCAAGTCCAAGATTACCTTTAGAAGTATTATTAATATTAAGCTTAAGAGACCCTGGAAGGAGGGCAATCATTTGACATGGAAATGTCTTTTAGTCTAGATGATGAAAAGGGGAATGTGAAAATTAGAAATAACAGAAGCATTGAAAGAGGATGTAAGAGTACGAGGCTTGAGGAAGGAATTAAGGTCTCTAAGCTATCTATTGCTCTTTTGGATGACAATGGATGGATGACTATAAGAGTCCTCAAAACGAGCTTTGTTTCAAGTTGACCAAATCTCCCAAAAGAAGAGAGATGGTAGCAACTCAGTAGGTAAACATAATTGATTCGTGCTTCTCAAAAACGATCACCACTAAGAGGCATTTTGTTTCCAATTGTGAGAGGCAATATTTGTGAAGTCAAAAACTTTAGAAAAATGTTATCAAACCTCTTTAAAAAGAGTACAATTAGAGAGAACATGATCAGAGTTTTTCACATAACCATCCAGTCAATTATAACACTTAGAAGTCAAATGAATACCACAATGCTAGATCTTGTCATCGAAGGGAAAACCATTATGCCATAACTTTCAAACAAAAATAAAACTTTCAATAGGGAGTGCCTTATTCCATATAAAAGTAGCGAAAGGGAAGCCGGGGTAGTGGTCCCTAACTAAGTTCCAAATAGAATAAGAGGATAAAGTACCATCTTTATTGTGCTTCTCAATATGAATATTAGGGTCGATCTTTGTTTTGATAGGGAAGGGGCAACCTTAGTGACAAGGGATGCACCACCAAGGATAGAGAGATAATCAAAGTTCTAACCATTGGGAGAGTAAATGTCTTTGTTTTATAAGGAACGATTGGAGATGACAAAACCTTTTTTGCAAAGGAACCATTACTGGCCCAATTATCAAGTCAAAAACTAATAGAAGCATCACGAATGGTCCATTGAATTTTGGTGTGAATGATGGGTAGAAATTTGCAAATGGCTTTCTTAGAATTAGACTACCAAATTTTGGTAGCAATAAGATTCAAGGAGTGAGCATTATTCATGTATGTTTTAGAAAGGAATTTAGCCCAATGGGAATTTGATTGAAGAAATCTCCAAGCCAATTTAGATTGAAGAGAATCAACAACATCATATAAATTTCTTATGTGAATGCCACCTTCAGAGGAAGGACGGTATATATGGGTCCATGATATCTAATGCTTTTTAGTGTGGCCATCACTATCCCCTAGAAAATTGTGACGATTCGGACTTAGCTAAGTCTTCACCTATTATTTGTAATACCTTAATGAAATCCCATATACTTGGAATCCAACTGAAACTTCAAAATCTTGGTGAAAACCGAAACTCCAAATGGTTTTCCCAAACCCCAAAAGTTTACCTCCAAACCCTAATTGAACCCGATTTTAGCTTAGGGTTTAATCACTTGATTAAATCACTTCCACATGCTATTAACACTCAAATTCTTGTTATTACGTCCATATTTATTCTTTTAAACCTTGGTAATTTAATTGGGTCAAGAAAAACTAGATTTGAGCTTGATAGCAACCCAAACCCCATTGAAACCCTAAATGGAAGCCCATTCAGTTAAGGCCCATGAAATTGCACCACCAAGGTAAGGCTTTTGAAGGAAGCTTCTCCCCTGCCATCTTAGTCCTTTCAATGCCCAAGTCAGCCCCAAATAGTGGTTGATGGGAAGGTCAAAAGCCACCTCACTACCACCCTTCACTTGGAAGCTTCCTTAGCTAAAAACCATGTGCAGTAGCACATAGTATTACCCACGGTTTTGGCTGACACTCCATTACATAAAGTGTCTTTCACACACCTCCTATTACCCCTCCAAAGTATTAAGTGGTGTTCGTTTCCTTTCTCTTGCATTTGTTCACTTGTGAAGCCTTTTCTTGGAGAGAAAACCAGAGGAGCAGTTAAGCAGTTTTTCTGGCTTACCTTGTTTGACTTTTTTGAAGTTGTTGTAGGTGTTTTCTCATGATGTACCCTTCACACAGGTTGTTAATCTTCAAGTATAGTTTCTTTTGTTATGTTTTATATAAAGTTTCATGGTCATCGGATGGGTGAAAAGTTTTTTAAGCATGAAGAAGTCATTCTGGGTGATAAACTGGACAATGTGTGATTCTTTGATTATTTTATCGTGTTCTTGACAAGATCATGGTCTAATATTTTTATGGATTATAGTTAAGATGATAATATACAAGTTTGATGAAAATTCGTTGCATGTTATACGTTTTTTTATAAGATTTTTGCAAAGATCTAAAAAGTTGAAAACTGGGAGGTTGAAAAGAGATTCTATTTTGACTAAGCTTGAATCTTATGTTTTGAAAGAAACCTCCAATGGCTTTAATATTTACATGTGGTATTCCTAGGAATTTGAGTTACATGTTAGGATATCATTTTTAGGATTAATGGTGTTGGTTTTTAATATACAAATTTTTATGCATGAAAATGCTTGGATAGGTCTTTTATTTGAGGCTTTCGGGTAAGATCTATGTTTTGATGCAAATCTTGCCATGTGATCTTAGGTTTGATGCTAAGATCTCTTCTAGGACTTGAGTTTTAACCATATGATGTTGTTCATTTGTGATTTATTTCAGATCTAATGATTTGATCAAAACCAAACCACATAGTTTTTGATTTTGGTGAAAGTGTGAAAGCTGAAGGTTTTAAGTTGGATTTTGTGAATTTTCGTGGTTTTGGCTTGATAATTCAAAGCATGATAGTTCTTAGGAATGACTTATGAATGTATTGAGAGTATGTTATTGAAGTTTTGGGGTTCTTGGAGTTGTTTGAAAAGAGTTAAAACCTTGAACATTAATGATTGTGCTTAAGGTTAAAAACTTGAAGTTTTGTATTGTAGAAATTTGTTGCTTTTGTAATGTGAGCTTTATTGGTTGTTCTGGTATGTTATTTGAGCATAGTATATGACTTTTTATGTTGCAGATTTTGGTTTAAACATGAGAAATGAGGTTGGATAGAATTGCAACAAAATTTAGAGTTTTGGCGTATGCATGTTTAATCTAATTGTGATGTGTTTTAAATTTTTTTAATTAGATATTTGGATTTAGGACAAAAGTTACATCGGGAATGTAAATTTTGGTGAATTTGAGTTAGGACGCGAAATCCTTAAGTTATGGGTAAAATGGTCATTTTTCCACCTGTAGAGGGTAAAATGATAATTTTACTCTAAGATAGTATTTTCAGGTTTCTAAGCTGTTAGTGAGGAGTTTCAGGCATTTAGAAATCTCTTTATATAGTTTCTCATAATTTGAACATTTAGTTTGTCACGCTGCGATCACTGTGAGTTAGCCTCTAATTTGTCTTCAGGATACTTGTTTATGAATGATGGTAAGAGACCATCATCTATGTTTGTTATGCTTATTATAAAAGTCATATTATGACATGCTATTATTTATTTCAAGTACATTTTTATGTATAAGTAAGTTAGCATTTGACTTACTGTCTGGATATTGTGTATGTGTTGGTAAGAGAGCATTTATTCATGGTTTTTATAATCTTATACATGTAATACTATGCTATGTCATGAAATGTATCTCTGTTACCCATTATACTATGTCATGAAATGTATATATGTTGCACACTATACTATGTCACGAAATGTATATTTTGTTACACATCATTCTATGTCACAAAATTTTTATATGTTACACAATATGCTATGTCACGCAATGTTCTCTATTACACGTTATGTCATGTCATGAAATGTTAACTGTTTCATGTTACGCCATGTCATTCATCTTACGTACATGTCACATTACGTTATGTCATGTCATTTGTCACTTCATTTCATGTCACGTCATGTCTCGAGTATGGAGTATGTCTCCAAAACAATATTTTCCAAGTCTAGTTATCTTACGTCCACATTCGCAATCAAGTTAACTTGTTCAAGTCATTATTATTCTGTATCATTATGGTAACCCCATGAGACAAGAACATCATTATGGTAACCCCATGAGATAAGAGCACTATTATGGCAACCCCATGAAACAAAAACATCATGGCAACTTCATGAGACAAGGACATCATGGTAACCCCATGAGACAAGAATACAACTCAGTTCATGTTCAATTTCACGTTCAGTTCATCTTCAGTTTTCAATTCACGTCATGTTTATTTCATGTTCAATCCAATTTCAAGTTTAGTTCATGTTAGTTAAGGTTACGTCAGCACAAGTCATGTTATTTGCCAAGTTATATCACGATCATTTATGTACATATCAGCCTTCATGTGTTTTAACGTCATGCATGCATTTATATACTGTTAGTTTAAGTTGGTTGTTAACTTGCTGAGACTTGTAATCAAATCTCACTTGGTAGTCTCAACTACCAATCTCTTCAGAATGATAGATCATGTGTCAGGACCTGGAGAATCGATAAAGGATTGCCTGTACGAGGTCAATTAGACCATGACGCGAAGACGAGGAGCTCATAGCTTTGATGCTCCAATTTGTAGATAGGATTATGGCTATCATGGCCGAGTTGCGTGAGCTACTCCTTAGGCTAGCCTAGTAGATGTAATGTTCATTTGATTATGTACATGAGGAGCTCTGTCTCCAGTACTAGTAATGTTGCAGATATTATGGACAAAGTACTGTAACATTTGGATATTAGTTATCATGTGACTTTTATGAAGTATGCTTACGTTAATTTGGGATATATCTTATCTAGTACATAGTATTGCTCAAAGAAAAAAATTATCCGCTGTAAATATTACATATGTTTAGATGCATGCTAGGTGCATTGCATCTTTATCTATTATGAACGAGGGCAAGTAATCTTGTTTTACATGTCCCGACGCTTCAGAATCTGCCAAATCCTAAGCCGAATCTGGAGGCCTCACACCTAGCCCAATCTAGGTGAGCACCCTCCTTATGTCTCATGGCTTGTTTGTTGCAGGTATTGTCACTGCCCGAAAGCATCACTCCACCTTTGAGAAAATGCCTACGCCTCTCTTCGCCTCTAAGGTTGGATTTGTCGCATGAACTTGAGCGTAACTCGCCACCATGGAAGTACCTCACCCCCTTCATGCCCGCTGCGTTTGCTCTCCATAAAAGCTTTGCCTGCCGCATTTGCTCACCACCACTTCTCTCCATTATTTTTTTTTTCTTTGTAATCAAGAAGAGCTACATGCACCACTGCCCCTTCCATGGACAAATTCACTTCTGACCATGCAATCTGCTTCGACCATCTCACCTTTATTTGGGGCAATAGAAGGCGAGCAAGAAACCACGCACAACCACTTGACGCCCATCAAGCCCACGCACACATACTTGGAATCCACTAACAATCCACACAAGAAGAAAAACTCATGGCTTTCAGCAACTTCAACCACAGTAAGTTCTAGGCAGACTATATTATTATGTGCATGCTTCTCGACTTAAAAAAAGCAACAACGAAAGGCAACCATGCCTGCATGCTAGAGTCATCACTTGCATGATAAGCTGTGAATCTTAGCTGTATCATTGCAGCTAAGGTGGAACACCGCACCAAGCTCTTGGTTGTTCGCCCAACACAATCATTCTTTGGACAAAGTGCCAAGACATGTAGAAGCTAGAAAGGAAACCAAAAGACACATGAACCGTTACTCAAAAACCACTCTTTCGCAGCCAAAAAGTAGAAAATATAAAGGCGTAGTCAAATGGTTCCGAATCTGACAAATGAATAAGTGATGTGCTTTGCTCGCTAGTCTTAAGAAACAACGATTAGGCATTCAAGGGCCAACCATGAGTGCCTGTGCAAGTGAAATAAAGAGCAACTTAGAGACTGACAATCTCCTGCATACAAAAACTACTCAAATGAACAATCTCCATCGCAACAAACTTAAGGGCGAGCAACTTCCACCATGCTAAAATCGCTCAACAGTAAACAATATCAGTCAAGCGAAAATTGGAAGCAACAACTAAATGGCCCAATTTGCCACTCTTAAACTCACTATTTAGATTTTATTTTCACAAACAAATTTGATTTTTGGAGGTTTTTCCCACAAAATTCCTCGAGATTCCACAAGAATCCCAAGGGATGAATAAGTAGGAACACACTTTACTCACTGGTCATAACCTAAAGCAAGTCCTGACAATCCAAATCCCAAATAAGAGGCAGGGCAACCAAAATTAAAGAGAATGCACAACGACAATCAACCCACACCAAACAAAAAGCTTAGAAACCATTCACCTAACTTGGAACATTAGCATCGGGGTCGCCCTCGAGCACCACTTGGGCACCTCAACTCCTTTTCTTTACCAGAGCAGAGGCACACATGGAGCAACAATGCTCACCTGGACCTACAATGCTCTTCTTGAGCTACAAGGCTCTTTCGAGTAACAAAAGTTGACTTGGAGCAATAGCTAAGGTGTCACCCTTGAGTAGCACTCAGGCACCTCAAGACCCTATCTTCCCCAAGACAGATCGCTCTAGAGCACTCGCTTGGATGCACCGAATCTTCATTATCACATAGGCAGGGTCCCCCTCAAGCCCACCTGAATGCTTTGAGCCCTCGCCATACTCCAGCAAAATGGTTGAGGTTTGCAGGTCTGAAATTAGTTTTTGTTGAAAACTTCTTAGAATGGTCAGGCTGTCCTAGAGTCGAAGATTTGGACCTCCCGTTATAACCACGGGATTGAGCACGCCTCCTGCCACAACAGCGCGATTGAGCAAGCTCCCATCCTACAAAGCTGAGTGCTAGCAACCTGCATTAAATCTGGACTAATACTTACATCTGGCGATCAAAGGCTAACAATGCTCATGTGATTGGGTTAGCCTTCGCCCAATCAATGGTTGAGCACATCTCTCGCCCACTTACAAAGCCGAGTGTTAGGCTAACACTTGTACCAGGCGATCAAAGACTAACAATGTGCATGCGATTTGGGTTAGACTTTGCCCAATTAGCGGTCGAGTACATTTGCCACTCACTTACAAAGCCAAGTGTTAGCAACACGTATGCGATTGGGGCTAACACTCGCACCTAGCGATCAAAGGCTAATAACGTGCATGCGATCGGGGTTAGCCTTTGCCCAATTAGTAGTCGAGCATATCTCCCGCCCATTTACAAAGCCGAGTGTTAGCAAAGTGCATTCAATTGAGTATAACACTCACACTTCAGCAGAGCAGTCGAGCAATCCTCCTGCTATCTCAGCGAGAAATGTTAGTAGCGCATATGCGACCAGGGCTAACACTTTTGCCATAACCGTTACCAATAGGTTACCTCTAGAAATGAGCCTCCAAGTTTTATAAATACCTGGCTCTGGTTGTCTTACGGAATGGGTTGACAAGCTCAACAACTACCTGAGATGGACCGAGTGGGTAGATGGGCTCCAATACCACCTAGCGCTGGTTACAGTGAACAAATTCTAACACTAAACACCAAAACGACAATGTCAATGTGAAATCGCCTCAAGGGGATAAAAGATCCACTAGCACCTAATAAAAAGAAAAACAATAATCAAGTACGAAATGAGCATTATTTGCTAACGATAAAAAGTCACGCACGACTGTTAGTATGCTCGATTATCAGGCAAACGCTCGCACCGACAAACTTCTCAAATGCCCATCATCGAAGGCCCTTTGTAACATACGGTTCTTCAAATTAGGGCATGAAATAATCTTAGTCTATTTATTTAATTTTAATATTATCATAAATACTTTAATTCAAATTATTATTATTTATTATGGATAAATGTAGTTAAATTATCAATTTAGATTTTTCTCTCATCTTAAATCATCATTGATTGAGATCTCCAACACAATCTCAATCATTTTGAATTTGAATACTATTTTAAGTGAATTTTTAAAGTGTGTTTTAAATTTCAAACACTCTTAACCGTTGATCACTAACCGAATCCCCCTTGAAATGAACTACCGACTTCCGTATGGATCTCTTCCCTTTCTTAAAATCTTAGCCACTCATCCGATAAATTTTTAAGAGCAATGTTAGGTACAGTCCCCAAATGGGGACTGCAATGCAAGACTAGGTTATTTTAACTTTAAAATTTTTTAAAATTACAAAATTATCCCTCCTAAAATTATGTTTTCTCTCATTTCATAATGTGCCTGCACATGCAGTCCCCACTTGAGCATACGGAAGTCGGTAGTTCATCAGAGTTCTCGTCAAGAAAAATTTCTCATCAGAGTCCCCTCTCTAAATCCCACAACCGTTGTATTATTTGTTAGCCAACCGATTAGGCATAATTTCATCAGAGTTCTCGTCAAGAAAAATTTCATCAAATTTGCCTTTCCCCTTTGAACAGTGGACCATGACAGAAATATTCTGGCTTACAAAAATCGCTGCTCTACTTTAAGTCAAACACGTTGAATGCCTTTTTCCGTCTATATATATCACCTCTTCTCCTGCAAACTCCTAAAAAAACACAAAAAAAATATTCTCCCCACAGCAGACCATCTATCACATCCTCGGCAGCAAAGCCACTGTGGCATTGTTCTCCAACCACTCTCGCAGCACATAGCCTTCCCTTCCTTAAACCCAGACACCTTCGGTAAGTCCTCACTGATCTCTTCCACTGCTCCATCGTTTCCCATGGTTTGACAGCACCAACAGCTTCTTCTCTCTCTTAGTGTTTCACCACCCTATTCAGAGGAGATCCTAGTCGTCGCCGACATCTTCACCTCTCTCTTTCTCTTAGTGTTTCACCAACCTATTCGGAGGAGATCTGTTCTGTCGCCCACTTTACCATATGGTGATCCATCCTTTGTCTTTTGGCCCCAACTCTCTCTTTCTCAATTTCTTTTTCGCTCTCTCCCTCTTTTCCCTCTCAAGTAACTCGCACTCTATTTCTCTCAATAGTTTATTGCTTTGTTCTTTTATCAGATGCGTATGCTAGTAGACAAGTAGTGTCTAAGCAAAACGATGGGTTTTCCTTTTCCAATAAAATACTTTTAGCTTTCTGTAAAGCTGGTGCATCCCAATTTTAAATTGTTGTGTCATTCTTCTAAAGTGTTATTACGTTATTGCCCTTATTTGATAACAATGGCAGATTAGAGTTGGTCTGGATTTAGTTTATAGTTTCACATGGGTTTTGCTTGTACGACAGGCTCAAGTGTTGGTTGGGCTCGATTTAATTTGTACGGAAATCATTTTAAGTTGGGTTGGGCCGAACATTTTAATTTGGGTTTAGTTGTAATTTGAATAAATATGTTAGTCAAAAACTTTATTTTACACAGAATATTTAAGGGGGCTTAAAATATATGCCCTCCTAAATTATAAATTGAAAGTTAAAATATGATATTGGTATGTATAACCGAATATTTATTAGATTAAATTCACTAGTGTCAGATTAAGTAAATACAATATTATAACACGACTTTTTAAAACTTTAGTGACATTTAGTATTTCGCATAGGAGGCGAGTTGTGAAGAGAATATTCAAAATTAGCATTTCGAGATAAGTAGCTTGATTATAAATTAAGATTAGCATATGTTAGCTAATTATATATATTATTGTTAAAGCCAGTTCTTTGGAAGTAAAGGTTTATGTACCACACATGTCATGATATCTGCAAGTATGTCATTTATCATAATTTATGATCATACTTCATTCTGCGAATTATAGTTATGTATGCATTATGCATCTCACGTTACATAAAACACGTAAGCTATCATAAAATCAAGTGTAAGATAAGTTCATAATAGTTAATAAAATGGTCATTTAGATGCATGGTACCAATATAATTTATGAGTAGATGTGCAAGCCACGGTGTGACGCCCCCAAATTCCGCTTGGGACAGACGGACATTTGAAGTGTCGAGACATGCAACACAAGGTTGCCTGCCCCCGTTCATGACATATAAGATGCAATATTCCTAACATGCATCTAGCATTATACAATATTCGCAGCGCATAATTTTTTTCTTTAGCAATACTATGCACCAAACTGAAATATCTCAAATACTTAAAACATACTTCATACTTAATGACATACTAAACAACTGAGATCACAACACTAGTCCAAAATGGTTGTAATCAAAAGAGTGTTGGTGATTGAACTCCACAAATACAAGTAGTAATCTGAAGTAACTATTGTACTATCATCTACGTCGCACCGTCGCTTAGTCGACCGTTTCCAGTTGGTCGATTCCCGATTCTCCTTCAGGTCCTATAACAAGATCTACCATTCGGGAGGAATGGTAGTTGGGACTACTACAGTGAGATTTGATTACAAATCTCAGTAAGTTAACAAAAAACCTTTACACAGGTTAATGATGCATATATGACAGTAAAAACATGAATGCATAATCAAATTCGTAAGTAAGCATATCATAATTTGACATATAGCATGACATAAATGACATAACTTGAACTGAAACTGAAACTGAAACTTAGCTTGACGTGACATGACATGTACGTGAACTTAAAACATAACATGGACTTGAAACATAGCATGAACGTGAACATGCATAATTTGAACATGAATTTGAACATAACATGAACCTGAGCGTGACATAACATAAATGTGAACTTGGAACATAACGTGAATGTGAACATAACATGAACCTAAAACATATTCTTGTCTCATGGAGTCACCATGATAGAGTAGTCTTATCTCATGGGATTACCATGATTGCGTGAACGTAAACTTGAACATAACATAACGTGAAACATGACTTGAACGTGAAACACATGAACTTGAAATCTTATTCAATAGACTTAATTAATAAAGTGACCATACGGGTGCTACACGGGTCCCCTTGAGCTATGTGTCCCTATAGATTACCGCATCATAACACAGGTGTCTATACCAGCTGTGAGTACGTTAATACGTACTCCACAATTGTTGTGGCCCCACGTATTCTACATGTCACAATTGCTGTGTCTCACGTAGTGTATGCTCCACAGTTGTTGTGGCCCCATACTTCATGCTCCACAGTTGTTGTGGCCCCATGACTTATTTGTTTGTGCTACACTTACTGTGGACACACGTAACATAAAGCGTGGCTCCATCGGCGTTAGTGTCTGGCCCGCTCCAGTGACCAGCTAGTTAGGCCCCATTCACAACCTATTGACTGTACTTTGTCAACCTAGGGAATTTCACACCTATTTAGACACTCCAGCGTGAACAAAGGAGTTCCACTAGGATATTACCCCATCATAGCACTTAGGGTTGTGATTGACATGAATAACTTAACTAGCATACATGACATTTCGTAACGTGACGTGACATAAAAGACAGAAGTCCTAACGTAGCGTAACATGACATGAACGTAAGACGACAGACATGACATACTTTGAAACATAAATATAACAGACAACATTTCATAACATGGCATACATGTAACATACAATATTCCGTAATATGGCATAATATGTAACAAACAACATTTATTAACATGGCATAACATGTGACAGTGAATATTACGTGACATGCAATACATGTAACAGATGCATACTTAACTTAACATGACATACTTGCAATGTATAGTAGTGTATAGCAATACGTGACAGAATATCTTATGTAACAGATTAATAATTCATGACAGAATAAATTCAGTGTAACAGATAAATATGTAATGACTTGACATGACACATATGATAACATGTACACATATTTTAGTTCCCTTACTTATCACTCATACACATTAAACTGATAGTAAGCTAAAAACTAACTTACCTTGGTCTTCGCGCTTCTAGACAAAACTCAAGTGTGATCACGAGAAACTGAAAGTAGTGATTTTTAAAAATTAGAACTTAATCACTAACAATTAGGAATATGGAAAAATATCAACTTAGAGTAAAATTATCATTTTACCCTTTACATGTGGGAAAATGACCATTTTACCCCTAACTTAGGGATTTTGCATCCTAACTCTAAAAATCACCAAATTTACATACCTTATGTAAATTTTGTCTTAAACTCAAATATCAATTCAGAAAATTTTAAAACTAAACACAACCATAAAAACTCTACAGGGCCGAAACTTACAATGGTTATTTCCTTTGATTTTTGTTGTAATTCTTTCAAATTTCAAAACTCATGATTAAACCAAAATTCTTCTTATACTATACTCATAACATATTCCTAAGAATAATAATGTTTTGAATCATGAACAAAAGTCATCAAAATCACTAAAACCATACTTGAACTTTTTTGGTTTTTCTTCTAAGTTCAAAATAGATTTTTGTTTCTAACTTGTTTTGATCAACCTCTTGATCCATGACTTATAAAGATGTGATCTTTAAACCAAAACATCACATGGTTTAAAAGAGTGTCCCAAAACAGATCCAAGTTTCAAACTCAAGATCAAATAGTTAAACATCAACAAAAACATAAATTTAGCCAAGAACATCATCACTTTGGCCTAACCGAATATCTCCTTGCATAAAATTTCATATCCTCGAAATTGACATCAAATATTTTCAAAATAACATTTTAACATGTATATAAGAGGCTTAGGATCTTCCAATAAAAATATCAAAGCCATTGGAATAAGATTAAACCATAAAAGATTTAAACTTTCTCAAAACATAAACTGTTTTTCCTCTTCTAGTTTCTAAGTTTCTAGATCTAAGAAAATATTTCACCAAAACTTTTAATCATGCAACAAATCCTCAACCCAAAATCATATACACATGTTAACAGTACTCCATAAAAATTTCGGACCAACCAAATGATCTCCAAATGGAATGAATAAAGTATCCACGTAAACTAGACTCCAAAAGACCAACTTTCATGAAGGGAACTTTGCGAGAAAATACTTACAAAAGCTTCGAATCAGGCGTGCAAGAGAGATAAGAAAAACTGTCCGAGAGTGTCTTTTGTGTTCTATGAAGGAAAAGTGCAAAGGAGGGTTGCTTTTCGTGGGAAGTGAACTGGAGAGTCTCTTACACAAGTTATGGAAAGTGATAGGACTAAAGGAAAGCTTGAGTGTTGCCCTTTTCTTCTCATAAAAAATCAATCCAAGATCTTTTCTCAAGGTGGAGTGTAAAAGTGAAAGAGTGAGGTGGCCCTTCTTTGTAAAATTTGGCCACCCAAGTGGGGGTACAAAACTTAGCCATAAAGCAATGCTACTGTGGTCAATTTCGTGGGCCTTTGTGGGCCTAAACCGAATGGGTCTAAATTTTGGGGTTTTAAGAGGGTTTGGGTTGCTATCAAGCCCAGATCCAATATCACTTGGCTCAATCAATTTTTCAAGGTTAACAAGGTTGGATAATGATGTTCTAACATAAATTTGAAGGATTAGTGGCATGTGGAAGTGATTTAATCAAGTGATTAAACACAATGCTAGAAATCGGATTAGAAAGGGTTTGAAGATCAACTTTAGGGTTTGGGGAAACCGTTTAGGGTTTCGGTTTCAACCAAGCTTTTGGGGTTTCAATTGGATTCCAACCATTTAGGATTTCGCTTGGATTGAAACCTTATTTGGTCTGGCACAATTTGATCAGATGAAACAAAGTTTTGCTTAAGTGGCATGATCTCACACCTTGATTCCTTCAAATCCAACAAACGTTCCTCATGGTGCCAAGTGTGGCTAAGATCTTGCCAAGTGTCTAAATAAAACTTCTCTAATCGAATTTGGACATTCCACACTGTGATTTTGAAACACTGCAATTGGCGCGCTTATTGAGATTGCTATTCACTCCGAAAAAGTGAATCATAAACTTAGCATTAAAAATTTCTAAATATTCATATTAACCTACAGTGAAAATCGTTTACCGAAATTAACCTTGAAGTGCTCCTAAAAATAATTTCACAGTTTCAAACAGGCCTTTCGTCCGAAAATATGAAAATAAACTTATTGCGCCATAAAATCCTAAATAATCAACTGAGTCTAATGGCGTAGACCATAATGTATTCTGGCAGTTCTAACTAACAAAAATAAATAAAACTCATATTTCTAGCACCATAGTGAGTGATAATACTGACTATGTTGACAAACTAAAACCTGAGCGATTGGTCGATTCGTAAAAACTTATAGGGTTTTCACGAGATTCCTAAAATCAATAGAAATTTCACCAATGAATTTCTAGCGGGCTGTTACACACGGACCTAAGCGCACCATAGTTTACTAGAATACTATTAGCGGCTCCACTTGTGGCTGCAGGATGTGGAGCCGGTACACAATCTCGCACACAAGGTTAAATGTATTGGTCAATATGATAAGTAAGATAAGTCATGCATGTCATAAGCATACATATGAATGGTAATATTCTTAAATTCTCAGCATGAAATGTTTTGCGAAAAACTTATGTTAAGTATGTTTACGGTATGATGACTAGGCTTAGATGGAGCAGTTGATTTAGTCCAATACTTGTTAGAATAAATTATCTTTATGACATATAGTTTATTTAGTTATTGAAGTTTTTTTATTTAATATTATTGGAGACATGTTTTATATAAAAAAAAATCGTTTTATGAAATAAATGTTTATTTTATTAAATCATGAAATCTCTTACTTAGCTATATTTATGCAAACACGTGCATCCCTAGACTACGGGAATAGGGTGTTACTACTTTATTATGAATTTGGCAAATTATCCTCAAGCTCTATCCTCAGAGATCTTCATTGCAGTACACAACAATAGGGAGAAATTCCTAGAATTTATTTTTCTATAATTTTAATAAATGTTGTGAAATTTTAACTATACTCGCAAGTGCACAAACCATACCGAAGTATAGTCTTGCAAGAACGAGGTCGAACCCACAGGTACTTGTAAAAACATAGGAAACAAATCAATTATAAACTAAATCAATTATACTCTAGTTCAGAAAAATGAGTTCTACAACAAAATAAGAAGTTAAGAACTAAACAATTAATTAACCAAAGCAAGAAAAGTTTAATTTAATAAACTAATCAAAATAAAAGAACTAATAAATTATGAAGATGTAAATTAATCTAAACAATGAATAAACTACTAAGAGAGAATAGCTAAGGTTTTGGAATCCACTTCATTAATTCATAGTAATATATTTATGATAATCGATTCTTCCCAAATATCTACCTGATAATCTAGAAATCAATCTTGTTATCATGGAAAATATCATTGTCGAAACCTCTTTTTTTAAGAAACTATCTAAAATATGTTTTTTCTTTGCTCAAAAATATAAAATCAAATCATTACTTGTATCTGTTAAAACAAATTACAAAAGATATTAGATTTTATTTTTAACAAAGTTATAAATCAGGTTCTCAACTGATTAAGATTATTCAAAATCATGAGGAAAATATGACTGATATATCAAGAACTTTCTCTCTCAATTGATATGAAGTAAGAATAATAGATTGTTAAACACTTAAATAATTAGGAAAAAATAAATCTCATAAATAATATTACTAATTTTCAATGTGTTTTCATCCTCAACCAGGTAAAACTTTAGCTAGACATGTTCATGAAAATAATCTGAACATAAATAAACATAAAAAAATTATTTGAAACAAAACTGAAGAAAAATAAAAATTACAGTGCTCTCAGAATGTAAAGATCGATGGTTGCAAAACTGGAGGTAGAATTCCAATTTTATTTTTCTTCTCTTTAGTCCTCTATTCTCTGTGGTGCTAAATCCCTTTTTTTTCTTTCTTCGATTTCGTCCCTTGCAGTATAGGTCCATTTATAGACCTTGAAGCCAGGTTTAGTTTTTGAAAAATGATAGACATACAACCTTTTATATAACTATGTTTTAAATGAGAGGTATTTTTGTAAAATAACTTATAAAAGTAACATCACTTTACATAAATACCCTCATTTTAAAACATGATTGTATAAATAGTTGTAAAAGGGGTTGTAAAGAAAATGATATATCCCTAGAATACTCTTTTTGTACATATATATATATATATAATTTATGCAATGGCTTGACCATAATCACTAGGGAAGATTATACACCATGAAGTAATATCATGCATGGAATATATATTTGAAAGTGATTCTGCAGCTTGTTGTGACCATTGGGATATTCTTTTACTAAAATCAACATGGAACTGTGTCATCTACCATATGCTGCAATAAAAAATTAACCCAACTTAGGATTATTGCCCCCCCCCCCCAACTTTCATACTGGTAGTAGTATTAATCTGTATTTTTTTGGATTATATTTTTCCCCATTCAAAGCTCAGGACCGAGTGTAGCGGCCACCAATTATGGGTATTGTTGATTCAATTTCCAACAATGCTAGCACGTGCTCAAACAACCTGCAACCAGAAGGAAAAACTTGAGGAACACAGTGGGGGATGCCTCTAATGCTCAAGTCAAAGACAAGTTAACATTTCTTAATGACTAATGAATCTCCAGTACATACTTGGTATGCTATTTATTTATAAGGATTGAGATGTCCTACTATGGCAAGACCTCTTTGGAGGCACGAGTCTCGGCTTCAAACTGGGCATGTTAGTTTCTAGAACATGAGTCAGGCATTGATAGCGTCCATCCGACATGGGTCTCTTGGTTAGATTTATCTTTTTGTAGATTCGTATCTCTTTGGGATATGGTTAGCTGGGTTTCCATGTTGGTGATGTCTTTCTAGGGTTTATCTCTGAGCCCTTACGATGTGTTTTGTAGTTTCATCCTTTAGGTTCCCACTTTCACGTGAAACTACCTTTGCTTACTAGCTAATCTTTCCTCTCCTGCCATACATATGTGTACCTAGCAGTTACCCCGCAAATGTTCGTCACATGTGTGTTGGCAGGAAATTCCTTTCTTTCCATGTCACCCATTTCAAATCATGTACCCTTCTTTGGGCACACGCCCTTTCCTCGTTGCACACATTCATTATTCGTTCCTTCTGTCTAACAGTTCACTTGACACCCTTTGATCCAACTCATCATGCAGTGTGAAATTCGAGGCACACCCATGGGCACAAGAGGTATGCCCCTATTGACCTCTCAGGGAAGTCCCAGCGGTTGCCTCCACTGACCCCCCCCTCGCCGAGGGATCAACTCGTTCTCTCACCAAGTATGGGAACTTCTTTCCTTGCAGCACATCTTTTGGTAACTTCTCCGGTGGTTCTTGATGTGCAAGCAAATCTCCGGCAACATAAGGCAGCCCCTTAGAAACCTAGCACCTGTTTAGAAATTTCAGTTCAGTAAAGAGGTAGGATACCAGTCGCCGTCTCCTCCTACACGCCATGAATTGTGTGAGACACTGTTTGCAAAATTCATCGAAGTTGGTGATTGAAGCCCGCCTATAAATTCTCGAACCATCATCTGGCCACACCTTCGAGAGTTGAGGTGAATGCCTGACATGCAATCACCCTAGGGAACCGTGTAAGATCATATGGGCCTTAAAGGTTTCCAAGTGTTCAACCAGGTCCTTGGGCTCTTTGTAGAGGTCCATTTATGAAACTTTCAATTTTAGGGGTAGAGGTACTGCCATGATCATTACGCTATGTGAGGACCCAGGTTTGTCTAAACATGGCCCATAGAATTCATTCTTGGTTGTCATGGCTTTTTAAGAGCCTTAATTACTTTTGAAGGCCTTAGAGTCTTTGATTTAGTGATTTGAGCCCAAGAGGGGAGTGACCCTAGATTGCCTTGTAATGTTCGGCCCTATTTAGAAACCCAGGCCCAATGGCTTTAGGTCCATGACCCAACCTTAGTCACTAGTGCCATGTGTTATGCATGTGTTGCACTATGAATCTGGTCTTGATAATAGGCTAAGGGGGAGAGAGAAGTGTAGGAAAACACCAAGAGGTGGCTTACACGCCTACCCTAGAGGACTTGCCACTTGTCAACATGCTAGAAACCTTCTAGAAGAATCATGGGACAAAAGGGACCTAGGAAGGCCAAAGGATTTTTGGCCAACTCATTTTCCCACACGCCTAGACCCTTGTTTGGCCTGATTTCGAGTTCCAAGGTAGATTTCTTGGAAAGGGAAGCCTAGGGAAGGGGAAGGAGGTTTTTTGGAAAAGATGCATGGGAAACTGAAAGTGGCACAGGCGTTTTTAGATTTTTGTTAGAATTTACCAAGTGTCAAGCATGCGTTAAGCTCCTAGAAGATTAGATGAAGGGACTCTTGTATCAAATGACAAATATGTCCTAGGATTTCAGCTATCACATTTCCAATGTACCTCTTCACTTGCCACTTGTCACTTAGGTTATTTTTAGACCAATGGCACATGAGGAGTCATCTTGGGAAGGAACAATAGAAAATGAAGCATCAACTTGGGAAGTGGAAGAGAGAGTGGACGGCTAGGGCAAGGCACACGCACACGCACACGCACACGCACACGCACACGCACATGCCACTGCCACTTGTCATCCATGCCAAAGATTGTTTGTTGGGAAAAGGAAGAGGCATGAGATGTTTTACAAAGATACCCTTGAAGAGATATTCACTTGCTTAAGGAAAGGAAGGGCATAAAGGGGACAGAAGGGATTTCAACAAAGGGAGAGGAAACCCTACACGCCACCCCAAGTGGTCCCTTCCCAATGCAAATCGAAGTGGGGATTCTAAGAGTCTTTTCGGCAAAAGAGAAAAGGAAAGGAGAAAACACTTGCCACTTGTCATCCATGCAAAGATTTTGGAAACAACCAAAGAGGGAAGTGAGGAGACTACTATAAAAAGGAGGGAGTACACGCCTATGGGCTTTTCCCTTGCCATTTTTCAGAATTCGCATGAACTCTCACTCTCTCCACACAATTCTCACATGTTCACTTGAAGATTCTCTCACTTTCTTGTATTTTCTTTCCAACCAAACAAGGAGGATTCCTTTCAAGAGAGGATTTCGGCACCTTCAAGGATAGACAAGGTAAGGATCGGTTTTCTCCTAGTCTTGCACACACATGTCACTTTCTCAACCCAAAAATGAGATTCAAATCTCATAAAACTTCGAGAATGGTGAGACACACACTTTTTCTACCCGTTTTCTTGGAAAATGACTTAGGGTTTTTAAGAAACCCTTGAAGCCGAATAGTGGGGGGGAGTTCATCCTCTATGTTTTCGACCACCACATGTATTTTTGTTTTACTTTAGGTTTTTTTTACTACATGAATGGAATAAAGGGGTTTTTGACCTAAGAACTCAAAAAGCCGAGTGGTTTAAGATTAAGTGATGCCCTAGAAACCCTCACACACTCAAGAACACGAAATAGGATTCTTAAACACTCTTTCTAATGTAGTATATTCGGATTTACAGCTTGCTAGTATTTCTTTACGCTGATTTTTGTAAGTATACACTCAACTTACTTTTGGTTAATATTTGTATATGATTGTGTAAATCCTTTCATTGTTATGTTTGCTTTGTTTGCTATTTCTTATTTGTTTGTTTGAATATGCTTATATGATCTTGGAATATGAATATTACATTGTCAAAACCTCGCCCCGGGAAGGGCGGGATCGCAATGTACATACCTGCCCTTTTCTTTTCATTTTCTCTTTCTAATAACATGCGATCGACATGGACATGACACACGTGCACTTTAAATTTCTAATCTAATCAAGAGAACACCTGATAGACATTCTATTCGAACATTCATCCATAAAAGACTCTCAGAGTCCATACGTTCTTAAAAACATAACCCATCGTCCATAAACATAACTGTTCTAGTTAGGGAAGATCCTAAGCTTCTGCCTCTCCCTCTGCAGTAATGCCTTGCTCCCTAGCCTTTTCATCATTATCTGGACGTTTAAAACATTTAAAATAAAAGTGAGTCGAATACTCAGTAAGTAGTACACCATGCAGTGAACATACTAGGCATCTATTCTTTTTCTTTTGAAAAAATGCATACATAAACATTTAGCTAATTCTTGACAATGCTTTCATGCATAACAGTTTAAGGGATAAGCCATACTTTCATGCATAAACATTTAAGAAATAACTATGCTTTCATGTATAAACATTTTAAGAAATAACCATACTTTCATGTTTCACTTTCTTTGGCCGGTACACACTATTACGCACCGTGTGTTGGGGTTAGCGGTCTTCCTTTGGACCTGGATTCCGCCCGTAGCCATAGGTTGGGAATCCCTTTCAGTCAGGGGGCAGCACTGGGTGCACTACCAGTACTACTTACCCAGCATTGCAATCTGCCCATTCCTTTGGTACCCTTTTCGTTCATATAGCCGTTACGTATTTTCATACAATAAAACATTCATTCATTCAGTCATTTCTTTCTTTCTTTCTTTCATGTCTGTACTTTTAGTCCTTTTCATTTAACTGTTCATTCATGGAAAACGTCGTTTAAAAGTATGAACTTAAACATCATCTTTTCATCTAACAGTGCATTCATGAACAAAAACATCATTTTAAAAGCATGGGCTTAAACATAATTCTTCATGGCATCGATAAAGCATCAGTTCATAGGGGCAATTTAACATCAGTTCATAGGGATATCTCAAAACGTTTTCCTCGCGTCATTTAAAGCATCAGTTCATAGGGACATTTTAAAACACTTTCTTCACGTCATTGAATGCAACGCTTAAAGCATAAGGCATGAGACGTTCCTTTCCTTTCCTTTGAAATCAAAACATTCTCATCATCTTTCTTACTCCGATGCACTTGCATTTTTTTATGAAAAGATACATTTTCATGCTATACTACATATAGGAATAATCAATAAGTTTATTGAGAGAGCATGTATGGAAATCTCATGACTTAGAACCTACATGCATGCATTACCTTATACACATATACACAATTATAATCGATAGGGTGCTTAACAGGGGCTATCAAGAAAGGGCTTGTACATACTATATTCATTTACTCTTTCCTTTAGAAGAACATTTGAGAAGAGAGAGAGACATTCTTTCATAAGGGGAACTTGGTGCAAGAAGCATGGTCATAACTACTTACCTCTATGCTCCTCGGTACTTCCAACGTCAATATAGGTCCTATTCCAATAAATGGCATAAGCGTGTTAATACTTATACAATATTCTGTAACCCTCCCTTTAAAAGAGAAAGCAATGATATTATGATCTAACGTCCCTCCTATACTTAACATTAACCCAAATGACTACTCATCACCTCAACTTACAAGAGAAATAACTTGAATATTAAGACATGCTAGCTGTCCACAGGAAGGCTATTTTAAAAGCTTACATGAAAAGTAGTTAAGAATTCATAGGCTTCAAGCAAGGTCTTTTTGGTTCAAACTCACTTTGGGTTGTGGACATTAAGAGATAAAATCTGGAAATTCTCAACAATGGGCTTTAAAATAGATTTAGGCATCTCAAGTAGGCTAAACAAGCTTATGAAACATGCCCTTTAAATCAACTTGTGGTCTCTCATTATAAAAAGGTTAGCTTATCAACATTTTTGGACTCTTGGGTTAGGTAGAACTTAACCAAATGAGGGACAATATAAATGGGCTATTTTTACTCCAAGACATGGTATGACAAGGACCTAGGAATACTTGGACAGCTTTGCATATCATAATATATCATGTACAATTAATCTCTTATATCTAAACTAACTAAGCTATAACCTATTCACATAAGCAATATTTAATTAGTTTAGATAAAACCTCCCATTAAAATTAAAGTAGCATAAAGTATGGCAAAGTTACCCATTAAGAAACTTTGAAACCTTTAAACACTTAAGCTTATGATTTACTCACTTAATAGCTTTTTAAAAGCAAGATATAAAATTATAGAACCAAGCAAAATCTCTAAACCAAACCTTTAGCATCCTAAAAATAAATTACCAACCAAACCTCAACACAAGACACATGGTACCAACATATATAAATTTAAAATCACTTTAATCATCACCTATGATTAAACCAAGTTTAATAGCAAAATAGCATTTTCGAAATATAGGAAAATACATAGCAAAACAGCCATAGTACCATTCGGTTTGGGCCAAAAACAGGGCATACATATTTATTTTCAACATAGGAAATTAAACACATCAAAACACAAGCTAAAACAACTTAGTAAGCTTCCAAAATCACACTAAAATCAAATTAGTCAAATTAGAATTTTTACCTTAAGCTCTTAGCTCCTTTCAAAACACAAGTGGAAGACCAAATAGAGGTATAGCCGTGTGAATGCAGAGCAACACGATATCACTGTTTTAAACCCCAAAACCAAAACATCAAAAGTCATCAAAAGAAAACCCACTTGATCAACCATGGCTAAATTCGAAAGACACAAAGGAGAATGATTAAGGGTACTCTTACCTTGCTATTTTCCTCTTGAGAAGAAGGAAAAATGGATGCTTGGCTTGAAGGAGATGAGAGGAGTTTGGTTTCTTGAATAACAAAAGAGAGGGGAAGAAGAGAGGATCGGCTATGGCTTTTTCTTGGAGAGAAGGATGAAGATTCTTTCTTCCTTGGGTGATAGGCCGACGTGTAGGAGAAGAATACATTAGGATTTGTTTTATTTTTTTATTTCTTCTCTCTTTTTAACTTGCCTTCGACGATGGGTGCTAGGAAAAAGAAATTTAGTGGCTTGTACGGGAAGCTTACGGGTGAAATGAGCTGAATGGCTTGCCTTAGAAGCCTATGGGTGCAAAAGCTTAATGGCTTGCCTTATAAGCCTACGGGTGAAAAGAGATTTAGTCTCTTTGGTCAAAGCTTATCACATAAGCTTGGGAGATGGATGGTGGAGATCTATCTACCTCAATCATGCTTTTCACCTACCAATCCAATGGTAGAGAATAATTGGTCCATTTCTTAAATAAATAAAATTAAAGGGCTTAAGGAAAAATATTTCAAAGTCTTAAAAATAATACCCTTGATTTCTTTTAATAAATCAGATTTTAAAAATAAAGCATACTCATCTTAAAATAAAATAATTAAAAGTAATAAAAATATTTATCTCAAAATTATTTAACTTAATGAATTAATAAAATGACATAAGGACCTACGTAGTAGAACTCCGGTATTACATACATGAATGGTATGATTCGGTTTTAAGATGAAAATGGCAAGAATGTTCAATGCATGTTTCTGTTTTAAGAAAAACATTGTGGTTTATTTGTGTTACTTGATGATTCAGCTATACCATGTCTTAGAAGGTTCGGATCTTGGCCAAATACCATGATTTTATATTTCATTTGGTTATGCTTTGATTTCTAAGCAAATATGTTTGAAGAAGAAGCATGTTCAAGTGATGATTCTTCATGTTTTTGCATCTATATGTTTCGGCCAAGGCCCTTTTTCATGGTTCATGTATGTGTTTTGATATCTCATATAGTTTATGTTATCACCCTATGAAATGAACATGTTATGCTTGGTTATTTCATGCACGGCATTTCACATGTAATATGCCAAGTTTAAGTAAGCATGTTGTAAGTCTCATGTCACATGCATTTGGGGGAAAAGTGTTTTCAAATAGTGTTTTCAAAGAAAATGGTTTAAAAGTTTTATCACCACCCCAAGTGCTAAGGCAGGAGAATGTCCTAGTGGAACTCTGTAACACCCCACTCCTTCCTTCTTACATACGCTTCTTCTTTCTGACGTACATTCCTTCCTTCTGATGTAAGCAAATTCTAAGGGTAGAGATTATGTGAATTGTCTGCCCCTTCTATCTAGCGACTGCGAGCCTCGTCATGTGTGCTGAACCATGATGGCGTGTTTCAAAAGATATCTTGTGACTTCTAACGCACGCCCAATGTTTTAAATGTGTTGGAAATACTTATAAGAAGTATTTCAAGTGTTATTGAACCAAACTTGATTTTAAATACGACAATTATAATATTCTTGAAGAGCTCCAAAAATATTATAATTGTTGGAAATCATTTTAATATCATTATTAAAATGATTTCAACTATTTTAAATATTATGAGATTTAAATTATGTTGAAAGTTTTAATTAATTAAATGATTTTATTCTTTTAAATATCTTAAATAAGACTTCATCATTTTATTAATGATGAAGAAATATTATTTTATAAACTATAATTTAGTTAAATAACATTCTACCTTTATTCTTCTATGTGCTTTTAATTAAATTAACGTTTATGCATTTTAAATCAGTGTTTGAGGTCCGTCGTTAGATCGTTGCGTAGATCCCCAGACGTTGGGTTTTAGAATAAAACCATAGCCCCTCTTCCTTCTCCCTCACTTTTCCCTCCCTTCTCTCTCTCCTCCCGTTCTCCCTCACTGGCACCACCTCACTCCGGCGAGTCCCCCCACACTCCGGTCTCCCTCTCTCACATCGCAGTCCTCCGGCGCCACCACCTCCACGATAGCCTCCCCTCCCACCGGGCATCCTCCTCCAACAAGCTCGGCCTCCATCTCCCCTTCGTCTTCTACCTCGAAGTCCACCTCCTCCATGCACTGGTTCTTACACCCACGGTGGAGCTCCACTTCCTATGGCCACCGCACCACCACCGGGACCTCCCTTGGCCACCGACCACCTCTCCCAACCATCCCCACGTCCAGCCGAGCCACCATGCATGCTCAGCTTCCCTCACTCTCTCACGGATGCCCACTTCCCCTTAGGCCACCTCCACCACCATACGCCACCACCCATGGCGTGTGACCACCCTCTCCGGCATCCTCAGGCCACCACCGACCCATCCCAACCACCCCATGGCCCCGATCTACCACCTATGCTCCCTCACTCTCCCTCACTCTCTCACGACATCTCACCCTTTCACACACGGCCAGTTTCCCCTCCACCACCGTGGACCGCCGTGCCACCACCACCGAGCCTCCACGGCTCCACCAGTAGCTTCCCTTGACCTCCCCTTAGCCGAACCCTAGGTCCAAACCACCACTTTTATGTGGTGGGCAACCACTACACATGGTGGACAGTCACTGCGCGTGACTGATCGCCACTGCACACGGCCAGATCCGTCGTGCTACGCTCCTTGCCACCATCACGAGGCCACCATGAGCCCTTCCAAGACCACACTTAGCTATCCAAACGCCCAAATAGCCACTGTACGTGGGTTAGCCGCCACATACGACCCTTCCCACATCATCGACTGTAACGATCAGTGAGCAATGCATGGGTTATCCTGTCGATGGTATAACCCTCTATCCTTCATTATTTATGTTATTAGTTGCTTGGTTAGGTTGTGGACTGTACTGTTAGTACTATGGAGTTGTTGTATTGTATGGAGATGTGATGTGCTGTGTATGTGAAGTGTTGGGCGTATCTGTGTAGTGTGCTGTGAAGTGTTGTGGACTGTGCTGTGAAGTGTGGTTGTGGAGTATGTACTATAATGGTGACGTGGCGCTGTGTGGAATGGGAAGAGTGCACGTAGAGTGTACTCTGTGTGGCGTAGCGTGTATGAAGGGAGTACACGTGGAGCGTACTCCAAATGGTAGAGTGATGCATCATATGGCGAGTATGCCATAATGGTGATGTGGCATAGTGTGTATGAAGGGAGTGCACGCGGAGTGTACTCCATGTGGTGGAGTGATGCACTATATGGCGGGTACACCATAATGATAATGAGCATGAGCGTGGTGAGTAGTGTCGGGAACTGTGGAGCAGTGTCCCGAAGTTGTTATGGTGTGGCCTGTAGTCTGAGGTGGCAGGTGTCACCGTATTTGACTTATGGCTGGGAGTACAGGTGAAGTAGCAGAACAAGTGTAAGAGTACACAGCGGAAGCATGACTGGAGAATGTCACGAAGTGACATGACTATTGATTGTCGTGCTTGTGATGGGTGAGGAGTTAGTGTAGGAATGGGGTAGCGGAAACGTGACAAGATGTCACGGTGTGTCAGGAGTACGTGAGGGGCCGTAATCGTAATGAGTTAAGAGTTGGCGTAGAAATGGCATAGCGAAATGTTGGGTGACGTGACACGGTCACGGTGTAGCTTGGGAGTAGTCTCGAGCTTATGACGTGACGTGAGACGTAGTTATGAATGGAGACGTAGCTATGAATGACGTGACGTGAGACGTAGCTTGGGTAGCATAAAGTGTCATGCTAGCCGGGTTAAGAGAAGGTTGGTATCGATAAAGGGGTAAGGTACATGTGTAATCTGGTTAGACACCTGTGCCGGACGGATTCACCACATGAAATGGATAATCTGTCCTAAGCATAGTTACACGGTGCTTAAGTGTCAGAGTTAGCTTAGAGCCGTGTGGCTCGTATGGATATGAATGAGGATTAGTGTGACGCCCCCAAATTCCGCTTGGGATCGGACGGACATTTGAAGCGTCGAGACATGCAACACAAGATTACCTGCCTCCGTTCATGACATATAAGATGCAATGTTCCTAGCATGCATCTAGCATTATGCAATATTCGCAGCTGGTAATTTTTTTTCTTTAGCAATAATATGCACCAAACTAAAATATCCCAAATACTTAAAACATACTTCATACTTAACGACATACAAAGCAACTAAGATCACAACAATAGTCCATATGGTTGTAATCAAAAGAGTGCTGGAGATTAAACTCCACAAATACAAGTAGTAATTTGAAGTAACTACTGTACTACCATCTACGTCGCACCGTCGTTTAGTCGACCGTTTCTAGATGGTCGATTCCCATTTCTCCTTCAGATACTGTAACAAAATCTACCATTCGGGGGGAATGGTAGTTGGGACTACCACAGTGAGATTTGATTACAAATCTCAGCAAGTTAACAGGAAACTTCCACACAGGTTAATGACGCATGCATGGCAATAAAAGCATGAATGCATAATCAATTCAATAGAAAACATAACATGTCTTGGCATAACATGGCATGAAATAATAAGCATAACGTAACTTGATATAACTTGGCATGAGCTGACATTACTTGAACTGGAACTTAAACTTAACTTGACGTGACATGACATATACGTGAACTTAAAACATAACATGGACTTGAAACATAGCATGTACGTGAACATGCATAATTTGAACATGAACATGAAAATAACATAAACCTGAACATAACTGGAGAGCTTCTTACACAAGCTATTTAAAGTGATATGACTGAAGGAATGGTTGAGTGTTGGCCTTTTCTTCTCATAAAAATCAGACCAAGAGCTTTTCTCAAGGTGGAGTGTGAGAGTGAAAGAGTGAGGTGGCCTCTTTAGCTTTGTCTTTCAAGAACCTTCTAGGCCCTTCTTGTAAAGATCTGGCCAGCCAAGTGGGGGTACAAAACTTAGCCATGAAGCAATCCTTTGGTGACCAAATTCGTGGGCCTTAATGGGCCTAAACCGAATGGGCCTAAATTTTGGGGTTTAAAGAGGGTTTGGGTTGCTATCAAGCCCAAATCCAATATCACTTGGTCCAATCAATTTCTCAAGGTTAACAAGGTTGGATAATGATGTTCTAACGCAAATTTGAAGGATTAATAGCATGTGGAAGTGATTTAATCAAGTGATTAAACACAATGCTATAAATCGGATTAGAAAATGTTTAGAGGCCAACTTTAGGGTTTTGGGGAAACCGTTTAGGGTTTCGATTTCAACAAAGCTTTTGGGCTTTCAATTGGATTCCCACCATTTAGGGTTTCACTAGGATTGAAAACCTTTTTGGTCTGGCACAATTTGGTTGAGCAGATGAAACAAGGTTTTGCTTAAGTGGCATGATCTCACACCTTGATTCCTTCAAATCCAACCAACATTCCTCATGGTGCCAAGTGTCTAATATTATTCACTAAGTGTGGCTAAGATCTTGCCAAGTGTCCAAATAAAACTTCTCTAATCTTTGGACATTCCACACTATGATTTTGAAATACTGCAATTGGTGCGCTTACGAGGTTACTATTCATTCCGAAAAAGTAGTCATAAACTTAACACTAAAAATTCCTAAACATTCATATTAACCTACAGTGAAAATATTAACGAAACATCGAAGTGCCCCTAAAAATAATTTCACAATTTTCAACAGACGAAATTATGAAAATAGGATATCAAAATTCTAAATAATCCACTGAGTCTAATGGCGTGGAATGCATTTTGACACTTCTAACCACCACAAATAAATAAAACTTATATCTCTAGCACCTAAGTGAGACAGACTAAAACCTATGCGATTGATCGATTCGTAAAAACTTATGGGGTTTTCACGAGATTCCTAAAGTCAATAGAAATTCCACCAATGAATTTCTAGCGGGCTGTTACAATTAGTGTGAGCTAAGATGCATGAAAGTAGTGACTGGTGTATTGTCTAGAATTGGGATGCGTGACTTAGTCGGTCTGAGTCATGCATTGGGATGTGGTTAGTAAGAAGAGTAAGACGAAAGTCCTAGTGTCTTAGTCCTAAGGTGAATCATGGGTTCACTTTAGTGGATGGGTACTCAAGGTAAGACCTTAAGTTTGGAAGAGGTAGTAACCGTAAGTGGTCCTCGAAGGGTTTAGCATAGTAAAGGGCAAGTAAGAGCACGTGATATAGAAGGAGAGTGTTCCAAGTGAAGCCTAGTTCTATTTCTAGTTTAAGTTGCTTATGCATTAGATAGAGAATGACGCTAAGGTTATGTGTATGCATGTAGGTTGACATCTGACACGCACATGAATGGACTGCATGGTATGAAAGTAGCATGGAGTCCAGGTAAGTATTGCGTTCATACCCTTCTAGAGTTTTCTAAAATACAAGAAATGAAAACGAAACGCTTTTCCTTTAAGATGCTTTACGAAAAGACATGAAAGACGTTTTACAAAAGAAAATGCTAAGTGTTCAAAGGTATACGTATGTACGGCCCTCCTTGGCAGCCCCTTTTTACGCAACTAAAAGTATTAATTGTACGCATGTGAATGGATGACTATATGCAGTATCTATTGTATGTATTTTCGAAGAAAAGAAAAGAAAGTCGAGGTGTGTGCCACGAGCTTTAAACTGATGTTTTGATTTACGCGAAGAAAGTGTTTTAAAATGTCCCTATGAACTGACATTTTATGGATGCCATGAAAGATGATGCTTTAAATGATGCCATGAAAGATGATGTTTAAGCCCATGCTCTTAAATGACGTTTTTCTATGAACGAACTGATTAAATGAAAATGACTGAATGAAAGAAAATGATTGAACTGAATGAAAGGACTAAAATGAAATGAACGTTTACTGTATAAAAATACGTAACGGTCATATGAATGAATGAAAATGGTACCAATGAATGGGCAGATTGCAATGCCGAGTAAGTAGTACTAATAGTGCACCCAGTGCTGCCCCTGACTGAAAAGGGATTCCCAACCCGTGGCCACAAGCGGAGTTCGGGTCCAAAGGAAGACCGCTAACCCTAACACACGGAGCGTAACCGTGTGTACCGACCAATAAAAGTGATAAGAATGAATGGATGAATGCATGAATGCACGAACTCTTTAAGAAATGAAGGCACTGACGGGAGACACGTTTACGAAAAGAAAGCTCCTTTTTAAAAGAAAAATCCCGTCCAGTGATGTTTTCAAAATTCAAAAGAACGCACGTATGCACGTATGCATGCATGTATAGTATGTATGGTATGATGAATGCATGAATGAAAACCTTTGTTATATTTTAACTGTATGAAGTAATGCTTACGAGTCATCGACTCATTTTAGTTTTTATGTATGCCCTCCCCCCACAGGAACTGAATGAAGTACGCGTCAGGACGGACACCCCATAAGGGGAAGAGCACGGAAGTCTAGGCGTGAGTGTTAAATGTATGAGAGACCTTTTTATTGTTAAAATTAATGTTTTCCACTATAGACCTCTTTTATTCTCAAAGTACATTTTATTTTATAAACGTAGAGTCTTGCACCCTGGGTATGGAAGCAAAAAGTTTTAAATCGGACGGTAATTCCCGTCGTCCTTTCTAAAATCATTTTATAAAAAGTCTCACCACAAGGACGGGCGTTACAAACTACTCTGTCCACTCTGGAGTACTTAAGAATAGAGTGGTAACCCCTAGGTCAACAAAGTATCGTCGACGAGCCTCGAATGGGTTCCTTTCAAATAATGCCGGAGCGAGGAAGCGTCTAATGCTAGTGGGTGCATGAGGCATGTAACCTAACGAAGTAAGGTCGAGTTAATATGAATCTTTGTTTATGACATATTCATCACGGTGCACGGACCGTGGATGGTGTGGTAACTAATAGGATCACGTGGTGCTAAGGGGAACCGTGTTGTGTCCACCCTCTGAACAAGAATAAGAGCTTATGTGATAAGGATCACTCGATGCAAATATTTTGATATGTTCTAATAAGGCAAGTTCTGATTAAGATCATGTGAATAAGAAGAGTTAAGAAATTTTTCTGAAAAGTTATGTATTGTTACAAGTAAAGTTCTCGTCAAGTACATGTCCATACACGCATTTCATGATATACCTCTTGTATGCTTGTGTTAACTGTGGTATGTTGTGTGATTATTTGCTGAGATTTCTTGAAATCTCATTGTGGTAGTTTTCACTACCATTCCCCAACCGGAATGGTAGAAGTTGTTACAGGTGTAGTAGACGATGCCCATGACCAAGGGGAAGAGAACGGCACCTCCTCCTCTGGAGAGGATCGTGCCTAAGATGGCTGCAAGTCGGCCTGAGCCCTCCATCCTAGACAATTCTAGGCCATCGACCGAGAGATCTCTGGAATACATGAGTTCATTGTGAAATTCAGGCGGCATAACAATCGGGACAAAGATAAGACCTTGGAAAAGTGTGAGAAGCCCAAACCCTCTTGAAGAGAACAGGAACCTAAGTTATTTTGTGGAAAAAGAAAAAGATGGGACTTATGGTCTTAGACCTCAACTTTTGCGGAACTATGTTTTGTAGAGGTCCCGTGTTTTGGGAGATTTAAACTATACTCTATGATTTTTGGATGCTATATCTTTATGATACATGTTTATGTTTTGGACAATGTTGGGATATGATATTAGTACGGTGCCATGTATTTTGTATTTGCTTATCGCACTACTTAGATTATCTGACCTTTACTATTTTCTTCGGCTACGTTATTGCATACTGCTAGTGTACTTAGGTGCATAACATATTATCTGTCATTTACGAGGGGTGTGTAGCCTTGTGTTACATGTCCCGGCATTTCAGTCACCGTCCAATCCCAAGCGGGGGCTAGGGGCTCCACACGCTACACAACAAGTTTGTGCTATTGAGTAGGTTATCAACTAATGACGACGTTCTCACTCACTTTTCCATCTCCTCATATTTATCCATGAGATCTTGCAGACTATAGTGCATCCCCTTCTTCTCTTCCTAGTCGTTTGCAGTTGGCCCATCTTCGCTTTGAGACTCCTCATCAAGTTGGTTGTTTCGATTATGACCTGCATCCCCTTAGACCTCTGCATCTTTTTACTTCACGGCCTCGTTCTCCCTTTGCAAGGCCTCTATCTCCTGCGTCTTCTTTTGCAGCCTTTTCTCCATCTTCATAAATCTTCTTTCTACTTTATCTTTCACCTGTTTGGCCAACTTAGACGCTTCCTGGCCGAAAATGGTATGAGAGTGCATGGCTGCTAGCATACTAGATCTCACTTCACAAATAAATCTCCAAAGATCCCACATACAACACCAAATTGTTGATGCGATTTCCAATGATGCTTGCAACGAGCTCAAACGGGCTGCAACCAGAAAGGAAAACTTGGAAAACCCAGCAGAGTTTGCCTCCGATGCTTAAGTCAAAGAGGAGTTAATCTTTCTTAATGATTAATGAATGAATGAATCCCTAGCACATATCTAGTATGCTATTTATAAGGATTGAGATGTTCTACTATGGCAAGATCCCTTTGGAGACACGGACTCTCAGCTCCCAATTGGGCATGTTACCTTCTAAAGCATGATTAGGTCATTGATAGTGTTCTTCGGCGAGGGTCTCTCACTCAGATTTATCTCTATAGATTCGTATCTTGTTGGGATACGGTTAGCTAGGTTTCCATGTTGGTGAAGTCTTTCTAGGGTTTATCTCTGAGTTCGTACGGCCCGTTTTGTGTAGTTTCATCATTTAATTGCCCTTTATCACATGAATGAAACTACCTTTGCTCGGCTTTTGCTCGATAACTAATCGCTTGCCATATATATATATATATATATATGTGTGTGTGTGTACCCAACATGTACCTCAGTTTTCTATCCCTGATGAAACCAAGTTCATGGGTACATCAGTTATGACGGACTTATATGAATGTTTTGCTTGCTAGAATCTTCTTCGCTCATATTCTTTTTGGAGGGATTGGTACTCTCATATTATCTCATATAGTTGAGAAAGCTATCATTGTTAGAAAAATGTTAAAATATAATATAAATAATTAAATCTACCGAAGCTAGTTCCTATCAGTTGAAACTTTTGATATAATTAGTAATTTCATATGGTACAAGAGTAAAAGTCCTAAGTTCAAATGCTGACTGTGATGCCCCCAAATTTCGCTTGGGATTTGGTAGACTCTGAAGCATCAGGACGTGCAATACAATGTTACCTGTTCCTGTTCATGACAAATAGAGATGTTGGACCTAGCATGCATCTAGCAATATGCAATATTCACAATGGAAAATTTTTTTCTTGAGCAATACTATGTACCAGATATGACATATCCCAAACTATAACATAAGTATACTTCATGATCACATAGTAAAAGACATCTAAAAGTTACAATGCTTGTCCAAAAGATATGTAACAACACGTGTACTAGAGACAACACTCCTTAATTGTATAGTAATAAAAAGAGCTTAAGAAATAAGCTAGCTCAATAAGTCATTCGTGCAACTGTGCTAAGATAGCCATGATCCTATCTAAAAATTGGAGCTTTGAAGTGATAAGTTCCTCGTCGTCGCGTCGTGGCCTAATCAACCTCCTCCAAGTGATCATCTGCTGGCTTTCCAGTTCCTAACACACGATCTACCATTCTGGGGGGAATGGTAGTTGGGACTACCAAGTGAAATTTGATTACAAATGTCAGCAAGTTAACAACCAACTTAAACTAGCAGTATATACATGCATGCAAGATAGTAAAAAGGCATGAATGCTGACATGAATATGAATGACATTGACAGGACTTGGCAAATGACATGTGCTGACATAACTTGAAAACTAACATGAACTGAAAACAGAACGTGATTTGAACAAACATGAACTGAACATGAAACTAACCATGAACTTAGAATCTTGTTCAAATAATAAACTGGTTAATTAAATATGACATGTGCTTGACTGAAAATATGTGACTAAACATATGGACGTGACATGACTTAACTGAACTTAACTTAACATGAACTGAAACTGACATGAACATGACATGAATTGAATGTGAACTGAAAATGCTTAACATAAACTGAACGTGACAAGGTGTGATAACCCAAAACTTAGCTAGATTTCATTCATAATTATTTTCGTTGCCTTAGTATTATTTTAGGGCCATGAGAATAGGTCTAGTTGGATAGAGGTCTTGGACTTGTAGGTAGTAACCCAAGCCCAAGAGACGGCCAACCAAGCCCATGTATACTCGGCTACCATAAGAAAATCCAAGCCCAAAAACCCTAGAAACCCATAGCCCATGACCAAAGCCATTGCCACTAGTACCATGTGTCATGCAGACATAGCACTATGTATCTGGACATGATAGTGGGGCTAAGGGAGAGAGAGAAAAGTGTTTGGGAAGCCAAAGGAAGGCATGCACGCCTACACCATGCCATTTGTCAAATGTTTGAGTTCCAAGATTTGATTTCCATGGGAAGTGGCGCCTAAGGAAGACAAAGGGGATTCTTTTCAAGGGATTTGCATAGGGAAACCCAAGGGACAAAGAGGAGTTTCGGTTGTCCCACACCCACACACCCATTCAAGTGTTTTCTTAAGATTTTTCCACTTGTCAACGATGCAAGGAGTTTCTAGAAGGCCACCTAGGGAAGGAGCACTAGAAGATGAAGAATCATCATGGGATTTGGAGAAGGAAGTGGACGGCTAGGGCAAGGCACATGCCTATGCCATGTGTCACACATTCAAAGCTTCACTTTTTGGAAGATGAAGGGACTTGGTGATTGTTTTACCTTTCGTCCCTAAGGTACATTGCATCTAGAAAAAAATGGAAGGGACTTAGAGGACAAAGGGTTCGGCCAAGGCAAAGGAAAGGGAGCAGAAACTTTGAGGGCTTAGATCCTCCACACAATCGGTCACCCACACGAACTACACACATGTTCAAGATTTAGCCACGAGTCAAACAAAATTTGAATGGTTTTCATGTTTAAAAACCCTAGAACCGAATGGTTTTGAAGTCTCTAAGAACAAGTGACAACCTTAGAAAACCTCACACACTCATGCAAACGGATTAGGGTTTGAAACCTTGTTCTAACGAGTTGTACATCCAATTTATAGCTTGTTATTGCTTTCTCGAAGGATTTTTGTAAAGATAACACTCAACTTAGTTTGGTTAACATGCGTATATATTTGCGTAAATATTTCTTTGTTATTGTTACCTTTGATTGTTGATCTATGTTTTTCTTGGTTGAATATATTGTTTCAACTTTGAATAAGGTCATGAAAGATGTTATATGATTCGAATCTATGTTGGAAATGCCATGATTCACATGCACATGTTTCGGTCTTGCATGAGGTTATGTTGATGTTTCATATATCATGAAGATTCGGTTATTTTAAGTTTATGTGTTTCAGATTTTTGTAAGGTTGCCATGATTTCATGTTTCTTTCACCCTTGTCAGGACTTTTATCTATTATGCTTCAAGTTTGGAACATGTTAAAGTGAAATCTCTCCATGTTGCATGCCTTTGATGTTTCGACCAAGTCATGTTCTTCTATGTTTTTTTTTTTTAAGAAAGGTACCCTAATTTTGTTAATTGCCTTCACTTATGGCGGAGGAATACCATGGTAACAAATCAAGACCCATGGGATTTATAGATATTCAAAGAAAAAATCATCCCATGTGTCAAACTTGAAAAAACAGCCTATACAATAGCCTAAACCAATAAAACCAAGAAATAATATAAACAAGCCTATCATAAAAGTTAGACAAATAAAACTAAAAATAAACCAACAAGATCTAGTAAAAACGTAATGAAGGTAGCCTAGAATAGTCCATACGAAATTTGAAGGTTTCTCATGTTTAAAAACCCTAGAACCGAATGGTTTTAAAGTCTCCAAGAACAAGTGACAACCCTAGAAAACCTCAGACACTCATGCACACAGAGTAGGGTTTGAAACCTTGTTCTAACGAGTTGTACATCCAATTTACAGCTTGCTATTGTTTTCTCGAAGGATTTTTGTAGTAAACACTTAACTTGGTTTGGTTAACATGGGCATATATTTGTGTAAATCTTTCTTTTTTATTGTTACCTTTGATTGTTGATCTATGTTTTGCTTGCTGAATATCTTGTTTCGACTTTGAATAAGATCATGAAAGAGGTTATATGATTTGGATCTATGTTGAAAATGCCATGATTCACATGTACATGTTTCGGCCTTGCATGAGGTTATGTTGATGTTTCACATATCATGAAGATTCGGTTACTGTAAGGTTATGTGTTTCGGGCTTTTGTAATGTTGCCATGATTTCAGGTTCGTTTCACCCTTATCAGGACTTTTATCTATTATGCTTCAAGTTTGGAACATGTTACATGCCTTTGCTGTTACGGCCAAGTCATATTCGTCTATGTTCATGAAGTTCTTTTGATATTTCATAAGTCCTATGTTATCATGCCATGATTTGAATATGTTACGCTTGATGATTTCATTCATAGCATCTCATGTGCCACATGTCTAGTGTAAGAAGGAACACGTCTTAAGTCTCATGTCACATGCATTTGGGTAAATGGTTCTTTTTAAAAAGAAAAATAATAGTGTCTAAAAATGTTTTATCACGACCCCAAATGCTAGGACAGGAGAATGTCTTGGTGGAACTCTTCTATCCACTCTGGAGTGCTTAAGAATTGTGTGGTAACCCCTGGGTTGACAAAGAACTGTTGGTGTGCCTCGAATGGATCTTTTTGGAAAGGATGCCGGAGTGAGGTAGAACCTAACGCTAGTGGGTGCCATGACTAAGGCTAATAACTCGATGAAGTACTGTCGTGCTATAATAAATATGAATAAGACATATTCACCATCGTGTAGGGATCGTTAGTGGTGCGATAACAAGCAGGAACACGCGATGCTTAGGGTAGCCATGATGTGTCCACCATGTGTTCTAAGAACAAGGCAATGAGCTCACATGATACATATCATGTGATAAGATATGATATGATACGATATAATATGGATCACGTGATATGATAAGATATGAAATGATGTCAAAGAATTTTTTTCCGAAAAGTCCAAAAAATCTGTTACATGTCTTTTGAAAAAGGTCAAGTGCATAAGTCAAGTTTTGGGTCATGTCATGTGTCAAGTATGTGACGCCCCCAAATTCCGCTTGGGATCGGACGGACATTTGAAACGTCGAGACATGCAGCACAAGGTTACCTGCCCCCGTTCATGACATATAAGATGCAATGTTCCTAACATGCATTTAGCATTATGCAATATTCGCAGCGGATAATTTTTTTTTCTTTAGCAATACTATGCACCAAACTAAAATATCTCAAATACTTAAAACATACTTCATACTTAACGACATACTAAACAACTAAGATCACAACAATAGTCCCTATGGTTGTGATCAAAAGAGTGCTGGAGATTGAACTCCACAAATACAAGTAGTAATCTGAGGTAACTACTATACTACCATCTACGTCGCACCGTTGCTTAATCGACCGTTTCCAATTGGTCGATTCCCGATTCTCCTTCAGATCCTGTAACAAAATCTACCATTCGGGGGGAATGGTAGTTGGGACTACCACAATGAGATTTGATTACAAATCTCAACAAGTTAACAGAAAACTTCCACACAGGTTAATGATGCATGCATGGCAGTAAAAACATGAATGCATAATCAAATCATAAGTAATCATAGCATAACTTGACATACAACATAACATAACTGACATAACTTAAACTGAAACTGAAGCTTAGCATGAACGTGACTTGAAACATAACATAGACTTGAAACATAGCATGAACGTGAACTTGAAATATAACATGAACTTGAAATAAAACATGAACGTGAACATGTATAATTTGAACTTGAACTTGAACTTGAGCATGACATAATATAAATGTGAACTTACAACATAACGTAAACGTGAACATAACATAACATGAACTTAAAACATATTCTTGTCTCATGGGATTACCATGATTGCATGAACGTAAACATAAACATAACATAACGTGACACATGACTTGAACGTGAAATGCATTGTAACAGCCCGCTAGAAATTCATTGGTGGAATTTCTATTGACTTTAGGAATCTCGTGAAAACCCCATAAGTTTTTACGAATCGATCAATCGCATAGGTTTTAGTCTGTCAACATAGTCAGTGTTATCACTCACTATGGTGCTAGAGATATAAGTTTTATTTATTTGTGGTGGTTAGAAGTGTCCAAATGCATTATGGTCCACGCAATTAGACTCAGTGGATTATTTAGAATTTTATGGCGCAATATCCTATTTTCATTATTTAGAATTTTGTGTTAGAACATCATTATCCAACCTTGTTAACCTTGAGAAATTGATTGGACCAAGTGATATTGGATTTGGGCTTGATAGCAACCCAAACCCTCTTTAAACCCCAAAATTTAGGCCCATTCGGTTTAGGCCCATTAAGGCCCACGAATTTGGTCACCAAAGGATTGCTTCATGGCTAAGTTTTGTACCCCCACTTGGCTGGCCAGATCTTTACAAGAAGGGCCTAGAAGGTTCTTGATGTTAAAATGTTATTTTGAAGATATTTGATGTTAGTTTCGATGATATGAAATTTTATGCAATGAGGTTTTCAGTTAGGCCAAAGTGATGATGTTCTTGGCTAAATTTATGTTTTGGTTGATGTTTAACCATGTGATCTTGAGTTTGATGCTTGGATCTGTTTTAGAACATCTTATTAAACCATGTGATGTTTTGGTTTGAAGATCACATCTTTATAAGTCATGGATCAAGAGGTTGATCAAAACAAGTAAGAAACAAAATTATGTTTTGAACTTAGAAGCAAAACCAAAAAGTTCAAGTATGGTCTTAGTGATTTTGATGACTTTTGTTCATGATTCAAAACATGATTATTCTTAGGAATATGTTATGAGTATAGTAGAAGAAAAATTTTGGTTTAATCATGAGTTTTGAAATTTGAAAGAATTATAACAAAATCAAGGGAAATAGCCTTGTAAGTTTCGGACCTATAGAGTTTTAATGGTTGTGTTTAGTTTTAAATTTTTTTGAATTGATATTTGAGCTTAGGACAAAATTTACATAATTTTGGTGATTTTTGGAGTTAGGATGCAAAATCCTTAAGTTAGGGGTAAAATGGTCATTTTCCCACATGTAGAGGGTAAAATGGTAATTTTACTCGAAGTTGATATTTCTCCATATTCCTAATTGTTAGTGATTTAAGTTCTCATTTTTAGAAATCGCTGCTTTCAGTTTCTCGTGATCGCACTTGAGTTTTGTCTCGAAGCGCGAAGATCGAGGTAAGTTAACTTTTAACTTACTATCAATTTAATGTGTATGTGTGATAAGTAAGGGAACTAAAGTGTATGTATGCATGTTATCATATGTGCCATGTCAAGTCATTACATATTTATCTGTTACACAGAATTTATTCTGTCATGAATTATTCATCTGTTACACAAGATATTCTGTCATGTATTGCTATACATTGCAAGTATGTCCTGTTAAGTTAAGTATGCCATATGTTACATGTATTTCATGTCACGTAATATTCACTGTCACATGTTATGCCATGTTAAGAAATGTTCTCTGTTACATGGTATGCTATGTTATGAAATGTTGCCTGTTACATGTATGCCATGTTATGGTATGTTTTCTGTTACATTTATGTCTCAAAGTACGTCTTGTCTATCGTCTTACATTCATGTCACGTTATGCTACGTCAGGACTTCTGTCTTTTATGTTACGTTCATGTTACGTCACGTTACGAAATGACATGTATGCCAGTTAAGTTATTCATGTCAATTACGACCCTAAGCACTAAGATGGGGTAATATCCTAGTGGAACTCCTTTGTTCACGCTGGAGTATCTAAATAGGTGTGAAATTCCCTGGGTTGACGAAGTACAGTCAACAGGTTGCGAATGGGGCCTAATTAGCTGGTCACCGGAGCGCGCTAGGCACTAACGCCGATGGTGCCACACATTATGTTACGTGTGTCCACAGCAAGTGTGGCACAAACAAATAAGTCATGGGGCCACAACAACTGTGGAGCATGAAGTATGGGGCCACAACAACTGTGGAGCATACACTACGTGAGACACAGCAATTGTGACACATAGAATACGTGGGGCCACAACAACTGTGGAGTACGTATTAACGCACTCACAGCTGGTATAGAAACCTATGATGTGATGCGGTAATCGGCAGGGACACACGGCTCAAGGGGACCTGTGTAGCACCCATATGGTCACTTTAATGATTAAGTCTATTGAATAAGATTCTAAGTTCAAGTCATGTTTCACGTTATGTTATGTTCAAGTTTACGTTCACGCAATCATGGTAATCCCATGAGACAAGAATATGTTTCAAGTTCATGTTATGTTATGTTCACGTTTACGTTATGTTCCAAGTTCACATTTATGTTATGTCATGCTCAGGTTTATGTTATGTTCATGTTCATGTTCAAATTATGCATGTTCACGTACATGCTATGTTTCAAGTCCATGTTATGTTTTAAGTTCACGTATATGTCATGTCACGTCAAGTTAAGTTTAAGTTCCAGTTCAAGTAATGTCAGCTCATGCCATGTTATATCAAGTTACGTTATGCTTATTATTTCATGCCATGTTATGCCAAGACATGTTATGTTTTCTATTGAATTGATTATGCATTCATGCTTTTATTGCCATGCATGCGTCATTAACCTGTGTGGAAGTTTCCTGTTAACTTGCTGAGATTTGTAATCAAATCTCACTGTGGTAGTCCCAACTACCATTCCCCCCGAATGGTAGATTTTGTTACAGGATCTGAAGGAGAAATGGGAATCGACCAACTGGAAACGGTCGACTAAACGACGGTGCGACGTAGATGGTAGTACAGTAGTTACTTCAGATTACTACTTGTATTTGTGGAGTTCAATCTCCAGCACTCTTTTGATCACAACCATATGGACTATTGTTGTGATCTTAGTTGCTTAGTATGTCGTTAAGTATGAAGTATGTTTTAAGTATTTGGGATATTTTAGTTTGGTGCATATTATTGCTAAAGAAAAAAAATTACCCGCTGCGAATATTGCATAATGCTATATGCATGCTAGGAACATTGCATCTTATATGTCATGAACGGAGGCAGGTAATCTTGTGTTGCATGTCTCGACGCTTCAAATGTCCGTCCGATCCCAAGCGGAATTTGGGGGCGTCACAGGGTGGTATCAGAGCAATACGTCTCTGGGTTTAAATCCACATGTCCTTAGGAAATGCACCAAATATTAGGCTTGAAATTTTAGTCTTCATTAGGCTTGAATTTCTTGAAGTATAGGAGATAGTATGTGGTTGTAACACGTGTACTCGTGTGATTTAGGAAGTGACACGACTACAGGTAGGACACCTCAAAACCCTAAGGGAGTCACAAATTAGGATAATCAGAATCCCCCGATGGATGGAGGATTAGCTGAAGCTGTACATTTGCTGACTGACATGCTTAGACAACAACAACTTCAGGAAGCACATGTACCCTGACCCGAAGTCAGGGATTGTCTGTGTGAGAAGTTCTTGATCCATCGTTATCCAAACTTTTCTGGTAATGAAGAGCCTCTAAAAGCCGAGAAATGGATTATGGATCTCGAAAGGACTTACGAGATCTGTGGATGTACTGAGGACCAGAAGGTTCTATATGTTGTATACCTATTCTAAGGAGAAGCTAGAATATGGTGGGATACACAAAGGCAACTTCTAGTTAGGGAACTAGGAAGTTTGGATGCATTGTCTTGGGAGAGATTTGAGGAAGTGTTGACAACAGATTCTATCAAACAGCTAAAGGCGCAGGAGTTCCCAACTTTAACTCAAGGCAGTTTGACCGTAGAGTAGTACGCCGCTAAGTTTATGGTGTTAGGAAGGTTTGCACCACACTTGATTTCTACTCAAAGGATGCAGGCACGAAAGTTTCAAGCTAGACTTCAGCCATGGATCCGTAGCCAAGTAGCTTGCCTAAGAATAAATAATTACCAGGAGTTAGTAAACGTGGCCGCGATAGCAGAGGCTGAGCAAAAAGGTCTAGCGATCCAGATCATACCGAATGAAAGAGAACTTCATTGTATGCTACTGAAGAAAATCTATAAATGAAGAAGATGTCTACTGGACCAGATAAGGGAAAAGGCATCGAGACTGGAAGCTCAATACTGACCACGTACCCAATATGTGGGATGTCCGCAAAGAACCATGGAGGCAAGTGCAAACTTACCTTAGGACTTTGTTTCTGATGTGGCCAACCTGACCACTTGATCAGAAATTGTCCCAAAAGAGGCCGGAGAAATGGAACTGTTCCCTTTGGAGATTTCAAACCAAAGTCATGACCTCCAATACTAGCTCAAGTGTATGCAGGTACTTCTAGAGACACAGATGCTGACGCCCTAGGAACTAAAGGAGTTGGCGCCGTCACTGGTATTTTTCTAAGACCTTTGTATTGTTAAGCTTATTTAAGGTTGATTAGATTGCAATTGATGGTACTATTGCATTATTGATACTTTGGGTAAGTTAAATCATTGAGGTTTATAACTTGTACACAGTTTGATTCAAGCAAGGCCCTATTTTTAGTGATTGTGGTATTGCACGAGAGTTCAGTTCGTACTTTGAATTGTTACCAAGTGGTAAGAGTAACATTTCTCATTAACAGTATTTCTATTCATACCAGTGTAGATATGGAATACCTTTTAGTAGTACGAGGAAGGATATTCAAGGTTGATGAATTAGTATCCCAAGTATTTGGAGTTTGTTTTGATTCAAAGGTTACAATGAAATTTGTGTTCGGAAGAGTTCAGTGTGTGGGAGAAGCTTTGGCTTTAGTAGGATTCACTTATGATAATAGTTTTATCTGATCGCGAATAAATGGTTTCTGGCGAAGCACCGTGTTTGTGGAAACCTACATTACCCTTATATTGGAGACATTTATATGGGGAGTAAAATCTTGTCTTAAGGATTTACGTGAACAGTAGGATCAAATTCTTTAGATTAGAGACAGAATCAGAGGCAGCTCATGATGGATAGAAGAGCTATGTTAATCATAAGAGAGAAACTCTTGAGTTGGGGTTAATAGCTGATCGTTTATCAAGGTACCACCTAGGAGGAGGAACGATTCGTGGTGATTATGAAGGAGTAAGCTAGTCCTAGGAAGATATAATTCCTTGAGGAAATAGAGAATGTGAATTCAATTGTGTATGGATTAAATTCTTCCAAATGGAACTGCATGAATACTTGAAGTTTTAGATTTAGAAAGTATGTTGGTATGACATGACCTACCTTGTGAAAGGATTCTAGTATAAATTGATATAATTTGAGAGAAAGAGAGTTAAGAATGGTAGATATATATACACATTGTGGATAATTCTTTGAATAGTGAAGAGAATAGTGATTTCTTTTAAGCAAAGATTCAGTATTCTAGAAGGTCAGCCAAGAAGTCTTTAAGTTTAGGCTGTAACCTTTGGAGTGTTTTATACTTATGTTATAGTGATAGTTATTTTGTATAATCATGTGATGGTATAAATAAGAATAGAATTGACTACGAGAGGAAGGCGTTACCTCAGGAAGAACGATACCTGCCTCTTCAGCGTGATGAGGCATTCAGTGATGGGCAATAAGTTGGTAAGCAACTTCTTCTTTTGAGCATATTTTATGTTTGTACTTACGTCGATTTCGAGGACGAAATCTTTTTTTTAGGAGGGGAGGATGTAACAGCCCGCTAGAAATTCATTGGTGGAATTTCTATTGACTTTAGGAATCTCGTGAAAACCCCATAAGTTTTTACGAATCGATCAATCGCATAGGTTTTAGTCTGTCAACATAGTCAGTGTTATCACTCACTATGGTGCTAGAGATATAAGTTTTATTTATTTGTGGTAGTTAGAAGTGTCAAAATGCATTATGGTCCACGCCATTAGACTCAGTGGATTATTTAGAATTTTATGGCGCAATATCCTATTTTCATAATTTCAGACAAAACGTCTGTTGAAAATTGTGAAATTATTTTTAGGGGCACTTCGAGGTTGAATTTCGGTACAATATTTTCACTGTAAGTTAATATGAATATTTAAGAATTTTTAGTGTTAAGTTTATGATTCACTTTTTCGGAGTGAATAGTAACCTCGATAAGTGCACCAATTGCAGTATTTCAAAATCATAGTGTGGAATGTCCAAATTGGATTAGAGAAGTTTTATTTGGACACTTGGCAAGATCTTAGCCACACTTAGTGAATAATATTAGACACTTGGCACCATGAGGAATGTTGGTTGGATTTGAAGGAATCAAGGTGTGAGATCATGCCATTTAAGCAAAACCTTGTTTCATCTGCTCATCCAAATTGTGCCAGACCAAAAAGGTTTTCAATCCTAGTGAAACCCTAAAGTTGGCCTCTAAACATTTTCTAATCCGATTTATAGCATTGTGTTTAATCACTTGATTAAATCACTTCCACATGCTATTAATCCTTCAAATTTGTGTTAGAACATCATTATCCAACCTTGTTAACCTTGAGAAATTGATTGGACCAAGTGATATTGGATTTGGGCTTGATAGTAACCCAAACCCTCTTTAAACCCCAAAATTTAGGCCAATTCGGTTTAGGCCCATTAAGGCCCACGAATTTGGTCACCAAAGGATTGCTTCATGGCTAAGTTTTGTACCCTCACTTGGCTGGCCAGATCTTTACAAGAAGGGCCTAGAAGGTTCTTGAAAGACAAAGCTAAAGAGGCCACCTCACTCTTTCACTCTCACACTCCACCTTGAGAAAAGATCTTGGTCTGATTTTTATGAGAAGAAAAAGCCAACACTCAACCATTCCTTCAGTCATATCACTTTACATAGCATGTGTAAGAAGCTCTCCAGTCCACTTCCCACGAAAAGCAACTCTCCTTTACACTTTTCCTTCATAAAACACAAAAGACACTCTCGGACAGTTTTTCTTACCTCTTTTGAACACCCGTTTCGAAGCTTTTGTAAGTGTTTTCTCGCAAATTTTCCTCACGAAAGTTGTTGATTTTGGAGTTTAGTTTACGTGGATATCTTATTCGTTCCATTTGGAGATCATTTGATTGGTAAAAAGTTGTTTAGACCCCAGAAAGGTCATTCTGGGCGATAAACTGGAGAGTGTGTTATATTTTGGAGTTTTTGACCAAGCTAATGAATAGATCTTGGTCCGAAATTTTTATGGAGTACTGTTAACATGTGTATATGATTATTGGTTGAGGATTAGTTGCATGATTAAAAGTTTTGGTGAAATATATTCTTAGGTCTAGAAACTTAGAAACTGGAAGAGGCAAACTGTTTTGAGAAAGTTTAAATATTTTATGGTTTAATCTTATTCCAATGGCTTTGATATTTTTATTGGAAGATCCTAAGCCTCTTATATACATGTTAAAATGTTATTTTGAAGATATTTGATGTTAGTTTCGATGATATGAAATTTTATGCAATGAGGTTTTCAGTTAGGCCAAAGTGATGATGTTCTTGGCTAAATTTATGTTTTGGTTGATGTTTAACCATGTGATCTTGAGTTTGATGCTTGGATCTGTTTTAGAACATCTTATTAAACCATGTGATGTTTTGGTTTGAATATCACATCTTTATAAGTCATGGATCAAGAGGTTGATCAAAACAAGTAAGAAACAAAATTTTGTTTTGAACTTAGAAGCAAAACCAAAAAGTTCAAGTATGGTCTTAGTGATTTTGATGACTTTTGTTCATGATTCAAAACATGATTATTCTTAGGAATATGTTATGAGTATAGTAGAAGAAAAATTTTGGTTTAATCATGAGTTTTGAAATTTGAAAGAATTATAACAAAATCAAGGGAAATAGCCTTGTAAGTTTCGGACCTATAGAGTTTTAATGGTTGTGTTTAGTTTTAAATTTTTTTGAATTGATATTTGAGCTTAGGACAAAATTTACATAAGGGTGATTTTTGGAGTTAGGATGCAAAATCCTTAAGTTAGGGGTAAAATGGTCATTTTCCCACATGTATAGGGTAAAATGGTAATTTTACTCGAAGTTGATATTTCTCCATATTCCTAATTGTTAGTGATTTAAGTTCTCATTTTTAGAAATCGCTGCTTTCAGTTTCTCGTGATCGCACTTGAATTTTGTCTCGAAGCGCGAAGATCGAGGTAAGTTAACTTTTAACTTACTATCAATTTAATGTGTATGTGTGATAAGTAAGGGAACTAAAGTGTATGTATGCATGTTATCATATGTGCCATGTCAAGTCATTACATATTTATCTGTTACACAGAATTTATTCTGTCATGAATTATTCATCTGTTACACAAGATATTCTGTCTTGTATTGCTATACATTGCAAGTATGTCCTGTTAAGTTAAGTATGCCATATGTTACATGTATTTCATGTCACGTAATATTCACTGTCACATGTTATGCCATGTTAAGAAATGTTCTCTGTTACATGGTATGCTATGTTACGAAATGTTGCCTGTTACGTGTATGCCATGTTATGGTATGTTTTCTGTTACATTTATATCTCAAAGTACGTCTTGTCTATCGTCTTACGTTCATGTCACGTTATGCTACGTCAGGACTTCTGTCTTTTATGTTACGTTCATGTTACGTCACGTTACGAAATGACATGTATGCCAGTTAAGTTATTCATGTCAATTACGACCCTAAGCACTAGGATGGGGTAATATCCTAGTGGAACTCCTTTGTTCACTCTGGAGTGTCTAAATAGGTGTGAAATTCCCTGGGTTGACGAAGTACAGTCAACAGGTTGCGAATGGGGCCTAATTAGCTGGTCACCGGAGCGCGCTAGGCACTAATGCCGATGGTGCCACACATTATGTTACGTGTGTCCACATCAAGTGTGGCACAAACAAATAAGTCATGGGGCCACAATAACTGTGGAGCATGAAGTATGGGGCCACAACAACTGTGGAGTATACACTACGTGAGACACAGCAATTGTGACACGTAGAATACGTGGGGCCACAACAACTGTGGAGTACGTATTAACGCACTCACAGCTGGTATAGAAACCTGTGATGTGATGCGGTAATCGGCAGGGACACACGGCTCAAGGGGACCTGTGTAGCACCCATATGGTCACTTTAATGATTAAGTCTATTGAATAAGATTCCAAATTCAAGTCATGTTTCACGTTATGTTATGTTCAAGTTTACGTTCACGCAATCATGGTAATCCCATGAGACAAGAATATGTTTCAAGTTCATGTTATGTTATGTTCACATTTACGTTATGTTCCAAGTTCACATTTATGTTATGTCATGCTCAGGTTTATGTTATGTTCATGTTCATGTTCAAATTATGCATGTTCACGTACATGCTATGTTTCAAGTCCATGTTATGTTTTAAGTTCACGTATATGTCATGTCACGTCAAGTTAAGTTTAAGTTCCAGTTCAAGTAATGTCAGCTCATGCCATGTTATATCAAGTTACGTTATGCTTATTATTTCATGCCATGTTATGCCAAGACATGTTATGTTTTCTATTGAATTGATTATGCATTCATGCTTTTATTGCCATGCATGCGTCATTAACCTGTGTGGAAGTTTCCTGTTAACTTGCTGAGATTTGTAATCAAATCTCACTGTGGTAGTCCCAACTACCATTCCCCCCGAATGGTAGATTTTGTTACAGGATCTGAAGGAGAAATGGGAATCGACCATCTGGAAACGGTCGACTAAACGACGGTGCGACGTAGATGGTAGTACAGTAGTTACTTCAAATTACTACTTGTATTTGTGGAGTTTAATCTCCAGCACTCTTTTGATGACAACCATATGGACTATTGTTGTGATCTTAGTTGCTTTGTATGTCGTTAAGTATGAAGTATGTTTTAAGTATTTGGGATATTTTAGTTTGGTGCATATTATTGCTAAAGAAAAAAAATTACCAGCTGCGAATATTGCATAATGCTAGATGCATGCTAGGAACATTGCATCTTATATGTCATGAACGGAGGCAGGTAATCTTGTGTTGCATGTCTCGACGCTTCAAATGTCCGTCCGATCCCAAGCGGAATTTGGGGGCGTCACATGCATGAACTTGGAATCTTATTCAATAGACTTAATCATAAAGTGACCATATGGGTGCTACATTGGTCCCCTTGAGCCGTGTGTCCCTGCCGATTACCGCATCACATCACAGGTGTCTATACCAGCTGTGAGTGCGTTAATACGTACTCCACAGTTGTTGTGGCCCCACATATTCTACGTGTCACAATTGTTGTGTCTCACGTAGTGTATACTCCACAGTTGTTGTGGCCCCATACTTCATGCTCCTGAGTTGTTGTGGCCCCATGACTTATTTGTTTGTATCACACTTGTTGTGGACACACGTAACATAATGTGTGGCACCTTCGGCGTTAGTGTCTGGCGCGCTCCGGTGACCAGCTAATTAGGCCCCATTCGCAACCTGTTGACTGTATTTTGTCAACCCAGAGAATTTCACACCTATTTAGACACTCCCGCGTGAACAAAGGAGTTCCACTAGTATATTACCCTATCCTAGCGCTTAGCGTCATGATTGACATGAATGACTTAACTGGCATACATGACATTTCATAGCGTGACATAACATGAACGTATCATAAAAGACAAAAGTCCTGACGTAGCATAACGTGACATGAACGTAAAACGATAGACATGACATACTTCAAGACATAAATGCAATAGAGAACATTTCATAACATAGCATACATGTAACATGCAACATTTCGTAACATAGCATACCATATATAACAGACAACATTTCTTAACATGGCGTAACATGTGAGAGTGAATATTACATGACATGAAATACATGTAATAGATGGCATACTTACATGACATACTTGCAATGTATAGCGATACGTGACATAATATCTTGTGTAACAGTTGAATAATTCATGACAGAATAAATTTTGTGTAACAGATAAATATGTAATGACTTGGCATGGCACATATGATAACATGCATACATACTCTTTAGTTCCCTTACTTATCACTCATACACATTAAACTGATAGTAAGTTAAAAGTTAATTACCTTGATCGTCGCGTTCTACTAGAATAAAGCGCGAAACACGAGGAACTGTAAGAGGATATTCTGAAAGTTAGAAATTAATTACTAACAATTAGAAATGTGAAAAGAGACAACTTAGAGTAAAATTACCATTTTACCCTCTACATGTGGGCAAATGACCATTTTACCCCTAACTTAAGGATTTGACATCCTAATTCCAAAAATTACCAAAATTTACATTCCTCATGTAAATTTTGTTCCAAACTCAAATATCAACTCAGAAAAATTTAAAACCAATCACAACTATGAAAAACTCACTATGGCCGAAACCTACATTGGCCATTTATCTTGATTTTGGTTGCAATTCTTTCAAGTTTCAAAACTCATGAATAAACCAAAATCTTGTAACAAAGATATTCCTATCCTAAGTTTAAAAACACACTTAAAAAATATCCATTAAGAAAAAGCTAATTATCAACACCAAACCTTTTGTAAAAAGACCCAAACTTTTTAACAAAAAGTAAACCTTAAATCACAAGTTTTGACCTTAATAAAAACATCTCCAAGAATTCCAAAAAATCAAATCTTACTTCTAACATATTCATAACATCATCCTAAGATCAAACATGCTTTACATCATCAAACAAAACTCACCAAAAATCACAAAACAACACTTGGAGTTTTTGGTTTTAAACTTAGTCCAAAACAAAAACTTTTCTCTCCATTAACTTTGAGCATTCTCTTGATCCATGGCTTATACACATGTGAGCTTCAAACCAAAACATCTCATGGTTTAAAAAAGTGTCCTAAAGAAGATCCAGCCATCAAACTTAAAATCACATGGCTAAAATTTAATAAAACATGGATCTAACTCAAAAACATCAAATTCTAGGCCAAACCGAAATCCTCTTGCATAAAAAATCATATCTTTAAAACTAATATTAAATATCTTCGAAATAACATTCTAACATGTATATAAGAGGCTATGGATCATCAAATAAAAATATCAAAGCCTTTGGAATAAGATTAAACCACGAAATATTCAAACTTTCACAAAACAGAAACTGTTTTTCCACTTCCAGTTTTCAAGTTTCTAACTCTAAGACAATATATCATCAAAAAATTTATTCATGCAACAAAACCTCAATGAACATTCATATAACACTCCATAAAATTTTTGGACCAAGATATGTCCATTAGCTTGGTCAAAACTTCCAAAACATAACATACTCTCCAGTTTCACGCCCAGAATGACCTTTCCATGGTTAAAAATACTTATGACCAATCAAATGAGCATGGAATGAGACTAATAAGATAGCCACGGAAACTAGACTCAAAGATGAATAACTTATGTGAAGAAATCATCATGCGAAAGTACTTACAAAGGCTCGAAAATAGCCACGTACAAAGACCCAGAAATCTGCCTGAGAGAGCTCTTTTGGGTTTTCTCTCTAAGAACGGGGTGAAGAAGTGATAAAATGGAATGAAAAGTGCCTTGCACGACTATAGACTCCTGGAGGGGGAAGTTTTGGGATGGAATGACCCTTGATTGGAGGTGGCTATGTGACATAAAGTAGAGAATAGTGAGAGGAATGGACTGCCTGCAGCAGCTGTGAGAGATGGAGGTTGATGGAGTGGACTTCTCTTCACATCAAGGCACTAATGGGTTGCAGCCATTGGCAGTGGATGGCCTGCCATGTGGGGGAGGAAACTTCTTCAAGAAGCTTTGCCAAGGAGGCCAATTTCGTGGGCCTTAGTGGGCCCAACCAAGTGGGCTTCAATTTGGGGTTTAAAGGGGGTTTGGTTAGGGTTTGAGATGCTATCAAGCCCAAAACTAATTTTTCTTGGTCCAATCAAAATTTCTAAGGTTTAAAAGGTTGGATAGTGATGTCATAACAAGGATTTTATTAATTAATAGCATGTGGAAGTGATTTAATCAAGTGATTAAACACAATGCTAGAAATCGGGTTAAAAAGGGTTTGGAGACCAACTTTAGGGTTTGGGGAAACCGTTTAGGATTTCGGTTTCAACCAAGCTTTTCGGGTTTCAATTGGATTCCAACCATTTAGGGTTTTGCTAGGGTTGAAACCCTCTTTGGTCTAGCACAATTTAGTTGATCAGATGAAACAAAGTTTTACTTAGGTGACATGATCTCACACCTTGACTTCCTTTACAAATCCATCTAATGGTTCCTCTTTGTACCAAGTCTCTAATATTATTCACTATGTGTGGCTAAGATCTTGCCAAGTGTCCAAATAAAACTCCTCCAACCTAATTTGGATATTTCACACTGTGATTTTGAAAATACTGCACTGGGTGCGCTTATCGAGGTTACTATTCACTCAAAAAAAATCATAATAAACTTAGTGCTGAAAAATTCTAAATATTCATATTAACTTATAGTAACAATCGTTTAACGAAATTCAACCCCGAAGTGCCCCTAAAAATAATTTCATAATTTTCAACAGACATTTCGTCCGGAATTATGAAAATAGGCTATTGCGCCTTAAAATCTTAAATAATCCACTGAGTCTAATGGCGTAGACCATAACACATTCTGACACTTCTAACTACCTCAAATAATTAAACTCATATTTCTAGCACCATAGTGAGTGATAACTCTGACTATGTTGACAGACTAAAACCTGTGCGTTTGGTCGATTCATAAAAACTTATGGGGTTTTCACGAGACTCCTAAAGTCAATATCCACGGTTTGCCACTTGTATGTTGATGTTAATCATTGTATGTTGTATGTTTACTTGTTGAGATTTCTCTAAATCTCATTGTGGTAGTTTCCACTACCATTCCTCACTCGGAATGGTATAAGTTATGGCAGGTTTAGAAGATCACACACATGGTGAAACGCAAGAGGACTACGGTACCCCCGACCAGCAAGGAGGTACCGAAGAACAATGAGAGCTCGTCAGAGTCCTCCTTGTTGGATAGGATATAGAACGCCGACCAACTCATTTCTGACGCACTGCAGCTCATCGACGAGCTGAAGAGATTAAGGAATCAGGACAAGGATCGATTCTTGGAGAAAAGGAAGCTCAATTAGACAAGAAGGAAAAAAATGGGGGGACCGTTTTCCTGTACCAAGAAATATATTTTGGATGCTCGAGTGACTTAAGCTTTTTTGTGATCGATAGGTTTTGTTAGTTACCCTTATATTGGGAGCAATGAACATATCCTTCATTGGGTACTTTTGATATGAAATTTTTATGTTTAAGACAATGTTTGGGTTATGCATTGTCTTATGGTACCATGTGCTAAGGCAATTGCTTTAGGCATTACCTAGTTTCATACGAACCTTATATTTTTCGCAGCATTAATTATTGCATACTGCTAGTATACCTAGGAGCATTGCATTTTATCTATCACGTACGAGAGGTATGTAACCATGTGTTGCATGTCCCGGCATTTCGGTCACCGTCTAATCCCAAGAGGGGGTTGGGGGCGCCACACATGGACTGAACGTGGACTGAAAATACTTGACATGAACTGAAATAACATGAACGTGAAATGCCCTAACAATCAGAATGATTACGCCAGAAGTAACTTGCGTAAATTATCAATGGAGATATTCGGACAATCATAGTGATTACGCCATGAGTCTCACACCCATGAATAATTGAGAAAATACTTCTTGATGGACTTGTATGACTCATGGCATGGCGTAATATGACGTAACATGTTCGTGTGACTAATGGCATGGCATAACATGGCGTGCAATAGATAAACATGTATTGAAAAATAAATCATGGCATGGCATAACATAGCATGTAACATATAAAAATGTACTGGAAATGAATCATAGCATGACATAACATAACATTTATAATAAGCATAATAAATGTGAATGATGGTTTCTTACAACCATATATAGACAAATATCCCGAAAGTAAGTTAGTGGCTAATAACGTACGTAAAAAGATGTGAAAGGGCATGAACTGAAATGTGATAATTCTAAGGATTAGTCTTTGGCTTAGGTGTCATGAGCATAATGCTTGATTTTTCTTCCTTTCCTTTACATTTCCATCTCATGATTCCTCTTAGTGCCAAGTCTCCTACACTATTCACTCAGTGTGGCTAAGATCTTGCTAAGTGTCTAAATATAACTTCTCAAGACTGATTTAGACATTCCACGCAGTGATTTAAAAATTGACTAAATTGGGTGCCACATGGCGCTATCACAGATGTTACTATTCACTTCGAAAAAGGCAAAATAAACATGGCACCATAAAATCATAAATAATCATTCAAACCTAGTGGTGCAATTCGTTTCACAAAATTCGACTCCTACCAAAGAAATGAAAAATCATTTTCGAGCAGTTATCATCCTGAAAATAAAGATCGTATTATTGCGCCGTAAAATCCCTGAAAATAAAAATCGTATTATTGCGTTGTAAAATCCTAAATATTCATCTAAGACTAATGAAGCAAATTGTTTCTCAATCTCATACTCTTAAGTATCTCAAATAAATAAAACATCGTTTCTAACACCATAGCTGGTAAGAAACTGACTATGCTAACAAACTAAAACCTAGCGATTGCTCAGATCGTGAAACCTTTTAGGATTTTTCATGATGTTCCTAAAGTCCAAAGAAATTCTACTGAATTTCTAGCGGGCTGCTACACTAACTGTACACTTTACTCCAATTAAAATATTACATGTACGTGTTAGCTTACTTATTGAAATGGAAGTTTGGCCTACAAATGAGTAAATAGTTAAATCTACTCTCTTTTCATTCGGTTAAAATTTTGTAAAAAGTGGTAATTTAAAAAAAAAAGTCATTTTCTTTCAACAAGAAGTTAGTTGTTGTCTTCTCATATGCAGGAAAGGAAGCTGCAGCATAAAAGCAAGGGATACTTTTCTCTATTTTGTTTAGGGGTACAAAATAACTAAATACCTTTCACATTGGAGCGTGTTGCATGGCTGATTAGTTTGGAATTCAGATTTGAAGAATAATATGCAAGCTGTAAAAAATATGGATAATTAAGAGCGTGTTCCCATCAATTGTTGTTTATCATTAACTTGTGAGAGAAACATTTCCCACTTAGATTGAACCTTATTGGATGTTTGAAATACATAGCCCCAAGTTTTGAAAATTCCTATACATATTATCAGAGCTATTGAATTTTAACATCTTTATGACACCAATTATTCAGGTTGTAGTAGCAACTCAGATTTTCTGTTGGAATGGACAAGTTATCGGAGTACCGAAGTTTGAGGTGATTACATTTCTTGAGCATAATCATGTATTGTTTGTCTTTTTCTATAATATTCAACATATTTCTTGAATATCCTATTGTTTATAGAAACAAGCACCCGCTGTTGTGGATAATCTTGTTCAACGTTTGTTAATGAGTCCTTTCCTTGTATTGCTTGAGGTATCTGTTTCTAATTCTCAGTTAAATTCAAGATCAATGTTTCTCTCATTTCCTAAATGAATTGGATATGTTGTTCTTGCTGGTCTGTAGGTTCTTCAGGCAGTTTTTGGATATGAACCGTATCCAGGGTTCCATGCAAGTGTGAAAGAAAAGATATATGCTTAAGTAAACGAATGGTAGAGCAAAGAACAAAAGAAAATTTCCCAAGCATGTAAACTAGGTAGGGTTGTTCAACTGGGCTGGGTTTTTCCTATTTCGGTCTAGAACCCAGTTATTCGGGTTTCGGTTATATGGTTTCCGGCCCGGGTAAAATTCTAGCCTCAAACTGCACCACAAACCTGCCCTACCTGGGCTTATTACAAGCAAGAAAATCCCTGTACCCGGTTTTTATAAAAAAGAAATTTAAATCAGCTATGATTCAATCCTAGCTGTCCCTGTGATGGCCCCAAATTTCGCTTCGGATCGGACGGACATCTGGAGCATCGGGACATGCAACACAAAGTTGCATGCTCCCGTTCATGACAATTAAAGAAGCAATTTTCCTAACATGCATTTAGCATTATGAAATATTCGCAGCGGATAATTTTTTTCTTTAGCAATACTTTGCATGAAACTAAAAATATCCCAAATAGTTAAAATATACTTCATACAAAAGGACATACTAAACAACTGAGATCATGATGCTAGTCCAAAATGGCTATGATCAAAAGAGTACTGGAGATGTAACTCCATAGTACAAGTAGTAATTTAAGTTAACTATTATACTATTATCAACGTTGCACCGTTCCTTAGTCGACCGTTTCCAGTTGGTCGATTCCTGGCTGTCCTTCAGATCCTGTAACAAGATCTACCATTCGGGGGGGAATGGTAGTTGGGACTACTACAGTGAGATTTGATTACAAATCTTAACAAGTTAACAGAAAATCTCCACACAGGTTAATGATGCATTCATGCTTTAATGGCAATAAAAGCATGAATGCCTAATCAAAGTCATAAGTAATCATAGCATAACTTGACATACAACATAGCATAACTGACATAACTTAAACTGAAATTTGAACTAAACTTGACTTGCTTAAACTGAACTGGACTTAAACAGAGACTTGACTTTACATGAACTTGATCTGAAACTTTACTTAACATGAACTTGGACTTGAATTGAAACTTAACTTGACATGAACTTGAACTTGAACTGAAACATAACTTTACATGAACTTGATCTGACTTCTTTACTTAACAAGAACTTGGACTTGAATTGAAACTGAAACTTAACTTGACATTAACTGAAACTTAATTTTACATGAACTTGAACTTGAACTTGTGACGCTCCCAGATTTCGCTTAGGATCGGACAGACATCTAAAACGTCGGGACATGCAACACAAGGTTACCTGCCCCCGTTCATGACAATTAAAGATGCAATGTTCCTAACATGCATCTAGCATTATACAATATTCACAACAGATAATAATTTTTTTTTTATCAATACTATGCACCAAACAAAGAATATCCCAAATACTTAAAACATATTTCATACAAAAGGACATACTAAACAACTGAGATCATAATGCTAGTCCAAAATGGTTATAATCAAATGAGTACTGGATATGTAACTTCAAAGTACAAGTAGTAATTTAAGCTAACTGGTATATTAACATTGACGTCACACCGTCGCTCAGTCGACCGTGTCCAATTTGTCAAATCTTGGTTCTCCTTCGGGTCCTATAACAAGATCTACCATTCGGAGGGGAAAGGTAGTTTGGACTAACACAGTGACATTTGATTACAAATCTCAGCAAGTTAACAGAAAACCTCAACACAAGTTAATGATGCATGCATGGCAGAAAAAGCTTGAATGCATAATCAAAATCATAAGTAGTCATAGCATAACTTGACATACAATATAACATAACTGACATAACTTAAACTGAAGCGTGAAATGAACTTGACTTGCCTAAACTGAACTGGACTTCATCTGAGACTTGACTTAACATGAACTTAAAATCTTGTTCTTTAACTGATTAAACTCAACTTCTTAGGTGCTACATGGGTCCCCTAGAGCCATGTGTCCCTACTGATTACCGCATCACAACACAGGTATTTGCACCAGCTATGAGTGCGTTGTATGTGCCACACTCATTGTGGTCCCCATACCTCGTGTGCCACACTCACTGTGGACCCCACAAGAACTTAAATGTGGCTCCATCGGCGTTAGTTCCCGGCGCGCTCTGGTGACCAGCTAGTTAGGCCCCGCACGCTACCCATGGACAGAATTTGGTCAACTCAAGGAATTTCACACCTATTTAGACACTCCAGCATGAACAAAGGAGCTTCATTAGGATATTAGCCTATCCTAGCACTTAGGGTCGTGATTACATGAATAACTTGACATGATTGTTCTTGAAATATACAAATTGTATTCGACACGAAACATGACTAGAATACGAAAGGACAGAAGCCCTAATGTAACACAACATGACTGGAATGTAACTCAAAAGATATGACTTACTTGAGATAGAAACATTTCTAAACATGGCATAACATGTAACAGACAACACACTTAAGACAACATAACATGTAACATACAACATACTTGACATGCCATAACATGTAACAGACGACTGATTAGTGCAAAACTGCAAGTGCACAGTATCGTAGTTTTATAGTAAAGTGATGAGAAGAGTATTGTCCTCAAGGATTGGTAACTTACTTTTGACAAATACTGAAATTATACTAATCTTGACTTTATTTAGAAAAATCACTTAGATTTTTGTAATTGCAAATTAAAATAAAATTAATTCAAAGAAAATACTCAAAGGAAAATAAAGATATTGTTCAAATATCAAATCAATGAAAAAGAAAACTTCTAGGAAATCGATTTCACCTAATTCCTCACTATGATTTACTCATCTAACTAATTGAAATTAATTCTCTCTGTTTATTAGCAAATCTCCACAGACATCCAAAAGCCTCTTTCGATAGTCAATTGAAAATTATTCTTATTCATCATTTTACACAAGAGTATGAAAATTAATAAAGCAAGAAAGCAATAAGACCAATGATTTTAATACTACATAGGTTCATACAAGTATTTCGATCTCTATAATTACCTATGCCGAAATATCCAAGATCAATCCTATAATTCCCTCTTTCGACAGCATATCACAAGATTAAAATCATCTAATTAATGGTCAGTTAATTAGAAGCAATAACTTCATAATAAATTAGATAAACATAGAAGAGAAATACTTCAAATTAACATAGAAAAGCCAGCATAGTTCAGAACTAGATTACATCATTTTTCTAGAATAAAGAAAATTTAGTTCATGCTAAAAATTAAATTCAACATAAACGAATTCACCATAATTTTCTGAGAGAAGAATAGAAGAAAATGAACACTGAAAATGCTCCTCACAGTTCGCAGTGTCGCTCCTCGCAAGCCGCATCGTCTGAAACGAAAAACTCCAAATAAATGCCCCTCTGAAAAAACTCCTCAATTTCGTGCTAATGATATGCTTAAATAGGGTAGGAAAGAAACCCTAATATCTTCATATTCCCGCACACAAAATCTCCTAAATTTTATGACTCAACTAGGCAACCATGTACACACTTTAGGATTTTGAATTTGGAAATCCTTATTAGAAACAACTTTCTAGTTGTTTAAGATAGCTTTCCAACGCATCAATAATTGCATCAATCCGATATTGGAGCGGAAAGTTATGATTAAAATATTAAAGTGTGTATATGTTGTCTGTTAGCGCATTTTGGACTTCGATCCGAATTACTCTCAAACCCCATCATTATCCTTATTTGAAGAGTCCTACACTCATTGAAAGTTCTTAGGTTGTTCCAACGTCTTGCCCACTTGAAAGTCTTTTGAATTTGAATGGGTTTGGGACTTGCTCTTTTATAAACTCTGAAATTAAACATAAAAATCTGCTCAGAAGTATCCCAAAGTAAATAGAAACTCAATTCATAAATACACATTAATGCCAATGATTTCTATTAACATTTTAGCATTTTAGTCCAATAATAGGATATTTAGACTAAAGTTTAAAGTTAAGAAGGGATAAACTATAAGAAATTATGCAAGTCATCAAACACCCCCAAACTTACAACTTTGTTTGTCCTAAAAAAAAAAGAGAATAAAAGACCACTATAGACTATCAACTTGACCCCATAAAGAAGTTTCATCACCCACC